>CAJQZJ010033015.1:9056917-9097134 GCA_907164525.1 Lophiomys imhausi | reverse complement strand
TGTGTGTGTGTGTGTGTGTGTGTGTGTGTGTGTGTGTGTGTGTGTGTACTCCCAGGGCCACTTGCAGGGCAGAAGTGCATGCCCCAGAATGCACAGCGTAGCAATTGTGGTGAGGGTTTGGGTCACCATGTGTTGATTTCTACTTTTTTCAGGGTTCTCAGCAGCAGGAATGGGTCAGTCCTGGCATTGTGAGATTTGCAGAGTTTAAAGTAATCCTGATTTTCACAAAGTCCTTTTTTTTTTCTGTCACCTGCATAGGTGGGGCTTTTTCACCTGGGGGTCCAAGAGTCCTTCAGACACCTTGCCTCCTGCCACTATGGCTTTGGCAGTAGGGACAAGCCCTTCCACTTCCCACACCATGAGGGTCTTTCTTTGCACATAGTTGTTTTGGATGTTTACATATTTTATATTTGTGTAGCACACTCATGGTCTTAGGGCCACAGCTTAGGATTTTCCTGTGGCATTTCTTCTGTTTGCTTCTAACCTGGTCTCTTGGGTGGCTTTTGTCAGGCAGCAAGCGAGGCTTAGTCTCCTAAGCTGTGCACATAGGAAGCCAAAATGAGACCCAAGCGACTACAGGGCAAACCTGAACCCTGAGCTTTGTGAAGGAAGCCATGGCAGAACTTCAGTAGGTAAGACATGACCAGGGACCCCAGGTATGAGCCATAGCCTGTCGAGAAGCAGGACAGTGATTTTGGGTGGTTCACAGGAAGATTTTACCTGTAGGTTGTTTCAGGCAGAGTTGCAAACCCTGGGTCAGGCGGACTTTCGCCAGAGGATGAATCAAGGCCCTGCCAAGACACTAAGCCTCTTTGAGCTGTGCTGGGTGCACAGGCTTCTGGCTGTTCCCGGGCTACAGTTACTTACACAGCAATTTCCTTGAGAAGTCCTGGGGACAGCATCTGAGACTTTAGTGTGGCTGCCCAGCTCCCCAGCTGGTCCCATCCGTCTGGAATCTGTGACATTCCTTTTGCTGTTCATCATTTCCTGCTTTGGGCAGCTCCGCATTCAGTGTTTGGAGAGAGTTTCTCAGTATTGGAACCCAAGAATGTGTTTATGTGTGTCCTGAGTGGAAATGAAGGGTCGCATGTAAAGAAGAAGAATTTTTTTTCACTGTTTTTGCCAAGGGTCTTGATTTAAAAATTTGTTTCATGAAGTAGATTTCATGACTGATGCAGGGAAAGTTTTTTTCTTTATTGTCTTCTTCCTGGGCCCCAGAATGTAGTTTTCTTCAGAGGGCTAGAAGGAGCGATCAGGAGGGTTTGGCAGGCAGAAGAGCTCATGCCCTGAATCAAACATAATTTGCTTACTGCTTGTGGCTGTCACTCTCACTTCATCCCCTAGGCCCAGCTCCCACTCCATGGAGGCCATCCCTCTCAGGGCTGGGCTATACAGTCTTCGTAGCCATGCTGCTCGTGTTACAGACGTAAGAATGATCTGCTGCAGTTTTGTCGCAGCTGCACAAGAGCGGAAGTAGATTCACCTGGGTAAGGATCTGGTGGCTGATAGGCTGCGAGGTCTAGAAACTGTTGGGCTTTGAGGGTCTCGAAGCTGATGGGCTGGGTAGGGTCTTGAGGCAGATAAGCTGCACTGGTTTGAGATATGATGGGCAGGATTGCTGTGTAACTTTACATGCTTGGGTTGTGGTGTGTTTCAGAATGGCTGGCTGCCTAGGGAGAGCAGGACTAGAGTGGCTTGGGGAGGTTCTGACATCATCAGGGGGCTGCACACAGGCACCATGGTTTGAGGTTTGTCTTCTCCCTAAGATGCCTTCTCAGTTTGCGTGGCCCTTGTCATCAGGGCAAGGGAAGATGATAGGACAGCCCTTCCTCTAGAGTGGACATCAAAGAGAGGGCGCAGTGAACCCCAGACCTTCTCCCAGGTCCACTTGGACTCCCTTGTCATGAGCCGATGTAGCTGTAAGATCCTGTCATTCCTTCCTGCTGGCTCTAAGGGGTCCTGTTACCACCCCCCAACCTTCCCCCCCCCCCCCCTTGCCCCACATGGCTGAGAAAGCTATGGCTTCTGTCAGGTCAGACTGAAAACCCAGAGGAGAGGCTGTTTGGTGTTTTGTGTGTGCTTGTTCTTCAGAACCTGTTACCTTCTTCCCAAACTGAGAGCAGGTCAGCCTAATGCACAACAAAACTGGTGCTGCCTCTGCACATGCCTCCCATCCCACCTAGCCTAGAGGAAGCACATACAGAGGGGAATCTTTCTCTGATGCACAAGTTCTATCAGGCATTTTTTACTCCACAGGGGTCATTTGGCGATGGCTGGGATTCTTGTTTGTTACATGGTGGGTGTAAGCCCTGGGCATCCATGGGGCCTGGGGCCCTGAGGTAAAGCCCTTGTTCTCGATGACATTCTTGAACAGCATGATGGGGAGAAGAGCGGTATGGGGACATTGTTGAATAGTTGTGAATACCAAGAATGTGTCTGACTAGTCCCTCTTCAGGAAATAGAATATCGCATTACTTACTGTCAGTCATATTTTGGGAGCGGAGAGCAAAGATCTCTTTGCATGTCTACTGGAGGAAAGACTCCAAAGCTGTGTGCTGTCTGACCACTGCTTCACAGTCTCCGGTGTGGACCTGAGGGGAAGGGGAATTTGCAGTTTACCAGATGGATGAACTTCACATGGTACTTAAACTTTCTATGCCTTGGTTTAATATCACACGATGAGAGATATATTGGCTCCTTCCTAGTTACATTGAGGGCATTGAAGACTGAATACTTTTTGAAGTGCCACTTCTGTGTGGGCACAGAATAAGTTGAGCCTGATGCTGTCATCACTCTCTTCTGGTTTCTTATCTCACCCAAGAGCAATGTGTTGGTGAGAGCCAGTGTCTGCTTAGGGTCATAGGACTCCAGGGCTGGGCTGTGTGTGACCAGCAGAAAATCTCCACAAGGGTACGGAGTTTTCTTGGTGAGTGGGCTCCATGTGTAGACGTGGGGGCTAGGAGGGTAGGAATTTGTGAGGCCCCTGTAAACCAGACCCTGTCCTGCCTGCCATACAAAGGCTACACGTCCTGCATTAGCCAACATTGTTCAACTGGCTTCCACAGTATGCTCTGACCTACCATGAAATGCTAGCCTTAATGTGGCCTTGTGTTTACGTACAGTCTTCATACAGTGTCTGTTGCAATGCAGAGCCAGGGTGTGGGGGTTGTGCATCAAGGCTGCTTTCCCAAGAAGCTGGGACTGGGCTCCCGGCCACTGGTGATAAGCACTTGGTACAGGATGTTGACGCTGAATGAAGCACTTGAGTGTGTGTGGCCCAGAGCTACTTAGCATTGTCTTTATCTCTGTGTCCTGAACTATCCTGTGGCCGGCTGGCTGCCTTTGCTACACAGGCAATCGTAACAGCAGATGCAGTGTGCTTTGCTAAGAGTGTTGACTGTCCCCCGGAAGGGCCTGTATATCAGAGGCTTGGTCTCCAGGTTGGTGTTGTGGGAGGAGAGATCTTTAGGCAGTGAGGCATGGAGGATGCTGTGCTCCTGAGCCCCTTCTTCTTGCCCATTCTCGGCTATAAGGTAGACAGGTTTGCTTCTTCATACGATCCATCCATGATGTGCTAACACATGCCTAGAGTACAGCCTACTGTGGCAAGAACCTCCAGAACGGAGCCAAAGTCAACCTCTCTGTCAGGTGATGAACACAGAACACATTTTCAGTTTATTTTGCAGAATATAGAAGTGTTCCTACATTGGGCCTGGCTTAGACCAGACCCTGCATGCTGTACAGCCCACATGTGGAAGGCAAGGTGGTCGGTGTCAGCACTGGCTCCCAGTGTTGTCCTCCGAGGTTCTTGCTTGCTTTCTGTTAAGATGTGTTCATTTGCCAGTCTTGCACCCAGGAAAGCTTACTGCGCTGGCTCAACCAGGATACCCAGGAACACTCCTCCACAGTGGCACAAAGGCAGCAGGTACCTCATTGCTCACAAACAGGAACACTGTGCCCTGTCCACCTGCAGTGAAGGCCTCTGGGGTTCTGATGGGATTCTAGGTTGCCAGACCTTGGCTTTGTGTACCACGTGGCAGCCTGACCCTGGAACTTGTCTTTCCTGCTCAGGCATTGTAGCTGCCCACGAAGGCTGGGTGACCTGCTGGTAACCTTCAACTCTAGTTCCCTAACTCTCCCGGGCCACTTCAGTGTTCATGCATTTGGAAATAGGGATGCTGAGAAGTCGACACTGGAGGAGTGTGGGGAGCAGTGTGTCTTGAGGCTTAAAGGCCACAAGAATAAACTGTTATATTTTTCAGGGTAAAATAAGCTCAAGGTTCATCACATTCTTAGCAAGCAGATGGCTAGTTTTTAATGGTGGAGTTCATGCAGGCTGTCAGAGCTGGGCAATCTGACTATCCTGGCCCCTTCTCCTTACCCTCAAACATGTAAGACCCATATGTCCCATAGCTCTTTCCAAGACAGTTTTGGACTTGAATCTGATAAAGGAAACCCCAGAATCCAGAATAGAAAGCACATGGCTAGGGGAAGTTCATTTTAAGCCCTACGGATAAGTTAGTGCTTTGACTTTCTAATGGTATTACACCAGTCAGCTCGCTGAAGACAAGGGGTAGCTCGTTCACTCAGGGAACCGGGTTCAGCATCTGCTTGGAACCTGGAAATGCAGGTTAAGGATTTGTGGTGTTTAGTGAGTGAGTGGATGTCTGACCTCTACTATTTTAGAAGCTAGGTCCAGGTCTTCTTTTAGGTTTCTCTTTCTGTCAGGAACAACTTGGTCACTGGGAAGAAACTCAGCAGTGCTCTGCATGACTTATATACACCTTCATTTTGATGAGCAGCAGCTTACAGGGAAACAATCACTGGTGTGCTTGCTTCCCAGTGTACCTGCATATGGGCCCTCCAACCCTGAGTCTCCATGCACGGGTGCCCATGCTCCTTGAAATCAGTGTGAATAGTCTTGTGGGAGAACTCAGAGGAGAAAAGAACCTGAGGTCATGGACATTTGTGGCTTCAGGATGCATGGCCACCAAGAGTCACTCATACTCTGATTCCTGCCTGCTGGATAGTGGGGCCCTGAACCCTAGTCAGGCTTCCCCACTGTTGTACTGCATCAGCTGTTACCACAGCCTGCCCACTCTGTGGTCTTAGGGCTTCACAGCATCCCCATTCCCCTCTCCGGTCTTCCTATCTTACCCTGGGTACCCTCCATCCCTCATGGAGGGAGTAAGAGAGGTGATCCATACTCTCCCTGCAATATCTATGAAGAGACATGCTGTTCTGAGTTGAACTTGGAGTGACCCCAAAGGGGCTCTCTAGAAACACGTGTACCTTACCCCTGGCGCTGATTTGCTACAATCAAGGTATTTGGAGGAGCTATGCAGTTAGACATTATTTGGGATAAAAGGCAGTATGCCTGTAGCCAAGATTACTGGGCATTGGTATGTCACTCTGAGATGCTGGATGTCCTATGAGTGGGAGGTGGCATTTCCTCTGAGAAGGCATCAGCCAGTATAATTCAGTTTGTGGTCCAGCTGTGGATGGCATCAGCAGATACTTGACCTTGGTGGTTCATGCAGCCCTAATGATGACAGTGTCAGTGTGCATAGTGGATACATACTCTTGGCTTGTGGCTTGACCACCATGGACAGGTCTGGGCTAGAATTTCATCCTGCTATCCATGCATACAGGGCTCTTTGAGTGGTTCCCCACTCTTCAGCAAGCACAAGACAGATGTGAATGTATTGAGTTCAAGTGGTAATGCTTCTGTATAGACCTCTCGAATGGTGAGCTCCACCTGTGTGGGCTGGGAACTGGGACACTTGGAGCCTGTGGCTACTCAGCTTAACTGCTGTAGCTCAAAGTAGCCAGACAGTGTCATCGGGGACATGTGACTACATGTCTGTGGAACCTTATTTATAGACACTGACATTTGGGTTGCACATAATTTTCATGTACTATGAACTATCTTTTTGATAAGGTTAGTTTTGAAATCTAAAAGCCATGTCTGGAGAGATGGTTTAGTCAAAAAAGTGCCTGCAATGCAAAGATGAGCCCTTGAGTTTCTATCCTTAGCACCGGTGAAAAATCTGGGCACAAGAGAGTTGAGAGACCTTTGAACTCTCAGTCCTAAATGGGACGTCTCCATCAAATACCTCCCCTCAGGACTCAGGGAACTCTGTGGAAGAGGTGGAAAGATTGTTAAGAGCCAATGAGGATGAAGGAAGAAGACATGAAAGAAACAAGGCCTTCTGGACAGGATGGGACTCACACACAGATGAACTCACAGAGACTGTGGCAGCATGCACAGGGTCTGCACAGGTCTAAGCCAGATGGGGTCCTAGAACTGAGAGGGGACGTAGACATAAGCCCCACCCATAATCCAGAAGCTGTCTCCAACTGATAATAGCTCACAAAGGAAAACTAGTTTTTTCCAGTGGAGTCTCAATGGATATACAAACCACACTTAAAGGCAGGCCCATGCACAGCAGATGGCCAACACAAAACTAACTGAGTGGTATTTTTTAAGGGTTATTTATTTATTTAGTCTCACGATGCTTTGTATGGACTTTTTTTTCCCCCTCTTATCTTATAGATCTTTTGTTTATCTACTATCATTTCCAGCTTTGTTTGTATGCATTTCCTGGGTGTGAGAATGTGTGTGTTTCGGTGTCCATGTGTGTTTCTTTGGCTCTTTATTTTTTCTCCTGCTTGTTTGTCTTGTCCTATTCTGTTTTTTTTTTTTAAATTTTATATTATTATCATGATTTTAGATGCCTGTTCGTATTTTAAAGAGAGAGAGAAGGAAAAGGGGATATGGATTTGGGTGGGTGGAGAGGATCTGGGAGGATTTGGGGAAGGGAAAACCATCATCAGAATATACTGTATGAAAAAAATCTATTTTTAATAAAATATAAAATAAAGTCTGGGCACAGTAAGAGGCATCTGTAATTGCAGTGCTGGGTGAAGAAAAGGAGGACCTCGGGGCTCATGGGTTCCCCAGTCTGATAGAATAGATAAGATCAGTGAGAGACCCTGTCTCAAAAAATGTAGGGAGGGATGAGGAAGAAACCTGCTATTGACTTTAGCCCTCCACATACATGTACACATACATGTTTAGGCATACCCATTTGCATACATGTACACCCACATGAATGCTTACCCTCCACACATATACACAAAGAAAAAAATGTAAAAACCCATTTTCATCTTGCATTGGCAAACACAATAATTGATCTGGGGCTTCTGCCTGTCTTGCTGACCCTGAGCATTAGAGTCTAGATGCAGGGCAGCCCGTGCCCGAGACCAGAGCAGGGCAGCCCGTGCCTGAGAGCAGGGCTCTGGGCTCCATGCCGCTCAGTCAGTAGATTCTCCGGGGTCTGTGCCACTGGTTTCTGTTCTTATGTTGAATTCTGCCCATTTCCTTTTCTTGACTCACTAATTTTTCTGTTTATAGAAGGAATGTTTTTCCTCAATCCACATTCAGACCACAGCTAAGTAAGGCTCTCAGTATCTTGTGATCATGAGAGGGTCTGACTTAAGGGTTTATACCCTGTCCCAACATAGGGCTTGGCTGTGCCAGAGCCTAAACTTTTTGAGGGAAACTTCCGTGCCCTATAAGCGCTGGCAGCTGGTTGCCCTTAGTTATGCAGAGGAGACAAAACTTGGAGAATCAAGGATTAGGGGACTTGTTTAACTTCTGTGGGCCAAACAACTCTTTGAAGTGTTTTGGTTAGATTTTTTGCTGTAGAAATTTGTGGGGCAGAAGCACAAAGATTCTTGGGCTAGTAGGAGGTGAAGCCATTTATTTCTGGCTGTTTAAGAGGTGGGCGTCCCTGGTGTAAGCCACTTTGCTACTATGGTGTGATCTCCCTGACACGTCGCTCGGATGTGAAGCCAGCACCAACTTCTTTGCTTTCACCTTTTAGGGGTACATCACATGGCAGTGCTTTTTTTTTTTTCATGAGACCAGCTACTTAGCAGAGCTCAGCTCATGGGACACAGATTGTTGTGAGATAAAGTTAATGCAAAACAGGCTCAGGCCTTACCAGAGAGGACAATTCCTCTTTAGTGAGCTACAGGGCGCTAGACATATACTCACAGCTTGGCCTTTCTTCTCCTCACTTTTTGCTGCTCATGTTGCGAGCTCTGTTGATGCTTGTGGGGCAGAAGGCTTACAGCAGATGGAGACGCGCGGGGGGTGTCCTTGTGAGGGTGCCATGGTAGGATTTCTTTAGTAAGGCACCTCAGGGACGACTCAAGGCCCCTTGCCTAACATCAGAGCTACTGGGGACCACAAAACAACCCCAAAGCACAGTCAACAGTTCTTCAAATCCCTGAGCTGGGCTGGGACTGGCTTCTGTTGAGAACTTTTGGTGACCTGATGTGTGGATCAGGTGAGGGGGTAAGCAGAGGAGAAGAGCAAAGCATGTGTCTCTTCTCTTTGCTCAGGCTTCTCCCCTAAATTCTCTCTAAATCCTGTTCTGCGTATGTCACCTGTGGGTTCCTGGTAACTGTTGCTCTGGGTCTTTGCAGGACTTTTGCGTGTGTGTATGGAGGGCTGGTGGGTGAGGTTGTATGGTCACTGTAGAAACTTTGGGGAAATACAGAAAGAAGTGAAAAAATGTATAGCTGTAGTTCCACACCTGGGTGCCTTGTGTAACCCTAACACTGACTTTCCTCTGGAGCACCGGGCTTTGGGGGTGTTTGACAGCTGGGGTGTGTTCACTGGGTGGTGTGAGCTCCACTTATGGGGGCTGTCTTGTGTATTTTCAAGTTGAACCTACACGATGTTCTGAGCCTGTGTTGAGGGGAGAGACCCTCTTATTTAAACGACCTCTGACCCCATGACCTAGCCACATGTTGACCTTGTGTATGGCCAGCCCTCAAAGACATAGTTGGAAGGTGCCGGCAGAGATCTGAAGGCCCTATTACTGTTCAGACCTGGACTTGCAAGTTTTGTCTGATGGGCAGAGTATGAGTAAGAAGTTGTATTTGGGGTTTGGTTTTCGCTTTGTCACACTGGCTGTGGGTTGTAAGAGCTGTTTGGATCATCAGTCTAGTTATTTGTATCCTCATATCCTTGTAGCCATAGAAAGGTGAGATAGGAGTTTCTAAGCCAGCCACGTGTTTGTTGGTCTTATTGTGTTATTTTCTGCCTCAGATAACAAGCGTGTGGAACGTTGACTAAAATTCAATTTTGAAACCTCTGTTGGTGTTGATGTCACTCTGATCCCGGGTCAGCAGGTGGGTAAAGGAAGGAAAAGTACTTGTTACCATTGAAGTGCTCCTCCTGCTTAGGACACCTTTTCTCCCAAATAAAACTTTTTTGGCTATTCTTGCTCAGGACTTTGAGAGAGCTCACATTGTAGGTATGGGTTGAATATCAAGCCAACCTGCACCATCACCAAGCCAAAGTCTTGAGATCCAGGGATCCCTTTTGTTAGAGTGGAAACCCTTTGGCCTGGAATCTAGAGTTTTACTAATGTTACTCCCTTGGGAAACTTTTGGGAACTTAACTTAATCTAAGGTCACAACAGTTGGAGGTGCATGTAGGGGAGGTCTGTGACTGAGGACTTCTGTACCCTGGTACTTCACACATCCTGAGTCCATTATTTTGCATTGGGTTGGGGGACATCTGCCTAAGCTGCTGACTTTTCTGCCCTGGAACACTGGCCTGTGACACTGGACAGTTGTTGTGTAGAGCCTAGTGGGACCAGAGCTTTGCAGGAAGGCTGTATCCACCCCAGGGACATGAGGTGCCTCTGGGCTGTCCACAGAGCTGATTTGTAAAAGGAGACATTCTTGACACTTGGAGGCTGTATGCCAGCTGAACTTAACCCTTGACCCCAGTACTGGGATGTGGTCTGGCCAGTGGGATACATAGCCCATTCCAATCTTGTAGCCTCCATTGTTAGAACTCTGCTGGCTGCAGTTGGAAAGCAGATGGGGCAAAATTTGTATCCAACTATCACATTCATTTAACATGTGCAGTCTGTCCCTGGAGACCCGAGCAAGCAAACAGAGTTGATCCGCTGTACTGGTAGGGAAACTGAGGCTTGGAACAGCTCTTATCTGTTCTGAGCACTGTCTTCTATCTTGGGATCAATGTCCTTCGATGAGTACAGACCTCTGTTCCTGAGGGCCTAGGGCCATGAGGTCCTGTGGGAAAGGACAACTGTAAAGTGAGCCCTTCTTCAGTGAGTGACCACTGATCCAGCCTTCCTCGATGAAACCAGTTAACTGCTACTGGCTTGCACTGGCTTTTACTGCTACTGTCCTAGGCTTTGTACCTTCTGAGCTGACCAGGTACTATGGGTGCTGATGGAACAAGAGACATATTGATGCTCTTTAAACCGGGGCCCAAAGTTCATATAACAAAACGTCAAGGAGACTGTCCAGAGTTTCACACTGGTTGTGGGGAAGGAGGAGGCGAGAGAAAACATGTGCCACACTCACCTCCTGCAGGTTGAAGGGTGGGAAGAGCAGCCCCCAAGGCTCATGCAACAGGCAAGATGCAGGAAAAACCCTTCCCCACCGGGAAACCTTTGATGGAGCAGCTGTGTCTGGTTCCAGGGTGGTTTGAGTCCAGGCTTGATCATGGCATTGTCTTCTTACACATACTGACTTCTCTGCCTTCTGCTTTTCTTTCTGCTAGGCTTGGTGGAATTTGGGGTCCTTAGTCAGGTTTGGAAGCCAGGAGGTCATTTATTAGATGGGCTGGTAGAAGCCAGCACTGGGGGTTTCCGGTGATTTCCAGTTGCTTTTAATTCATGGAAGATTGAGGCCAGTTGCTGGTTGGATAGTAAATGACTGTCTCCACCAGCTGAAGAATCCAGTTCTGGGTTCCTTCTGGTGGGGGGAAAGAACCATTTAGAGAGGATTAAGCTGAGGATTAAACTCCAGGGAGCAAAATTCAGGGTGAAACAGTTCTGTTGGCACAGAGCAGGAGAATTGGCCACCTATGGTGTGCGAGACCCTTTAAAGACACTTCTTCAGTCAAGCAGTGTGCACTAGGTAAAAGTGATTACTTTAAATTGCAGTAAAGTGAAGAAGAGGAGATAAAAACCCTTTAAATTTTTCTTTTTAGCTCTGGTTAAACTTTAAAAAAGAAAAATTATTGAGTAGCTTAAAAAAAAGGTTTTATTTTTATTTCATGTGCATGTGTGTCTGCACACCACATGTGTGCATTGCCCTTGGAGGCCAGAAGAAAGTATTGGGGACAGAGCTACAGACAGTTGTTAATTACATTGTGGGTGCTGAGAATCAATCTGGTCCTCTGGAAGAGCAAGTGCTCTTAACCAACGAGCCATCTCCCTAGTCCAGTTATTTGGGCTAGTGCCTGTCCTGATTGGGAGTCAGGTTTTATAACCAGAAGTTATGAAAGATGATACAGTTGCTAGGAACTAGGTAGACTTTGTATTTTTCACACTGTCTTGGGATGCACATGTGGTCAGTTTTTCATGTTAGTCACAGGGGTTAGGCTTCCTGATGGGCAGGAAGTGATGTAGTCGCATACCACAGTGAATTCATAGCCGAGGCAGTGGGCATTTTAATTCCCCGAGAGAATCGGGAGAATGTAATAAATGGGGTGGCTTCATTACTTAGTCACCTTAAAAGGAATTGCATTCCAGCTCATACTTTATAAAACATAAGTTCTAAATGAATAGAGGTTACATTGTGAAAAAAAAAAACAAAATTGGTAAACCACCAGAGTGTCCTAAATAGCCCCAGAAACAGGGGGGCAGTTCATTAGTAGGGGAGCAAACCAGAAAGCAGAACTGCGACTCAGGAATCTACCAGCTGGGAATAAAAATATTTGAAAAAAAAAAAAAAAGTACCTCTCCTGAATACTCAGCGACTTTTCTCTTGCTGTTCCATTCACAGCACAGTAAGACAGTCACTCAGCACTTACATGGCTAATGCAGTAAGTCACCTAGAGAGATTGAAAATACAGATGAAAACGTGCATAGGCTACATGGAAATACTGCACCATTTTCTATAAGGGACTTGAGCATCCATCTCTGAGGGATACTGGGACCAGGCCCCATGGATGCTGAGAGGACTTAAATGTCTGAGTGACAAGATGCTAGTGGCCGCAGATTGGAGTAGACCCTAACCCACAAGCAGCTGACACCTCTACAAAGCAGTTCTAAAGGCTGAAGGGTGTCATCTTGCCCACCCACACTTTCTGGAAACAAGCAGGGAGCTGTAGTCACACAGCAGGGAGCCATGGACTTTCCCTGCTATGACAGATGTCCTTTCCTCAGGGTAGTGAGCATATGTCCTCTGGCCCAGGGTTCCATTGTATCTGTGTGCGAATGCCTGTGTGCCTACATGTATAGGGGTGTTTGTAAGAAGATCAGTAGCGACAGTCCTCCAGGATTGGCAGGTGTGTGGTCACAGCAGTTTCCAGCACAGTGTGAGATAGGAGCCACTGGAGAGATGAGCAGGGCAGTGAGGGTAGGATGGATTACATGCCATCTTTGAACCAGCCTTCTGAATGCCTTGTGTCAGTCCTGTGCCTCAAAGTGGATTATGGTCAATCCATAGCTACGGCCATCAGGGAAACCTTTTTAGTACAGTAGAGGGGTGGGAAGCTAGTTCAGTACAGTGTGATAAAACTTTAGTAAAAGTAGGCTGGGCATGGTGTCACATCCCAGCACTGGGGAGGCAGAGACAGGCTGACAAGCTCTCTGAATTCAAGGCTAGCCTGGTCTATACAGTGAGTTCTGGGCCAGCCAAGGATACACAGTGAGACCCTGTCTCAAAACAAATGACTTTAGTAAAAGTTAGAGCTCCCTTCCTAATCTTAAATGCATTTTCTCCTTGTTTGGTTGTGTGTTCAGAAAGAAACTGTGAGCCTTTCAGGAAGCTGAAGTGTAGTTCTTTTCTTGCATTTTCGCCATGGATGATATACAGCTTCCATGCCTTGCAGGAGGCCATATGGCCTGTGGCCTCTGTCCAGCAGCAGTGGGTTTCCTTGCTTGGCCCAATTATCAGCGAGGCATAGAGTGAGCTTGGCCATTGTACCCAGAATGATTACAGAGTGAGTAGGACCTTTCTCAGTTCTCTGTCCCTTGTGGAGAACCACAAATCCAAGCTTGAACCAGCCCTGCCCTGCCCTTTCTGAATTCTTGGTGATGATTTTAGAGTAGGAGGAAATAGTAAAATTAAACCTTTGGTTTTCTTTCCTTACTTATTGTCTGTGGCAAGATTTCTGGTGAACAGAGATCAGATTTCACATATATGTTCTTCTTGGATGGTCTTTAACCCATGTATCCTAATATCAGAAGCCGCATCAAAACAGTGGATCTTACTGAAGTGGCAGTCACAGAGCCTGTGTGGGTCTGTGTTAGGTCCTCTGCATATATACTATTCTTGTTTAGCTTCCAATGTCTGTGGGACCCCTAACCGTGGGAGTGGGGGTATCTCTGACTCTACTGTCTGTTCTTGGGACCCTTTACCTTCCACTGGGTTGCTTCTTTCAGCCTTGATATGAGGGTTTGTGCCTCGTCCTACTTTATCTTGTTATATTGTGTTTGGTTGATATCCCTGGGAGGCCTGCTCTTTTCTGAAGGGAAATGGAGGAGCAGTGGATTTGGGGGATATGGGAAGTAGGGGATTGGGAGGAGTGGAGGGAAGGAAGACTGTGGTCGATCTGTATTGTATGAGAGAGAAAAAGAGTGTTTTTTTTTTTAATAGAACACAGTGGCCATGTGTCCTCCTTCTAGCTTCAGCTTCTTAAATGGACCATAAAATTCCCTCTCTGCTCCAGCCACTGCATGTATGTTCTCATCTTGCCCCAGAACCCCAGGGAGATAGATGGCTGTCTGTACCACCTAGAACCAGTACAGGCTGCTTTGGGCTTTCCTGAGAAGAGGAGCGTCTGGGGGTTTGAGAATGGTTCTCCAATGAGAACTCACAGAGCCTATTCCCATGAAGTTCCAGCTGCAAAGACACCTTGGTCCACTGGGCTCACTTGGTCAGTCATATGAGTTGGTGATATGAGGTTGGCTTGAAGACTGAGCCAAGCAGCAGAGGCAGCTGCTGGTGAGGAGCCCTTTACCCAGGAGTTCTCTGGAACCTGGCTTTCAGGCTGCTGAATGCAAGTGAAGCCCTTTGAGTGGAGCCATACTTGCAGGTCCAGCTCCATCACAGGGACAATGACTATTAGGCACTGCTAGCCCCCACCTGTTTTCCCAGAGACCAGGTCATATGTGTGGGGGGGGAGGTGAGAAGACACTTCCTCACTCTTCAGTCTCAGAGCTAGCACTGGGGCCCGAGTCTGCCAAGGTGGAGTGTGTAGAAAAGCAAGCTCTGGCCCCAGCTCCATCCTTGCTTTCTCCTTACACAAGCTGTGGTGGACAAGGTCAGTTTTGTCTCAGTCTTTAAAGAATACATATTTAGAGACCCTCTAGAAGTGAAGTGATATTCCAAATATTCTTTTGGAATAAAACACCAAAATTTTGAATGATTAGTGTTTATTATAGAAAATAGCTTATTATAGGAAGCAGAAACCATGAACTGCTCCACTATGGAGGTCCCCGAGGGCTAGTAGGGGCAGGACTAGGGAGGATCCCAACCCTGGGCTGATCTCCATTCCTCTAGCGATGGATGGTCTGGGGTGGGAGCGAATCTAGATGGCATAGTGCATTGCTAGCACGTTTGAAGCACTGTGTTCTACCCCTAGTGTCACATAAACTGAGCGTGGTGGCTCCTGTCTGTAATCTGAGCCCTGGGAGGTGGAGGCAAGAGTTCAAGGTCATATGAACACACACACACACACACACACACACGCATGCACGCACACAGGGAGGGTATGGGGGCTCAAGAAGTAGGTTAAACCAGGGTTAAGATGTGTGCACATTTCTGACTCTTCTCAGTGCCTTCCTTACTCTTATTTGTTATTTGTTAATTAAAAAGAAACCATGCTCAGCTGTGTGAATCCGGTCTCCAGCTGGGTAGCCCATGGCTCCTCTAATGCAGGTGACAATGTACAAATGTGGTGGTTTTCTTTAAGAGTGTTAAAAAATAATTTTGGAAATTGAAACAGTGTTTTAATCAAATGAAGTTTGCTTGCTCGAGGAGAGGCTGACCTGCATAGAGAGGGTGCAGTGGGCTGCAGGAGTGCCGTGGCGTTGTACTGTTTGGATCTGCTTCCCCCAAACCACCCATGGGATGGAGAGGCTGGTCAGTTGTAATACTGCTCTCCTGAATGGAAATAAGCCAGTGGATCGCTGAGGACTCATCTGTAACCTGAATGAGCATTTTATTGCTTAGGTAGCTGAAGCAGGATAAGGGATAAGTCTAAGGTCATTCAGGACTTTGACTCTTAAGCAGTTACCACTTGGCTCTGGAGATGTTCAAGTGGGTGTTTGATCAGAAATGCATGATCTAAGGAAGTGATGTCAGTGCTTAGAGATACAGCTGTTCTGTGCAGGAGTTGGAGGCAAGGGTGACAATGATGAGGGGACTCAGAGACCAAGGCAGCTGCAGTTCTGGTGAGTGCCCAGTGAAGCCTGACGGAGGAGAGGATTTGAACGCAGGGATGGGGTGACTTTAGGTGTCTGTTAGTGTAAATTTATAAGGTCATGCTTGTTTCTCAGTTTCTCTCTTACCCCAGCTAGCACCCAAATAATTGAGACTGGATTATAGTGTTTGTTTAGTTTTTAATTAACAAACTTTACAGCACAATCCTGAGCAGTTTTAACCCTCTATGCTAGTCTGGCTCCCTCTTTGCCAAAATCCCTGAGATACTTGCAGGTTAGGACTTTCTCTGCTCCAGCTGCTCCTTCATTTTCCTGGACCTCTCCGATGGCTGAATCCCCTAATTTCTCCTCTACCTCCTCCTCCCCAGGAGAGCAGGAAGTCCAGCTCTATTCTCTGTCCTGCTCAGCAATTGGCCGTTAGCTGCTTTATTGGCATATCAGGGTACAACTGGGGAGCAGTGTTTACACAACATTGAGATAGGATATTCTCAGAACAAGGATTGCAACCAGATATGGGAGAGTACAGAAATCAGCATTTGACTTACACAATAACCTTATGCCAATAGGTATCAGTAGGAGGGAAGGGTGTGTCCAGAGTGTATGGGCTGCAGACTTTTTGCAGGAAAGTCCAGGGGGAAAGATGGAACGTCCTGGTCACAGGTGGCCATGCACTGGTTGGGGCTTCCATGTTGGCAGGGAGTAGAGCTTGACTGGAGGCAGCAGAGAGCCCTTGCCTGCCTTTGAGAAGGGAGAGGAGATATGCCATGAGGGTGATGAACCCTCCTGCAGGTCAGTGCGCTGGACACATACTGGGAGAATGGGAATGAGCAAAGAATTTAGCGTGTGGGTTATCAGGAAGGAACAATTCTTCCTGTGTAGGTTCGTCTGGGTGGGAATATGTGCGTAGTAATGAAGGAGAGTGCTGTCTGGGAGCTGGGGTGCAGGCTGGATGCTGGAGGTTGGGCAGCAAGCCATGTCATGTCAAGTGTCTGGCAAGAAGTAGATGACACAATGGAGAGAACAACTCATAGATGTCACATGAGGCAGGAGGATGGCCCTGATCTGCATCCATGCGCAGAATAGAATGGCTGGGGCATCCTGTAGGCATGACACAGCTTGGTCACTCAGGAAGTTTCTGTGCTCAGAAAGTTTGCCTAGGAGTCCTTCTGTGAGAACTTTGACCATGGTGCTTCCTGTCCTGTGTTCTAAGACTATGGCCCCAGTGAGGTGAAGCCGGAGACAGGCCACGAGACATGACAGAGCCTAAAAACACTTACAAAGTTGTGTTCAAAGAACACACATTTGTCCATTTACATGAAATGTTCGTGGCATTGGTAAATGCGCAGAAACAAAGTGGAAGTGTGAATTTCATCATGCGGTAGAGGGTGGTGGTGGTGGGTTGCTTTCTCAGGTGATGATCATTTTTACATAGTGAGGTTTTACAGCTCTGTGGAACACTCAAAGCCTCCAAGGTGCAAATGTAAAAGGGGAGAATTGTATCATAGTGAATGACATCTCAGTAAACACAATTGCAAAAAAAAAAAAAAAAAAATCTCAGACTGGCTACTGCCTTAGTTAGGGTGACTATTGCTCTGCTGAAACACTAGGACCAGAAGAATTATGGGGAGGAAAGAGATTATTACTTCATTCACTCTTCTGTATCATACTTCAATTTCAAAAGCAGGCAGGACAAAAAACCCAGCTCAATCAGGGTAGGACTCTGGAGGCAGGAGCTGATGCAGAGGCCATGGAGGGGTGCTGCTCACTGAATTGGTCCTCATGGCTTGCTCAGCCTGCTTTCTTATAGAACCCAGGACCACCAGCCCAGGGGTGGCACTACCCACTGGGGGCTGGGACCTTCCCATTCATCACTAATTAAGAAAGTGATTAAAGGCTAGGCTCACAACCAAAAATTTATAAGAAAATGCCCTACAACCAGACGGTGGTGGCGCACATCTGTAATCCCAGCACTAGGGAGTCAGACACAGGTGGATCTCTGCGAATTCCAGGCCAGCTTGTTCTACAGAGAGAGTTCCAGGACAGCCAGGCTGTTACACAGAGAAACCCTGTCTTGTAAAAAAAAAAAAATCCAAACCAACAAACAAAAACCTACATGCCTGGCTACAGCCTGATCTTATGGAGGCATTTTCTCAATTGAAGGTTCCGTCCTCTCTAATGACTCTAGCCTGTGTCAAGTTAACATAAAACCAGCCAGGACAGCTACCTTCTGAGGGCCATAGGGGGCCAAGTCATCACTTGGGAACTCAGAAAATATGAAGTAATAATAATGTACTTGGTGGCTTCATGACTGGCTCAATGAAGCAGATGAGGGCTTCTTGCCAATTTAGTTCAGCTTATCAGTGGAAAGGAAGAGTAGCCATGCCTTGCATTCCTTTTCTGTTCCTGTAAGAGGAGGGAGGCAAAGGGGGGCTCTAGGATTCTGAAATGTGCTGAGCAGGGAGGGAGGGTGTTGGAGGGTGGAGGGAGGTGGCTGGAGGTGGCTGGAGGTGGCTGGCATCGCAGCTGGAGCTCTGTACTCACTGCTGTGAGTGTATATGAGAATCCTTGGGCTGAGCTTACCA
This sequence comes from Lophiomys imhausi, assembly GCA_907164525.1. Classification (NCBI taxonomy): domain Eukaryota; kingdom Metazoa; phylum Chordata; class Mammalia; order Rodentia; family Muridae; genus Lophiomys; species Lophiomys imhausi. The sequence continues at coordinate 9,079,100 of CAJQZJ010033015.1, read as the reverse complement.
AATGTTTGTCATATCCCACTGGGTATGCGACAATAATAAAGCTAAAAATAAACTCCCAAAGATGTGTTTCTTTCTGTGCTTTCTGCTTCCTGACGAAGGCGAGGATCAGAGGGTGAGCTACTGTGAAGAGAACAAAATCATGTATGTAAGTGATGGCCTCTGTCAATATGGACATAACCAACTTCTGAAGAGAGTGGTGCAGGCCCAGGGAGATAGCTTAGTCACTAAAGTGTCTGCCCTGCGAGCATTAGGACACAAGTTCGAACCCCAGAACCCACATCAAGAATCTGGACATAGTGGTGCACGCTTATATCCCCAGCCCTGTGGAGACGCAGACAGCCACCCGCCCTGGGACTTTGGTGAGCCAGCCAAGCTTACTTGGTGAGCTCCAGGGGTGAGAGACCCTGTCTCAAATCATAAGGTAGATGGTTCCTGACGAACGACACTCAAGGTGGATCTCTGGCCTCTACATGTGTGTACACTCATGCACCCATGTACACATCTACACATAAAATAAAAAAAAATTATTTTGCAAATGGCACACAACATAGAACTCGGAAAACTGCAGCAGTAACCCATTCATCTTGAAGTATCAATTCCCACTAACCATTTCCTGCGTTGTGCTGCCATGGATGTCTATCTAGTTCATTTTTAAAAAATCACTCCCAGAACACCCTGTCATTCTAAGTAGCCTTGACTGTGCCTTCCCAGACGGCTGGCCACGGTTTGTCAACTTCTGCACCCACAGCACTTGGGTTGTTCCCGCTGGCCATTGTGGCTAAGAATTTTGTTTCAGCGTGTGTCCTCTCCCTCTCCTTTTATTTTCCCTTTTCTTCCTTTCTTCTCCTGGATAAAACGCGGTGTGCATGGGTGAGAACCAGTGTGGTTCTCATTGTAACTGAACTCCTGCACGATCAGTCTTTGCTGCTCACTGCAACTTTGGCTCTTCCCTGGCAGCCAAGCTCCTGTGTTCCAGCTTCTCCGCATTCTCTGCTTTGCTTGTTTGTTCTGTCTTTCTCTTTTAAGTTGTAGCTGCCCTGTGTGGGTGTGAAGTGATATCTTGTGCTTTTGGGTTGAGATTTTGTAATGGCTAATGATATGGACATTTTTGTATCTCTTTGAGGAAGTATTTGTTTAGGTCCGTGGGCTTTTTGAATTATCTCTCAGTTTGGTTTTCTTTGTTGAGTTGCAAAAGTTTTAAAAATTGAGTTCTAGGGCTAGGATTGTGGCTCTGTGGCAGAGCACGTGCTAAGTTTGTGAAGGCCCTGGGTTCTATCCACAGCACCACGCACACACATACACACTAGACCCTTAGCAGACTTGTGACTTGACTCACTGCTCTCATTCTCTCTTCCTTTTTAGCCTTTGTGCTGACTGAGGTCTTTGTTCCCAGACACCATTGTCATTGGCTGTTCTTCACTTTCCCCAGCTTTCTGAGGAGGGGAGCTGAACATGTCCTGGGTGGTGGTGGTGGTGGGGGGCTGCTCTGAGTGTCAGAGATTACTAGGGCTTCTTGGGGTTGTGACAACTAGGTCCTTCTTTGTCATCAGGAGTCATTTGTCTGACTGTTCCTGCCTCAGTCTGCAGACAGCAAGGGGGGGGGGGGGGGGGAAGGGGGGGGGGGAAGGGAGGGGGGGGGGAGGGAGGGGGGGGGAGGGGGGGTAATTGACTTCTGTTTGCTGACAGCAGGGAAGGGAGGAGAGGGGGAGGAAAAGAAGGGGAGAGAAGGGAAGGGAAGGGAAGGATTTGCTGGCCTGTAATGGGAGCATGGCCTCCCCATTCACTGAGGATAGAGTTGCTGGGACAGCTCATCCAGGGCTGGCCTTCAGTACCATTTGTATGTCTTGGCATTTGACAGCAGTGAGGGCAGATCAGACAGGTGGAATCAGCCGAAGGCAGATGGGGCTGTGGTCCCTCCAGAGATGATTGTCAGGGAGGGCTCTAGGGAGGTGGCAGGGACCCTACAGCTCCAGGAGGGATGTCTTTAAGCCTCCAGACTGACATATGGCTGGACACTTTAGTAAATCAGAAGTAGTAGATCCAGAAGATGCTGGGAGAATGGGAACTTTGATAGTAAAGATGATTTTGGCTTCCCTAAACTGGGTCTTCAGGGATCCCATTAGACAGTTTGTGTGTGGCCTCTGTACCTGTCCCTTGTCCTAAGACGGAAGGAGAGAGAGCTGGGGAGAAATGTGATGTGTAAGTAGTCTAGACTGCTGACCAGGGAATGGCTTTAACTTTTGAATTAGTGGCAGAGAATTAGAGCCCTTCATGAAAAGCTTTGTAATACACATAAATGCACACAGTAGAGAGGACTCAGAATAGTGGTATTTTTAATCAGTCTACCAACTTGGTCATTTAAGTGAGTTTTGCATCAGATATTTTAATCTAGGAATTTGTCACACAGAAATGGAATCTATAGAAGTTTATTTATGCTGTTTTCTTGGTAATAGCAACAAATGGGAAATAACCAAAGTGCCCTTTACTGGGGAAGGTTAAGCCATAGATTCCTTGGCAGGCTGTCCCTGCTGTCTGTACTTAGAGAGACACCTACACCCTGAGTCTCATGGTGTTTTTAAAGAGCTCCATTATGGAACGCTGTTCACAGGCATATGAAACTGGAATCCAAACATTGTCAAAATGGAATCCAAACAGGAGCCCCAAACCAGGACCTGTGGGCAGTGGAGGTACCAGTCTTCTGCCCTACATGTGGTAGATGATAGGCAAACAAGGCAGAAAGGGACAGAAGGTGACAGGTGTCAGTGACTGAACAGAACTGTAATGACATAGGCCACTTCTCAAAGTGATGCTTGGGTTTTTTTCTTTCTTTTTTTTCTAATATTTTAATATTTTTTTTGCGTGCAGGTGTTTTTACCTGCACGTATATCTATATCACATGCATTCCTGGTGTCCTCAGCGGCCAGAAGAGGGTGTCAGATCCCGTGGAACACAGACAGTTGTGAGCTGCCATGTGGGTGCTGGAATTTGAACCCGGGTCTTTTGGAAAAGCAGCCAGTGCTCTTAACCACTGAGCCATCTCTCCAGCCCAGCTGGTTGTGATTTGCCGTAGATTCCAGTGATCCCCAACCAGGCCACGCATGACACTTGGTTCTCAGCAGATACTTGGACAATGTTGATGTTGTAGACGGCATTTTGTGGGGTAAAAAATTTAATAGTTGACTTTTAAAGAAAATAAGAGTTGGTTGTAGATGCAGGAAAAAAAAAACCCTTGAGTTAGGACAGAGTACCCACTCTGATCATGAAGGCGGCAGCTGGCTTCATTGTCCTCTCTCCCAGCAGGGAGTCAGTAGACAGCTTGGAAGAGATATGCTCAGAAATGGCAGAGAGGCTGGGTGTTGAAGAGGCAGGAGTTGGCACCATGGCTGTTCTACAGTGCGGGTGCAGGAGTGTGGCTGCACTTGTTTTAATCCTGGACTTCACTGGTTGAGTGTTTTCTTCCATCCATTCTGTTGCCATGAAAGCATGGTGCTGACTCCAACCCAAACATCCATCACTGTGGTCCATTTGTGCTGTAGGATACTACCCAGTATGAGAGGTGGAGAAGCCACTATAATGTAAATGAACCCTGAGAAGAAATGTCACCCCATAGTGTAGGGTTCAGGACTGGAGGGAGGGAAGGGGAAGTGGCACCAAGCAGGACTGGCGTCTTTCAGGGGACAAGAATGTTCTCATATTGGCTTTGGTGATGCTTGCGTAACTGTGCTGCTCTCCTGGGAACTAGTCAGTTGTGTGCTGAGTGGTGTTGAAATGCTGTCTCAGTAGAGCTGTTAAAAGAAAAGAAAAGAAAACAAAACAAAACAAAAAAAACCCAACTCCCAAGTCACAAGAAATATACAAAACGTGTCCCACATACCTTGCTGCGGAGAACAGTTGGCTGCTGCAACCTACGCGCTGGAGAGCCTTGCAGTTGGCTGGCATCTCTCTTATCCTGCTTCCTCCGGAGCGGGTGTTCCTCTGTGAGGCTCCCTGCAGAGGGCACAGGCATGTTCTTGCTCTGGCTTGGCACTTTCCCTTGGCCTGTGTTAATTTGACACCTCTTGTTCCCTCCCTGCCCTCCAGTCATTTCTGAAGAGGCCACAGACTTCCCCAGGAAGGCGGGTTTTATTTAAATTGCCTTCCTGGGCACATATCCCAGAGGGGGGAGCATGGGGGGAGCTCCACATCTTTTGGAAGCTTCTGTGATGTACTAACTAGCCCTAGCCTTCCAACAATGCTGTTCCTTTTTTTAGTCTCATCATACTCCTGCCCACTCTGTTTCCTTTTATTTTCTTCCCTTCACAGCTATCCTGAGCTTCCCACCCCACTGGCTTGGCGACAGCTCTCTAGAAATTGCTGTTCAGTGACTAAGACCAACGCTTAATTGCAAAAGGATGCCTGGGACCTGGATCCCAGGTCTGACTCCTCCTGGCTGGTAGACCTGCAGCTTCTTAGCCATCAGTGACAGTCCCTGTTGATGCCTGGGCCTCTTTTGTGCTTTGTTTTTTTATTCATCGATTTCAGGAGCAGCATTCCAGTACAAAGACACAGAGATGAGCTGGGAACCCACAGAGGTAGAGTAACTCCGCCTCGAGGAGGCTCCCAACCTCGGGAGCTCAGGAGTATATGGAAGGGTGAAGCCCTGAGAGGGAAGGAGGCAGTTTAGGGTGACACTAGAGAGTCACCTTAGAAGTGACTTGTGCTAGAGGCCAATGTTATCTGGGCTGGGCCTGAGGGTGGTGGTGGTGTGTAGCTTTGGAGCTCGGTGTGGGCAAGACACTGAGGTAGAGTAGGGCACCTGCCACGGGCTTTGGAGAGCAAAGCGTCACACAGTGGCTTCTTATTCAAAGGCAGGACAATTGGCTTCTGCTTCCAAAAATTGCCACCCATTAATGGCAGTTGTTTTGCATGGAGTTTTGCCTGTCCTGGGTATGTCAGGCCTGTATCCAGCACACTCTAAGTGTGGTACAAGGATAGTGACGTCAAATTTTAAACAGCATTGAAAGTGCACCTGGTTCTACGTCGGACCCTTCACTCAGCTGGCTTAAGGACTAGCAATTAATACTCTCCCTGGGTCAGCAGTCTGTACAGCAGGAGCTTAGGTTGGCTTGTCCATTGCTAGCACCCAAGCACCCAGGAAGCTGGTCCACAGCCCTACCCAGTGAACATCATCAAAGGCCACTGTGGCTGTACCTTTCTGACTCTGCTGGAAGCCAGTGTCACCTGTGACTTCACTATGTGGTGCTATGGCTGTTGGTGGGGGGTGGCTGGTGGAGTGTGGGGGTGGCTGGTAGGGGTTGGGGGGTGGCTGGTGGGGACTTAGGGATGGCTAGTGGGGTTGGGGGTGGCTGATGTGGGTTGACAGTGGCTGGTGGGGTTTGGGGATGGTTGGTGGGGGGGGTGGGGATGGCTGGTACAGGACTAAACATAACGGGACCAGATACCAATGAAAGCCCATAGGTTTCTATGCCTCCTTTATTTTTATTTAGCAAATTTGGGAGTCAGGACAGAGCAGAGTAGTTCTGACAACTTTGTAATGGGTCCAAGGTCAGGATAGGCCTCTCACATCATTCAGGTTTAAACTTGTGGAGCTGTATGAGCAGATCCCCTCTGGCTCCTGCAATGTAAATAGACCCTGAAAGCCAGATGGGATGTGATAACACAGCTCAGTTGGGTTGACATGTGCAGACAGCTGGAGAAAGCCCTCTCCTGGCATCTCTACCTAGGGCTACAGTTTGGGACAAGCTGTGGACCTCAATGCTATCCACATGTACTTGGGAGGGCAGCTGACAGTGTGAGGTTTACTGGAAGGGGACAGTATTCTCATCCTCTGAGAAGCTGATAGCAGAACATGATGTTGGCCCCTTAGGAGTGGTCTGTCCTTTACTAAATGGCGGCCCTGAAACAGGCTCTTGCACAGTGACTGGCTATGGTGGAGCTGCCCTGCGGCCCTCCAACATAAACCGCCCAGAAGATAGGTGGACCAGCATGCCTGCTTTCTGCGAGTGCCAGTGTCTCCTTCCCCAGTGGTTTGTGTGACTCCCACCCCTCTGGTCTTGTTCATCTCCCACATTAGTTCCCAGGCAGGTCCCAGCACATGTTAAGGAGTGCACACAGGCAGCTTGTCTAACTTGCCATGGCACCTCCTGCCAGTCAGAATCTAAAGACAGTTTTTGATCTGCTCATACACACACAGTCCTGTATAAGATCTGCAGGATGGTCTTGAATAGACTCTGATGCATCATCAAGAGTGAGGGCAGTGAGTACCCAACTGTCGTTCCCTGGGTGGCTCACCTTCTGGCTCTGTTGCATGTACTCGGTGTGTATCATGCCTTCCTGAGTTGGGCCCAGTGACAGCTTGAGGGTGGGTACATTAGACTTTTTGGTGGCAGGTTGTTTTCTGATGGTTTGGGCTTAGAAAATGGTGGGGAAATGTGAGTGTATCGGGAGCTGTCACATCATATCTTCCAGGATTTAGTACTTTGGTCAACCAAGTGTCACTTGGGGACACTGACAGATTAGGGAAGTGTCAGCATTCCTGAGTGAGGCTGGAAGAGGCCTGATTGATACAACTTGAAGAAAAATTTAAGGCCAGCAAACGGACTCTATGATACTTATGTTGAAGAAGCCATTTTGTGTGTACAACAGTCAAGCCCCAGCTTCATGGCAGCCTCAGGTCCGCTATGGGGACAAGACAGTGAAGCCACTGTGAGAACCCGTCAGCTTTGTAAATTTATCTGCTTTTCAATAAAGGCTGTTCTGTGGTTTAGTGGTTTTGGTATGCTATGTGTTACATTTAATGCTTGAATGGTCTATGCCAAGCCTGTGTAAACACACACATGCATTTTCCCCAGAGAGCCTGCTTGCCAGTACTTGCTGGCACCCTAGCTCAGCATGGTCTCTTCCATGGTGGCTTTGGCTGGAGTTAGGCATCATGCAGGTTGGGGTTGCTCCTCCTGCGCCTCTGTCTGCCTCTCAAAGCTTGATTCTGTAGAGACAATTCTCCCCATGTCTTGTAGGCAGAGAGTCTGTTCCCTTTGCCCACCTCACCTCTTTGTCCAGAGCCTCTGAATATGTGGAGGTGTGTCTCTACCCATCACAGTAAGAAAAAACATGTCCCATCTTCCCTGCCCATCCTCCAATTCAGATTGCCTAAGCGTGGGCTCTTTGCACACATGTGCAGGCAGCACTGTGTCCAGCTGCTTCTTGGTTTGGAGTATTAAAAGGTGCAGCAGCCTTTGGAGTTAATAATGCAAAATTCCTTTATCTTGAAACAAGAGTCACTGGTTCCCTGCTGCAGCTGTGAGCTGGTTTATGACAGTAGCTCTTGACAGAAACCAGTGTCTCCAGCCTGGGCTGTACCCCAGAGCCACCCTGGAGTGTCCATGCCTGTCTCCTGAAACCCTTAACCCACACCTCCCCTAGGATTTAGACTCTGGGTATACGGTGGCTGTTCATCCCCTGAAAGACTTCCAGAGGTTGTACTTTGAGGGAAGTTTAGAGCCACTTCCCTTGTTGACGTGAAGCATAAACTCCTGGGATGGAATCTTGGGCCCTGACCTGAAGGTGTCATCATAGGTTTGATGTGTTTGTGGCAGACACCCAGCATAGGATCAGCCTCCAGGTGCGTAGAGCCAATGGACCTGTGGTGTGTGTCGACATGAAACTCTATGTTGCTCCCTTGCCTGTTTGCGAATTTGTATGGATTCATGTGGAACCCTGAGTTTTCACCCCTTTCTACCTTTCTGCAGTGTCTGTGGCTGGCGTCATGGTGGCATGTGGAACGTTTTTTGGGCATGTACAAGTCTTCTGGTGCCTTGTCTATGGAGATATTCTGCTGTGAATGCCTATTTCCACTAGCTTTGTTTATTATCCTCGGCTTCCAGAGTGCCACTCTCATTGATTTCATATTTAAACAAGTCAGAAGCAGCCACATTAGTCCCCTGATGTACGCCTATGAGGCTTTTGTTTCTACATCTCAAGGATTTGAGAATTTTGGTACTGGTCTCCCACACGCTACTCAGGAGTTGGAATGTAAAGACCAGCTGAGTCTTGCCACTAGGATTCAGCGTACAGGAGAGAGGCCAGTAAGTAAGGTGGATGGGCAGAACCTCCAGGGCCCAAGCCTGGAGGGAAAGACATTGGCTGTGGTGGTGGGAGGGGCCTATTCCTCTTATTTGGTCAGCTGATCTGTAAACCTTGTCTGCTGATGTTCTCAGAGCCCAACTCTAAGATGGAGCTCGATGAACATGTTTATCAGAATTCTTCTCAGCATGGGTGGAGAGAAGGAGCAACTCATATAATCCCTCTTGGTTAGTTCCTGTTTCTTCTGCTGAGGAGTCTTTTCTGGGAACTTGTAATTTACCCATGCTGTTGCTGCCTTAGTGGGGTATAAAATATGGCCTCATTTCTGCATCTTTCGTTAATCTTCATGGAAGACTAAGTATTATTACATCTGATTCATTATTTAATATCACTTGCATGAGATGTCTGGTAAATCCTTTCTGGAGAGGTGGTGCATTTCACATTTAAATAAGATAATAAAATTATGTTATACCACATTTCCCAAATAGCTCAGGGGAGTGCTGTTCCCACAAGCTAGGGATGGGTAGATGTAATTTTCCTTCTCCTTGCCGTTCTTGGTCTTCTTATTTCCACATAGCAGTCTTATTTTATGCGTGTCTTTCTCACTGTAAAGTGCTGCCTGGCCTTTGTAGAAATGGAAGAATCTGAGATCTGAGACGTGGCAAGGGTGACTGTGCAGGCTCTCCCAGGGGCCCACTCTGTGTTGGAGGCCTGTGGTTCCTGAGCTCTCTAACTCAGCATGCTCACAGACTGTGTAATGTGATTTAGAAATCCGGACTCACTAAAATAATAAAACAGTAAAAATGTGTTTCAAGAATATCATATTTTAATCGCCAAAGTCTTCTTTTTGGAAAAACACTTCAGTGTTGTTATAATACATTGTCTTGAAAGGTGTAAACTCTGAGGCCCAATTATTGATTCAAAGACATTGGCTTCTGTCCTGCAGAGAAGCCTGGGCTCCAGGTGTCCTTTCCCACCTTCCTCAGTTCAGAGTCTGGGAGGGAGGCACTTTCAGCCAGTAGCCAAATCCTTCCCAGTTCCCCAATCTTAGGTCACGTTATGTTGGCTTATAATTTATTTTGTTAGTTTTCAAGTGCTGCCATTGGCTTTGTTGGTGTATTTTCAGAGTCTGGGAAATCCCTTGGCAGGGAGCAAGGATTGGAGGTGTGGTTAGTTGAGCTGCAGTAGTAAGTATGGTCACTTACATGGCTCTAAGAATCAAACCCGTGTTTTGCCACCATCACCAACCTATTAGGATGGCTCCCCTCCAACTCTCTCTGGCTTACTCCTCATAGATTGTAGCAGTGCATCTGTGATATTATATACCATCTTCAGGTACAGACTGACCTCAACGTAACAGTGGTTGATTTCAGAACCCTACTGTTACTGATAGTTCATGCACATGTGCACATACACACACATGTACACTCAACAAAGAGACATTAGAGTTTAATAATATTATAAAATAGGGGCCAGGTATGCTGGTGCACATCTTTAATCCTGGCAGTTTGGTGACAGAGGCAGGTGGATCTCTGTGAGTTCAAGGCCAGCCAGGTCTACAGAGGTCCAGGACAGCCAGGACAACACAGAGAAACCCTGTCTTGAAAAACAAAAAACAAAAAAAAGAAAGAAAGAAAAAATAAAGAAAGAAAGAAAAGGAAAAAGGATAATCCAAACCTAAAACCAGTAGATTGAAAGAAATGATAAAGATCAGGACAGAAATGAATGAAATAGAAACAAAAAGAAGAACACAAAGAATCAATGAAATGATGAGTTGGGTTTTCAAAGAGAATGAACAACAATGACAAACTGTTACTTGTACACACACACACATACACACACGGAGAGAGATCTGAAATTAATAAAATTAGAGGTAAAAGGAGACATTGCAAAAAAAAAAAATCAATGAATTCCAGAGGATTATCAGGGCACATTTTGCAAGCCTACACTCACTCTAATAAATTGAAAAATCTAGCCAAAACAGATAAGTTTCTAGGTACATATTACCTACCAAATTTAAACCAAGAAACCATAAACAACTTTAGTAGATATACAACAAGCAGTAAAGATGAGTCTGTATTAAAAGGGCGTCTGAGAGCACTGGTTGCTCTTCCAGAGGGCCTGGGTTTGGTTCCCAGCACCCACATGGTAGCTCACAGCCACCCACAGCTCCAGTCGCAGGGGATACAGCACCCACGTAAGGCCTCTGAGGGGTATGCACACAGGTGGTACTCAAATATACATGCAGGCAAAACACCCATACATATAAAAATAAACAATAATTTTTTTAAAGACTCCCAGCTAATAAAATCCTAGGCCCAGATAGATTTGCAGCTGAATTGCATCATCCTTAAAGAAGAGCTAACACCTATGCTTCGAAAGCCACCCCATAAGATAGACAGGGAAGTAACTCTGCCAAACTTATGAAGCTGGTATTACACTGATACAGAGCTGCACAAGGACACAATAACCAATAAAATGATAGGCCAATCTCCTTGAGGAACACAAATGTAAAGCCAATAAAATACCAAACTGAATTTGACTACACATCCAAAATATCATTCACCATGGTTAAGTGGGCTTTGTTTCAAGAATGCAAGGGTAGTTCAAAATACACAAATCAATATATCACATTAATTGTCTCAAAGAAAAAAGTCACATGACTATGTCAATAGATGCAGAAAAGGCCCTCGATAAAATTCAACATCCCTTTTTGATTAAACACCTTAAACTAAGAGTGGAAAGACTATATATACCTCAGCATAATAAAGGGTCTTTATGATAAGCCCATATAAACATTTTACTAAATGGGGAGACCTCAAAACAGTTCCACTAAAACCAGGAACAAAGCAGGGGGTTCACTTTCTCTACTCTTCTTCAATATAGTCTCCAAGGTCTCAGCTAGCATAATAAGATTAGAGAAAGGAGTAAAAGGGTTAGCAATGGGAAATGAAGTTTATCTCTATTTGCAAATGATGTGATTCTATACACAAGAGACAGAAGAGACTCCATAAAGCTCTTGGAGCTGGTGAACACTTTCAGTAAAGTAAAGTACTGTGAAAGAAATTAAGAGAACAGCCCTATTCACAATAGCATTTAAAAATGCCTACGGATGCACTTGACAAAGGAGTCAAAGATCTTTACAATAAAACTTTAAGACACTGAAGAAGGAAGCTGAAGAAGACAGTACAATATTTAAAAGCTTCTCATGTTCGTGGACTAGCAGGATTAACATTGTGAAAAAATGGTTATTCATCAGATATAATCTATAGATTCAATTCAGTTCCCATTGAACTAGCAAGGAGCTGGAAATGCTGAGCCAGCAGTTAGGAGATTTACTGTGTAATTATGAGGAGCTCAGATCCAGGCACCCATGTAGCAAGCTGGATGTCCCTTAAATGCCTGTAACTCCAGCTCTGAGGGACTACAACACCTTCTTCTGGCCTTTGCATTTATGCACGCACATGCATTCAGCCACACACGTGTGTACACATACACAAATGATTAAAACAAATCTTTTAAACTCCCCAATGACAGTCTTAATCAGAACTAGAAAAAACACTACTCAAATTTCACAAGACATTATAAACCTACATAGCTCCAGCTACCTGCTTTTTGGCAAAGGTGCAAAAGGCATACTAGAAAAAAGATAGCTCTTAACCAATGGTGCTGGGAAAACTGGAAGGCTATATGTAGAAAGATCAAGGTAGATCTATCATGCAACCAACTCCAAATGGATCAAAGATGACATAAGAACTCAAAATCTGCAGCTGTTCTAGGAAACCAATTTAAGACATGGGCATGGCCAAAGACTTTCTGAAAAGGACTCTGATGGGTTGGTAAGCAATGCTGAGAACTGATAAATGGGGTCGTGTGAAATTAAAAAGCTTCTGCACAGCAAAGGAAATAATTATCAGGTGAAGAGACAACCTTCAAAATAGGAGAAAATCTTTGTAGGCTATATATCTGATAAAAGATTAATATCTAGAATGTATAAAGAATTTAAAAAAAACCCAGAAAACCAAACGATCCAGTCAACGTATGGGTTAGTAAAGTGAGCAGACAGCTCTCAAACCGTACAGTACAAGTGGCCAATACACATATGAAAATACACCCCTCAGTCATCAGGGAAATGCAAACTAAAATCATACTGATATTTAATTTTACCACAGTCAGAATGCCTGTCACTCAGACGAACAACAAATTCTGGCCAGGATGTGAAGGAAAAGGAACCCTTATACACTGCAGGTGGGAATGCAGATTTGTCCAGCCTTCGTGGAAACAACTGGGAGGTTTCTGAAAGAACTAAGGCTAGAACTATCCTACGACTGAGCTATCCCACTCCTGGGCATTTAACTAAAGGAATGAGGGAACACGCCACAGAGACACCTGCTCACACCCAAGTTACTGCAGCACTGTTCTTAATTGTCAAGTCATGGAATCAGCCTAGATGTCCATGAGCAAGTAAATGGATAAAGAAATCGGACATATGCACACAGGATTTCATCCAGCCATAGAGAAGAGGGAAATTACATCAGTTGCTGGGAAATGGATGCAACTGGAGACCATTATGTTAAGTGAAATAAGCTAGACAGAAAGATGAATACTGTCTTAGTCACTGTTCTGTTGCTGTGAAGAGACAACGTGACCACAGCAACTCTTATAAAGAACTAACTTGGGACTGGCTTACAGGTTCAGAGGTTTAGTCCTTTATCATCATGGCAAAGAGCATGGTTGAACACAGACACACTTGGTATCAGAGAAGTGGCTGAGACATCTGGATCCACAGGCAACAGGAAGAGAGAGACACTGGGCCTGTCTTCAGCTTTTGAAACCTCAAAGCCCGCCCCTAGTGACACACTTCCTACAACAAGGCCACACCTCCTAATCCTTTTAAATAGTGTGACTCCCTGGTAATTAAGCATTTAAATTTGTGAGCCTGTGGGGGCCATTCTTATGCAAACCACCACAAATACCATGGTTTCTTTTACTTGTGGATCCTAGAGTTTATTTTATTTTATTTCATTATTTTTAATCTGAGACGGGTCTCTCTGTGTAGCTTTGGCTATCCTGGAACCTGCTATGCTAACCAGGCTGGCCTTGAACTTACAGAGTTTCACTTCCTCTGCCTTCCGAGTGTTGGGAAGGTGCTGAGATTAAAGGCTTTGTGCCACCATGGCTGGCTCTGCAAATATGCCAATTTTTTCAAAAGGAAAAGACATCCATGCGGTTTTGGAGATGATGAAGAAGGTATTATACACTCAGAAAGGTGCTTGGGCATCAGCAGCCTATGTGTCTTTGACACCTGGAAGCCAGATGTCCTGCTGCCATTCAGCTGGATGCACGCACTTGAGATAACTCACTGCTCTTGGTTCTTTATGATACACACACAGCCTCTAAATCTACGGACCCAGTGAGAAGACATAGGGCAGATGTAACTGTTCCTGTCTTCCTGGGCAGAGTGGCTTGCTAAAGGATGACTCAGGACAAATCTGTCTGGTGTTGCTGTTGCCATAGCAACCAGGATGTTTCTACCCCTGTCTAGGTGGGATGCATGGGGAAGTTGGTGACCAGAGTGTATTCCACAAGCTGTCAGGAACTGATTGGACTCCCTTCTAGGAAAATACAGTTCTATTTCTCCTCTTTTGACTTTCTTTGGATAATAAACAGGATATCAGCTCTGTATCTTCTAACAAAAGCCACTCCCACAAGACTTTCAAAGAACAATTTCTTTCAAGAAGCAGGATGACCCATGGCTAACTATCTACACTTCACTCTACACCCATTGTAAAAACATGCTCACACAAACAAAAACAAACCCAGATATAAAAACAAAGAGGAAAAAAACAGTCAAAATCCAAAGGAAAGGGAAGCTTTAGTTCACATCGTAAAGGCGTTTACCGGGAGGTTAGTGGAGTCCAGCTGGTTCTCAGCTCAGAATTTGTGAACTCTACTGCAGCCTTTGGTCTCCAACCAGAGCTGGGGATGCATAGTCCCTTTCCCATGTGACCAGAGCTGTGATGCTACCTCTAAGACCAGCAAGGTGGCTACACTTAGAGCTTAGCTCCTTGTAGAAGCTGTGAACTTTGTTCTTGTCTGTGAATTCACTATGGACCCCACACACAATGCATGTGGTGTAAAGTCGCCATGTCTTAGGAAGCCAGCAGAGGTTGGTCTTCTGACATGTTGAGGCTGGGATTAGCTTTATCTGCCTCAAACAGATTGGTTATGTCTGTCTTGATTCTATCCATGAAGAAGTGGACGTTCTGGGAGAGCTGGGTTTCTAGGGTGAGAGTGGCTACAAGAAACATTCCTTGTGGTTTTTCTCTGAACCACTTTTGGTTATAGATGATTCCTCAATGAGTCCTTAAGAACTCTGGACCAGTTGGGCCTGGTGTTGCAGAACTGTAATCCCAGCTTAATGAAAAATCAAAATCCAAAGGAAAGAGAAGTGACTTTCCCCATGCATCCCACCTAGACAGGGGTAGAAAATTACCTAGATGTTCTGTGAAACTTTTGGTTGATCAGTTTGTAAGTTGGTATTTTTCTGGTTGAATTGTTTTCCTCAAAAAAGCCGGGCATATGTGCCTGCTTGTCACTTGTGGATAAGATTGGTGCTGTCCAACCTACCTCTGACTATAGAGCTCTGTCATGGCATGGGTGGTTGTGTGGCTTGTCAATACCAACATAAAGTGGTATTGACAGGTGCCAGTGTGTATCTTCATGTTTTGCTGACTGTTTTTGGCACTACTCCTGGGAGGACATGAACAAATATGTAATCACTCAATAGTCAGCTGATGACAGACCAAAGTACTGATACCACAAAAATTCAGCTTAAGTCTACTGGAGTTACTTAAAAGGGTATGGGTAAGGGGTTACAAACAGGAGTAGGAACAACTCAAAGCAGCTGAATCACCAAAAGCCCACTCAAGCATGGATGATGACTCACAAAAGCTGGAAACCTGAAGATCTCTACAGGACTTTCAGCTCAACAAGTGGGAGAGTCTTGTCCTTGCTATTTGTATAATCTTGGGGAAGGAGGAGCCTTGTGAGTCTGGTAAGTTTTAGGGACTTCCTGAGATTCATGAGTTGTTTTCTTCCTGAGTTTTCATGAGTCTCCCTTTAGAACTCCCACAGTCTTAAGGAGCCTCTTTCCAGGATGGAAGGTTTCAACTCATAAGAAATTGCTATGCACAACATTGGAAAGTAAGTCTTCAACCTCCCTTCTTCCCTTATGCTGATGTGTTGGGACGGTGTCCTGCCTCCCTTCTTTATACCAATGGACTGCTGCTCCTGGGCATCTGGTGCCAGGTCCCCTTAGGACCAAAATAACTCAGACAGTTAAGGCCTTTTAGAAGGCAAGGGAGTTCCAGAGGCACATTTTTTACTCTACTGTACTTACATGGGTGCTGGTGTCTGGGATGGAAGCCACTGCTTGTATTGTCCACCTGTTTCACCCATAGGCTGGGCCACTTCCAGAACTATTTTGTGCCAGTGGCTGGGTTTGGAAAATCTCCTATACTTACCCAGGGGTAGACAACTACAGTATGGCAAGAATGCTCTACAGGGCCCGCTGACACTGGCTGCCCCAGAATCTCCTGCAATCTCCAGACACATTTAGAACTTTTTTAGGTCTTCTCAGAGGAATAGGGCCCATGGAAGGGAAGCAGGGTCCATTTCAGGCTTCTTCTTCTTCTTCTGGACTTTTTTCCCAACTGGCAAATCACAGCTAGAGTTTATAGTTTAATTTTGTGAATGAAAAAAAAATGAGTCCTTGTGGTTATTGCTATCTTTGCCATAATAATAAAATTAAGCATAAAAAGCTACTTGACATATGAATGGACAAAAGATTGCGCAAGCATGAGTTCTTACTCAGCCTTGAAAGGAAGAAAATCCCAACATATTCTGCAGTTTTGGAGGTTACAGGCTAAGACTGTGGATCCATGGCTTTGGGCCTTTGGTGGGATGCTGATGACAATGATGGTACAAACTGCCCACCTCATGACCAGGAAGCAAAAGAAGGGGGACACACCAGAGTCCCACAACCCTTAAAGGGCACAACCTAAAAGATTACACAACGCTTCCCATTCCCAAAGGCTCCACTGCCTCCCAGTGGTGCCACCCTGGGGACCAACCCTTTATCCCATGAGTCTTTGGGGACATTCTGCACCTAAGCCATAACAGGCAGCAGTGTGGATGCAGTGTGCTAAGTGAAGTAAGGCACTCGCAGAAGATAGACACATGGTTTCCCTAGGGCAGCCCCCAGAGCCATCAATGTCACAGAGGCAGAAGGAATGGTGGGTGGTGGGAAGGTGCAGGGGACATACAAAGGAGGCATGGGGAGACACTGCCGAAAGGGGGGATGTCCAGAGGGAGATAATGGAAGCCATGGGTCAATGGAGGCGTTGGTACACAGCAGTGTGACCACACTTACACTGACTGCTTACAACACTTAGAGATGGCTACGGTGCTACACTCTATGTGCATTTTACGTTGATTGAAAGTTTTATAAACTAAATGGACTAATGCGGGCAAACAAACAAACAAACAAAAATCTTCCATCCCGAGGCAGGGATCCTCACTCTCCTAGTTTGCTCTAGAGGTGGACACACATGTGACAGCATCATTCTAGACAACGTTTTGACTTGTAAGAAAACCAAACCACGTGAGGAGTGAGTGAGTGTACAAGGTGAACGCACGCGCACCCCTGTGAAGTGACATCAGTGTTCGGGCATCAGTGTGACTGGTGATTGTGCTGCCGAGCGTTCTGCGGTAGGCCGGTGATGCACGTGATAGTGAGGATGTTGAGCAATCTGTGCTAAGTTGGTGTGTGTCACATTTTACTCTCTAGGTGAAGCCAAGAATCTTCCTTCCTACCCGGGGCCAAACAAGATGAGGGACTGCTATTGCACCGTGAACCTGGACCAGGAGGAGGTTTTCCGGACCAAAATTGTAGAGAAGTCACTCTGGTAATGTGTACTGCTGATTTTGCCGATTCTGACTCCATGTCTGCCTATCTGTGCTAGGTGGCACATTTTTCATATAAGGAGGCAGCCCCAGGGGCTCTGGCATGGGTTGTAGAGGGCATCTCTGGCCTGATGAGTTAGCGTTCCTCATCTGCAAGGGCCCTGAAGCATGGGAGACCCCTGGAACCACCTTTTCCCCTCTGGAGATGAAAAGAACTTCTTGAGAAAGTCAGCAGATGAGGCTGGAGCTGGACAGATGGCTAAGCAGTTAAGAGCATTTGCTGTTCTTGCAGAGGACCTGGGTTCAGTTTTTAGCACATACAAGGTGGTGTATGTGCTAAAACCATCCTTACCATCGGTTCAAGGGATGGCACCCTTTCCTGGCCTCCTCAGGAATCAGACATGCATACTGTGCACAAACATACATATATGTAAAGTTAAAAAAATTGTTTGCATTAAGGGTTCAAGTGAGAATTTTAAGAAAAGAGGATTTTTTTTGTTTTTTTTGTTTTGCTTTTTTATTTTTTATTTATTACTTTAAGTTACATCTCTGCCGGGCGGTGGTGGCGCACGCCTTTAATCCCAGCACTTGGGAGGCAGAGGCAGGCGGATCTTTGCGAGTTCGAGGCCAGCCTGGTCTACAAAGTGAGTCCAGGACAGCCAGGGCTACACAGAGAAACCCTGTCTCGAAAAACCAAAAAAAAAAAAAAAAGTTACATCTCCATCACAGTGCCCTCCTTCCACCCCTCCCAGTTCCACCCTCCCACCCTGTCCTCCCTCTCCCACCCATCCCACTCCTCCGATGTGGAGTGTCCCTATATGTCAGCCCCTCTCAGTTCAACAGTCATATGAGGACTAAGAGCTTTCTCTAGCACTGGGGACTTACATGGTAGCACCCCTAGGGTAAATTGTCCCATTAATAGGTAACAAAGTCTATGTTCTTGATCCTTTTGGTGTGTTGGTTGTAGGATAGTTATCCTGTACTATATGGCTAAAATCCAATTATAAGTGAGTAGATGCCATGTGCATCTTTCTGAGTCTGGGTTAGCTCACTCAGGATGAGCTTCTCTAGTTCCATCCATTTGGCTGCAAATTGCATGATTTCATTGTTTCTGATAGCTGATTAGTATTCCATTGTGTAGATGTACCACAGTTTTTTAATCCATTCTTCGGTTGAGGGACATCTGGGTTGTTTCCAGTAGCTATTACAAATAAGGCTGCTATGAACATAGATGAGGATATGTCCTTGTGGTTTGTCGAGGGATCATTTGAGTGGATACCCAGAAGTGGTATGGCTGGGTCTTGAAGTAGGACTATTCCAAGTTTTCTAAGATATCGCCAGACTGATTTCCATAGTGGTTGTACAAGTTTGCACTCCCACCAGCAATGGAGGAGTGTTCCAGAAAGAAGATATTTTAAAGCTTCCTTGTCCCACACCCCATTTCTTTAAAAGAATTTTAGGACACACATGTACACAGAGCTGTTAACTGAGGAGGAACATGTAGAAATCATTTATTGGCACACTTTGAGAAAGAGAGGGACCGTCAAGGAGAATGAAAATGTAACAGAACCTGTAACTTGTGAGTTTGTGGTCCGGGATGAGAGCTTTTCACCCTCAGCATGAATTTTTAGCATGGATGTCTGCCCCAGCATCCTGGGGCTCAGAGCTCACCTTTCCAATAGAGCACCCAGTCTGAGGAGGGTCTGAGCTGTGGCTAGGAGAATGTGGGGACAGGAAGTGACACTGTAGAGCCCTTAGCAGTGATCTGAGAGTAAGACTGGAAACAGCAAGGGGGCTGTGAACATACCATTAGAGCTAGTAATGGAGCCAAGGCTATGATCAAGGCAGCCATTCCAGCCTCCCTGTGGTTCTTCAAGATCAAAGGCGACAACTCTGAGCCAGGGACTCCACCTTTTGGGTTTAGAATTATGGGTTGTGTGATTTCAAAACTATTCTGATTTTGAGAGCATTTTTAGCAGCTGAATTATATCCTTGCCTATTGCTACTTCAAGTGGTAGCAAACAGTGTATCCTGATAACTTAATGAGTTTAATTTTTGGAAAACCACTCACGCTGCCTTCCCTGAGGGAGGTAGATGGTGTACTCAATTGTGTCTGCCTTGAAGCCACCCTGCTGAGGCCCCACAGTCACAGTTGCTTATGTTGTTATTTATGCACACTTAGATTAAAAACAAAACAAAACTGAAGAATGGAAAAATGTCATCAGGAATCAAGTCTGTGTTGAAGAATACTGGGGTGATTTATACTTCAGAAAACTGGTGTTGTGTTACCCTCCAATCAGGTGTGGGCACCTGAGCACATTCCTTTCTTATTTGAGCAGTATGCTGGTAGAGGCCCATGGACAGAAGCCCTGGGGACCAAGGCAGCGCTGTGAATTGGCAGGAAGGATGTCCGCCTGGGACCCCTCTCATGGGCAAGAGATCACTGATTGCCAGACACCGGCAGGTTTAGAAGCTGGAATCATTGTTTCTAATTTGGGGCGTAGATGCGGTTTTTCAGATGCAGGAAGCAGGGCCAACAGCCAAACAAAGGCAGTGGGTTAGTGATACCAGCCCTCAGGAGTCAGCACCCATTTACAGTGAGCCCCAGATCTGCTGCTCCTCTGAACTGCTGGCATAAGAACCCTTCTGATGCATGTGTCAAGTGCACCCCACCCCACACCGATGTTCCCTTGCAGGTACTCTCTCCTCATGGATAGCTTTAGTAAGCTGACTTCTGGGCTTAAAAAAAAATTACATGTGCATATTGGGGAAGGGGACATGCTTGTCATAGCACATGAATGGAGATCAGAGGACAACTTGTAGGAACTGGTTCTCTCTTTCCACTGTGTGGGTCTTGGTTTTGAACTTCAGTTGTGAGGCTCAGTGGAAAGTTCTTTTATCCACCGAGCCATCTTTCTGGTCCTGGCTACTGTTCTCTTAGTTTATTTTGTACCTCAGATGTCAGTAGCAATGGGGTAGGGGCTGGAAACAGCGTCATGCTCCTTTCTGCAGCTGCCTAAGAAGATCTTTTCAGACTTCTGCTCAGGTAAAGCCAGAATTGTTGGCTTTGTCATAGAATTTTCGGGTGAATCAGTAAGAAGCTGAGGCTAGAACTTAGTAGAAAGAGTTTTTAACATAGATGTCAGCTCTGATGTTGATACAGAGATGCTCAGGGAATGGGTAACACGCATGTAGGTGTGGCCAAGGCTTCTCAAGTGAATTGTATTTAAGTGCCTTTGCAGCACGTGCTTCTTCTGGTGGCTTCTGAAGCTGCACCTCAAAGGGTTGTGTCCTGAATGTGCCATGTCAGGAATGTAGACA
Source organism: Lophiomys imhausi (assembly GCA_907164525.1). Lineage (NCBI taxonomy): Eukaryota > Metazoa > Chordata > Mammalia > Rodentia > Muridae > Lophiomys > Lophiomys imhausi. The sequence continues at coordinate 9,058,730 of CAJQZJ010033015.1, read as the reverse complement.
GATATTTTTGTGTCTTTCTACAATGTCAGACTACGCTTCTACAAATAACAATAAATTCAGACAGAAGTTTCTATGATAGCAGTCTACTAGCTATTCCCATGTAGCCCCAATGGAGGTGAACAGATTCTTTTATTCTAATCTTAATTGCTAATATTAACTCTCAAATTACTCATTACATGTCACACAGAGTTTACAAATGCATATATATGCATGTATGCATGCATGCGTGTATCTGCTGTGGCAGAGTTCATGAGAACAAGTAGACTAATAAAAGTGCAAATAAGTCTGTCAGTATAATAAGAATTGAAGGAGAAGCTCAGCGGGCTATTGTAGAGTCAGGCTGCAGGAGTGTGAGGTAGTGAAGGGAGTGAAAGGAGACCTACTCTAAGTGAATTGGACAGATGGACCTGTGCATGTCCAGACAGGTGAACATGGGGATAGACAGGCAGAAATTGTAGTATACCATCTCAGCAGTGGTGATAAAGATGAGACAAAGTTCCTGGGAAGGTTGGGAGCCTCTCTCTCTGTCCTTGACACACACCAGGCCTCAGATGACTGGTCGTGGGGTCATTGCTGTACTTGGCGTTCACTCCTTTGTGGGGTCCAAGGGAGGAGTTAGATTCTTCCATGGTCTCATATATCCAGTATGTTTTTGCATCCTGTTTTCCTGATATGATTTTTAATATGCCTGTGTCCCCCTACAGTCCCAATTCACTAATAAACTTACAGGGTGGTACCCTTTGTATTCAAAGTTTGTTGCTATTTTAATATTCTTATTTGAAATATCTCTATATAAAAAGAAATATTGTCACTCTTTGCAATTTCCATGAAAAAAATTTTTAATTATCCTGGAACTTTTGATTCTCATCTGGTAAGAGACTTCAGCCTGACTCTGGGGTGAGGGGCCCTTTTCCCTTTCTTTGTCCCTGCCTCAGGCTGCTGGTAGAGTGGGCGCACTGTCTCTTAAGTTCAAACTGATAACCACAGAAGTGAACGCAGGCGGAACTGTGACAAGAGCTTCAAGTGTGGATCTGTGTGGCCACTTCATGTGCAGCCAAGCAGCCGTGTTTGCATTGGTAAGCCTTCAGACTGGCACCCTAGTCCCTGCACTGGGCTGTGTGCACCAGCGACTTGCTGAAGAAGTCAGCTGTGCCAGGTGCCACTCAACGTGATGCTGAGTCCACATCTGTGGTGGGAAAGCCTCAGTTTTTGTGTTTTAGGTCAGCACTGGGTCAACATCCTCTCAGGCAATGATGTGCCCACCAATCAAATCCAGTCATCTCTTTCAGCCCAAGTCTCAAAGAATTTCCCTATATAAAGTTCCAAAGAGTGTGAACTAAGAGGGGCATGTGTACAAAGAAAGCACGCTTGTGTATGTGTGAGTGAAGGAACGGCAGGGGTGATAAGCTGTTGTGTGTGGGTGGGCAGCAGACAGGGACACTGCATTAGGACAGGAGGCTATAAAAAACGTTTTTTTTTGAAAAAGTAGTATGTGTGGGAATGAACTGTGCGACAACTTAAATGGAGGATTTGGTGAATGGATTAAATTGCTCATAGACAGAGCCAAAGAGGAAACTGAGGGCAAGTCTAAAATAGAACAAAATGGGAAGTGCAAGAAGCTTAGAGAAGTGGAAGGGAGTGTGGCGACAATGGCACAGCTCACTAGGGCACAAAGTAGCCAGACCCAAAAGGCCAGGTACTGCTGGTTCTTCTGTGGCCTTGGAGGAGGGGCCAGGACCCAGCAGCAGATGCTGAAGTGGGAGATGGGGGGGCAGACCCAGTGGCGACGGAGATGGGGGGCAGACCCAGTGGC
>CAJQZJ010033015.1:9026398-9056907 GCA_907164525.1 Lophiomys imhausi | reverse complement strand
GGGCAGACCCAGTGGCGACGGAGATGGGGGGCAGACCCAGTGGCGACTGTGATAGTGATGGGCAATGGCACAGAGCACATGGGGCTCATGGGTCCAGACTGAGAGCCGATAGTTCCCACAGTATGACTGCCGCTCCACAGGGGGCAGCTGTGCCCAGAGGACAGTTTCCTGGCATCAGTCTTCAGAAACAGATCCTCCATGGATCCCCAGCACCCTCCAGAATCATCATCACCCTTCAGATTAGATCCTGATTTGACAGCATTGCTGCAGGAGCTGAAGACTCACATAACTGCAAGTGCAAACTATGCAAGGGCGTTCTGACTGCACACACAGCCTGGCGGAGCTGGTGGGAGCAGCAGGAGCTGGGAGTGGTCCCCTGGGAGATGTGCTCATAAAGTACACTCACCGTGAGTCCTGCTGTGTGCCTGGACTCAGTGCAGAGCCGCACAGAGAATGCATGAGGTGAAGAGAGAGCTGAGTTTCTTCACCTCCTTTTGATTATGTGGCCGCTTTCTCAGAGTTCATGCTGTGTGTCTTTTCCATGCATGGATGGGACCTGGTGGGCCTCAATGTTCATGCCCACACTACCGAGCTAGTATTGCCGAGAGAGTGCTCTCCTGTCTGTCCCTTTCCTCTACTGTCAACTCTTGGAGAGACACTCTGTGGAGAGCAAGCCCAGCTGGTCCCAGCCCTGCCCTTCCCATTGAAAGTGATCCACAGGCACCAGGGAAAGAGAAAAGACAGACACAGACACTGAGCCTGGTGTGGGCTTTTGAAACCTCGAAGCCCACTGACACTCCTCCTTTAATGAAGCCACACCTCCTAATCCTTCTCAAATAGTCCTACTTCCTGGTGACTTAAGCATTCAGATATTTGAGCCTATGGGGGCCATTCTTATCCAAACCATCACACAACCCTTTCCTCCCTCTTGACCTAGTAGAGCCATAGCTTTCACCTTGCCTGTGAGAGTAGGCTATTACTCACCTTCTCGTTCACTTAAATGCCCCAGAACCCTAGTGTGGATGGCTGAGAAAGCAGCACAGGGTTCTATCTGAAGGCAGCGCTGGGCTACCACTTTCCATATCCCCAGGACACTCCATACCAGAATGAAACAACTAGAAAGAAGGGGAGGCTGTGTATAGAGAGTTACTGTCAGACCAGTAAAGGGGTGTGTTGCTGTCATACAGGATGACCATTTCTAAAGGACCAACACCCTCACACCTGCAAGAAAATTCTACAGGTGTAGTACCTTCTCTTCTTGGCCTTGGTCTACAGCCATAAACACAGGGTGGGAGCAGTGCTCACTCAGGGCACTTACAATTGCGGTTGTAGTGCTGGCGGCTCTGGCCCATGGTGGTGAGGTGTCCAGGGTAGGGTATTAGGGAGTTAAGGAAGGCTACTGACTAGCAGGAATGAGTCTTGGTCGCAGTCATGGCAAATGCTCGTGGTGACTTGTCTGGTGCCTTTCCACGATTTTGCCATTTGGCTGTGCTGATTCTCCAAGGGTCTGACCAACCTGGAAGTTCCTGGGTCTTTTGGACAGATCCTAAGAATTCCATGGGTTTATAATGACCGCAAGAGACTTCTCCAGGTCCAGGTTGGGCCTTCAACAGCTCAGAAAGCCACTCACTGTACATCCCCATGTGAATGTGGCCACCAAGTTCCCTACTCCCAGCACCTTGTTTTAGCCCTCATCCAGCTCATACCCTCAACTAATTTGTCCAAATACCCTCTAGGTGCTCTTTTGTAGCCAGGAGCACACCTGTGTCAGACTGTGGGGTTCCTTCTACACCATGGACAGCAGCTAGCTGGAAACTTGCATTCATTTCTATGTCACAAGCTCTCCAAGCAGTTACTATGGTCATCGTTCTAGCCATCCAGGCCAAGTTGGGGCTTATTAGCATGTGCCACTCATGAGTACTTCTGTTCCCCAGGAAGCTGCAGGGAGGGACTGTGTGTCCTTCTCCTATGAGGTCCAAAAGAGCCAGGCCCAACACTGACCATCTTCTTCTTCACTGGGTACCTCTGTTCTTTTTGAGAACCATGGGGTGACTCTCCAAGGACCACATTTCCCTTGTCTTCTCCCTATAAGATGATCTTGGAACATTTCAGTCCCACAACTGGCCTGGTGTCTGACTCTGTAGTTTTTCCTAGGAATCTTTTCTTGACAACATCAAAGCGTTCCTATGTTCTTATGGCTTGTCTGAGTCCAAGGGGAATCTAAGAGGAAAGAGGCATGGGAACGACAACCTTGGTTTATCCCAATACCTGCCTGACGCCTAAGGTTCCAGGGCCAGTGACACAGGTGACAGGTGCTTCCTGGTCCTAGAAGACAGGTTGAGGCAGGAACCCAGCCCACATTTCTCATCCCTTAGTCTCACACCGTGAGTCGTGAGGCAGCCCAGCTGTTCTTCTTACCAGATCTGTGTTTAGTTTGAAACTTTGCAGATCTGTGTGTGCCAGAGTCTCAAGATAAACAGTCCCACCCAGTGTCTTAACTACACTTAGGCACCCCGCAGCCAACGCACTGCAGGCTTCCTGCCAAAACCCTGGGGTGTTTGGCTGTGACATACAGGGCATCAGGCAGGAAGTTAGCCTGGTAGAGTAGAAGCACCATGACCTGACCTCAGGGTCACCCTGTTCCCGGTCGCCTCTGTAGATGTGTGAATGGCCTGAGAGCCCTCGGTGAAGTTTTTCCGTTTCTTACTGAATGGCAGTGTAGTCTTCTCTCCCTGGTGCATGTCTGGGTTCTGTTCTGTGGATTCTCTGTGGGCTATTCTGGTAGCAGTTTCTCAGGGGATCGGGCTCAGCACCGTGGTTAAATCTGGACTACTCAGTCTTCCTGACCATCTGCAATGTAAGCTCCCAGCAGCTTTAAGACTCCCAATCCCGGGAACTTAAAAGGCAGATTTGGGGAAAGCTGCAAGGCTTCCTTCAGACCTACCCTGCAGCTTTATTCTACCCCAGCCTATCTCCTGGAGACATTTGACATACTGTTGGCTTTAATGAACGTTTAATCTAGCTTTTAATTAGCGATTAGCCCAGTGCCTATTTCATAGCTGAATATTTGGCCATTGAGAAACAGGCTGGAGTCTTCATAGAGAGCTGTTTCTAGCCTGTGGAGCTACCAGCTGTCCTAGAACCTGAGAGTCACATGGCTTCTGCCGTAGGTCCTCCTGGCGACTGGCCTTGTCTGTGTCTCCTCAGACCCTGGGGCACAGGCACACAGAGACCCACCCTGATTTCATTATACTTATTTATTTATTTTTATTTTTTTATTTCTTCAAGTTACATCTCAATCAAAATCCTCTCCCTACTCCCTTCTCTGGTCCCACCCTTCCACCCTCTTCCCCCACAACCCCCCCCCAATTCACTTCCTTTTTTTTTAAGTTTAAGGTATATCTCCCCCCCTTTCAGTCTAACAAATGGCTCTTTCTCTTATAACAACAAATACAATACAAAACAACAGAAATAATTAGGCCACAATTATGAGAATTATAAGGCTTAGCATACATTCCCAATGTCCAGTCCATACGTATTTGGCAACTGACTTTAACATTCTACTATCCAACCATCTCCATGAGTTTATCCAACTCAGCTTCCATCCTAACTTGCATCATAATTTAAAAAACATCTTCTTAGATCCAGAACACCCTCTTAATTCCTAAACGAGTCAAAATTTAACTATGAGACTCTAGCTATCTATTCTTCAACCACCTCAGAGACCTGAGAGGGATAAATATATCTGATTATACAGGAAGTGCAGGGCCTGCAGCTTCCAAAACTAAGAAATGACATACCAGTGGCTGCCTGGACAGTTCCCAATTTCTCTCCATACATTACAGCATCAATCTTCAGCCGTTTGGCCCCATTTCTCTGACAGACATTGATTGTAGAGCAGGAATTATGAAGGACTTACGTACTCTGTCTTGGCAGAGCTAGGCTTTCGACTTACCTGCTTCCAAGTTTTGTCCTTTTTGGACAGCATTCTGTCTACAGTTGAAGCAAGGGAGTTAACCTTAATTTTGTATCAATATACAAAGATCAATACTAATGTGGCCAAATATAATCCTAATTTTGTATCAATATACAAAGATATAAGAGCATATTCAATAATCTATCCTTTTTTTCTTTATCATTCCTATATTATGTGTATATCCCATTTTTTTCTCAAGTCTTTTCACCCCTACATAGGAGAGAAAGAAGGATACAGAAAAGAAAAAGAGAGAAGTCCCTGGATCTAACCTCCAAACCTATTTAACAAGACCATTTAACAGCTTGTAACCTCTCCCCCTAAATAACAAGAAGTATCTATAACCCATCAAATGACCAAAGGGGGGAAAATCACCCACCCCACCTTCTGGGGATGGGGCGTTGCTCTCTTAAAATGACTTCCTGCTGATTTGGGATGTAGTAAACCTGTTTGGGGCCCAAATAAGAATGGAAAAGTGGTTAAACATGTTAATAGAATCATTTGATGTCCAGTCCTTTTGTGCTCAAACAGAGCCCTGCCACGCCCCTCAAGTCCCCATCCAGCTCCTGAAGTTGGGAAATAGGCCCAGGAACTTGCTCCAGGCAGGACACTGGGGACCCAGCTCTATCATTTTCTCATGACCAATGTCACATGTCACGAGGTGCACGAAACAAGCAGCAAGCAGCTGGGATGGGGTGGGGCAGCAGTAGATGTCGGGAAATGACTCAAGGAAGACTTGGTGGTTTCTCTGCAGGTCCCAAGCGAGGCTTCTGTGAGCCCTGTGCCCAGTCCTGTGGGCAGTGGGAGGAGGAGGGGAAGTTGGAGGATTATGAGACAGGGATTCAGAGGACTCGGGGAGTAGAGGAGGGGGGAGGAAAAATAGGGGAGATGAAGGGAATTCAGAGGGTTCCTGTCAGAGGCTCCACTTGGAGATAATGGCCTGTTGTCAGCTCTTCTTTTTCTTGATGAGAGTTTCTTGAGTCTGTGAAACTCTTTTGAGCCTCTGGCATCTTCTTTTTTGATGAGGTAAAAGACAGCGTGTCTATCATTCTGGTGGCCTCAAGGCAGAAGCTGCTGGCTAGATTAATTTCCTCTTGTCAAACAGCAATGAGGAGAGAGGAGCCCAGCCTTTCCCTATGGACCTTTACTGGGAAAGAGGTTTCTGGAGCCCTTGGGCCAAAATGGGGGCTGCCTGGCTACCAGTACATGCCTCCCCTGCCACTGGCTGTGGCCTGGACAAAGGCAGCTTGTGTGGACACAAGTGTGGCTAAGCAGTGCCTGGGAAGGGAAGCACCCTCACTGTGTGCCCCTTTGAGGGCCACAGAAAGGAGGCTTTGTCCACAGAGAAGCTATGGGAGGGGGGAGGTAAAAGATTGTCCGCCCTTGTGTTCAGCCTGTTTCCTTTTTCTTTTGAAAATATGTTTTAAATTCTGATGCCCAGGAAGGGATACAAGCTGACTCCCATTGATGAGAGAACTCAGAGAGCAAGTGTGCTGAGGTCCTGGGGCTGAATACCTGGGTTTTCCTGCTTCTAGCCTGGTCCTTAGCATCTGACCCAGGAGGAAAGCTGGCATGCAGCTCACCACAGCCTGGGTATCTCTGCCAGACCTGGAGGTCCTTGCTGTGAGCATCCCGCAGGTCTCCATCATAGGCACTGTGTAAGGTTGGGGGAGCCATGTGCCCAGTAGGTGGGAGGCCTGAGTCCTGCTGGTGAAGCTGTTCAGAGTTGGGGGTGGAGGGATTCAAGTCAGCCACTAGTAAGAAATTATCCACAGATGTGGGTTGTGTTTCCTTTAAAAGGGTTCCTCATGTGCTGTGAGTTATTGAAACACAGATTCAAATGTTCCTAGTGGATCAATATCCTGAGAGAGAGAGAGAGAGAGAGAGAGAGAGAGAGAGAGAGAGAGAGAGAGAGAGAATGCTAATAGAAAACAGGCCAAGGTCATTAAGAAAAGTGAAGTTTTAAAAGCTCATAAACACATGGAAACATATGTTAAGTTAAATAGTTTCTTCATTCCCTCCCTCCTTTTTTCCTTTTGCTTTCAAGTGAGCCAGATTTATTTTTGGTGTTTGGAGATGGATATACCCAGGGTCAGAGCCACACTCCTGTATGAGCAAACTCTTAACTGCATTGACGTGATCTGACATGGTGAGCCGTGAGCCAGTTCATGCTCTCTAGAAGGTTCTGTGGCATGGGGCCTCCAGAGCTGTAGAGCATTCTGCCCCAACAATCCCACCTCAGAATGGTTCTGTGGGAACAGGCAGGAGCCATGCAGAGCCACAGTCTGAGTGTTCACCGTGACACTGCTTCTAGTTGTGAGGGTTGGGAAAAGCCAACGGTAAGGGAATCTGATGGTTTTGGTAGTGACCATGGGGACACTTGGCCCCTGGTGTTTTGTTTGCTTATCCTGAAAGTGCCTGTGGGCATGGTGCTGAGGAAAAATTGCCTGTGTCAGGCTGTGTATGGCAATCCCACTTTTCTTTTAAAACCCACCTGTAAATACTTCCATTTTTAAAAATCTGTATATAGTTAAGGCAGAATGTTCCAGGAGGGCTTACCTCAGAATGTTAATTCTAGTTTCCCGCTATCTGACATCTGTTTATATTTTTCTTTAAAATAGTTTTATTGAGATATAACTTACAACTCATATAATTCAGCCATTTAAATTCACAAAACTCCGTGGCTTCTGGTATACTTTAGGTCACTTTTAGAACACTGCACTTTTCTAAAAGAAGTGTGGGTCCTGTAACTGGCACCATGTCCCTCCCACTGTCTGGCATCCCTGGCGTTTTTCAGCAGTGGGGCTGCAGGCCCAGTGGACTTCTGTGTGGGGAGTCAGTGTTCTCAAGAGTCTTCTGCATTGTCACACACAGGGCTGAGCTCCTCGGAATGGCTGGCTTCTGTACCATCTGCTGATGGAATCATTTCTTCTTTGCTGTTGTTCTTTTGTGACAGGGTCTCTTCATGTAGCACTGGCTGTCCCGGAACTCGATATGTAGACCAGGCTGGCCCCAAAGTAAGAGACCGCCTGCCTCTGCCTCCCGAGTTCCGGGGTTAAAGGCACACACCGCCATGTCTGCTTTCACCCTTTTTTGCTGATGTGAACATTTGTGCGTAAGTTCTGGTTTTCAGAGGCTTAATTTCTCTCAAGTGTGTACCTCGGGGTGAAGCTGTGGGTCATCTGGCAGCTGTGGGTAACAATGAGGACTTCCACATCTCCTGACAGCATGCAAATGAACATCTCCACAACTAGCATGTCAGTTCCTAGGGCCTCACGCTGAACGTTTCTGACCGTAGCCATTTTAGTATGTTCTGTTTGTTTGTTTGTTTTTGAGACAGGGTCTTACTGTGTTGCCCTGGCTGACCTGGAACTTTCTGTCTAGTCCAAGCTGGCCTCAAACTCTGAGATTCACCTGCCTCTGCCTCTTGAGTGCTAGGATTAAAGGCGTGCACTATCACGATAGACCAGGCCTTAAAAATAAATGTTTTTTTTAACAGTGTAGCCTCAATATATTTTTATTCTTTTTAAATTTTATCTTTAAATTTCATTTTATTTCCCATTAAAAAATATATTTTTAAATGTTAGTTAAAATGGAAGGAAATATTCATTCCCATGAATGTCTCCTATCTTCAGAAGCCCCACAAATTCAGAGTATAGAGGAGGGAAACATGGGAAATCCTACAAATTTTCACCTAAATCATATTGTGAATAAAATTTTCACACACATACAAAAAATAATGCCTCCTGGTTATGTGCTGACTTTGAAGGGGGGGTTGCTGACCTATGAGGCATGAGGGTGGCACCCGGCCCAGTCTTGCTCCAGTCCCTTCCATTCAGCCTGGAGTCCCTATCACCCCCTTCCTGTGACCTGCCTCTCAGCCAGAACTGGACCATCTCTCCTGTGCCTGACTGTGGGTGCTGTATTCAGAGGCTAAGGAGAGTGCTGGTGCCAATCTCACGCCCACCTTCAGCAGAGACCAGGGAATCTAGGGACACTCTCTGTGACAAGAGGGTTCCTGGAGGACCTGTAGCTGGTAAGTTGGTGTCTACTCGTTCTGCCTCTTCTGTTCCTGGAGCAGAGACAGGGCTGTGCTGTGGCACATATCTAGAGCCAAGTTCCTCCCACCGATAGCCCAAGTGAGCCTCCACTTCCTGTTCCACACGGCAGCCTGAGATTTACTTAGGGGACAAGGCAATGGGCTCCTTTGGGTGTCCATCGCCTCTACATGCTCAGTGGAGTCTGGTGGCCACAGATCACATGTGGCTGTTGAGCACTCAGGAACTCTCTGAATACAGTGATTGAAATCACTTCAGACTTCAGTAGCAGCATTCGTGCTAGCTGTTTTTACAGACTATCTGAAATACCTGCAGTGGACTGTAAAGGGACAAGGGGAAGTTTGGTTGGTTGCATTGTTGGTTGGTGGCAGCCGTCTTGCTGGTGGTATCCCCAGGCAGCAGAGGCATCATGGTGGGACAGACAGAGTGCATGGTGTATGTTCATGAATTCATGTGTGTGGTCTATCCCTCTAGCCAGGGCTCAATCATGGCCTTATCTAATGTCCCTTTCTTCCTCCCTGTCTTCCAGCCTCTGACAATGCCTATAATGCCTTGCTGTGTAGCCCAGGCTGGCCTGGCACTGATAATCCTTCAGCCTCCCAAGTAGCAGGGATTACAGACAAAAGTCACCATGCCTAGCTCTCTTTATCTTCTCATGATCATACCCCAAAGGTCCCACATCTAAACACCATGCTTAGATCACATTCCCACCTCCTTAATGCTTCCTACTAGGGATGAGTCTCCAGTACGTGGAGTTCCAGGAACACTCAATCCAGATGTTTTAGAAATCTCAAGTTGACTGTTGCACAAGAGAGTGGCTGGGAGTCCAGTTTGCGAATAGATTGCCAGGCTGGGGTGCAAATGAGGTGGGTAGCTAGCTGCACACCCTCATTTGTATTTCCCATTAGACATGTAGCTAGCAACACTGACTTGTAACAGTGCTAATGATGAGACGTGGCTCAGGGCCTGGATCATCTCAGTAATGTTCACAGTAGTTCTGTGGCTAGATAGCATTGTGGGCACTTTGTTTCTAAGAGCTGAGGCACCTGTCCTGGAGTCTCATCTACCTTATGGTCCTGCCCCAGTGGCCAGGCATGGGCGGGAATTCTGTGGGCTCTGACTTCTGCTCTGAGCCAGGTAGCTGAGCTGAGCCATGCACACCCAGAGAATGCACAACTCACTGAAACTTGCCTGGCTGACCCCACATCCTGCCATCACTTGGACTTGAGAGATTCATGTGTCTACAGCACTTGGCTATGGTTTGAAGGTGCTTGCTGGCCACAGATCGGGGCTCCAATGCCCTGCAAGCCTCCATGCTCCAGGAAAACTAGTCCTGCTGAGTTCTCATTGGGTTGAGAGCACAGCTGCTGACGAGGGTAGGGTGACTGGAAGTGGGAAGGCTTATGGGTTTTGGTTTCCTTTCTTATTCTTCACAAAGAAATCACTAGTCCAAAACCCTGAGTGATTAGGACTTGGGGAGCAGGTAAAGGTGGTGCCCACCAAGCCAGATGACCTAAGTCTGATTCCTGGAACCCACATGGTAGCAGAAGACTGACTCCAGGTTGCCTGCTGATCTCCACATGCTTACAATGGCACATTTACACGCACATACACGCACACATGCACAAAATAAATGTTAAGGCAAAAGCCACCCAAAACTGTCAAAAAGAAAGCTGAGTGAATTGTATTCAGGTTGTGGGATTGATCTCTCTCTCTATCTCTCCCTCCACCCCAAACCCTTGCCTCCCATGAAAACAAACACCAACTCTGCCAGGCTGGGCCTCCTTGGCCTCTTCCCTCAGGCTCAAACCTCAAAGCTCCACTGGGCAGCTGCTTGGCAAAGAGCCCCCTCCGTCCAGGCCCCACAGCAATGACACTTCTTCATTGTCGGTGAGCACCATGCTCCTCAAATACAGACTTACATTTGCTCTGTTTCTCTCTCTCTTTCTGTCTGTCAGCTTGAGCCTGGTTGATAAGAATTTAGCGTGTACACAATAGCTCCTCAGTTAGGAAAATCCTTCCCTCACCTGCCAGTGTCCCACCTTTATTCCCAAGGTTTTGGGGTGACTCACAGGAAGCAAGGTTAACTAGTAAAATTCAAATTAAAAAGTCACATGGACTAAGAGAACACCAAGCATGGTAGCACACACATATAATCCTAACACTCAGAAAACTAAGGCAGGAGGATCACTGTGAATTTAAGGTTAGCCTGGCTACAGAGTGAGCTCTAGGGTATATGGTGAGAACCTGTCCCAAACAAACAAACAAACAAACAGAAATAAAAAGGGCAGGGGCGTGTGATGAAGCAAAAGTTTACTTCATGTCAGGGAAACAAAAGGGAAAAATAGAAAAGAGCTGGATCTCATTGCTCACACTGGGCACACCTCCAGGGACCTAAGGATAGCCAGTAGGCCTTCTGAACCTCTCAGCAGGAGGGTTACAATGGGTCCCTAGATGTGGCAAGGTTTGCTTTGTCCAGGGATTGTGCTGAGAGTCAGTCCCTGGAGCCTAGTTCTCAGAGGTCCTCCTCACAGGCTTTCCAGGAGGGACAGAAATGCCTGATGATTTTGAAGTTGACTTTTCAAATGTCTCAACCCAAATAGTCACTTCAGCATCGATCCCTGAGTGTTGACACAGGTATATGGACAGGAGCCATTGCATACTTAAAAAAACCAACCACCCCCCCCCCCCCCCCAGGAATGTTTTATGATTGACTAATAAATGGAGCCATTTAGTAGTCCTTGTGGCTGTTGAGGTTATTTTGGTGGAAGACAGAGTGCTTGTCAGGGCTTGTTCTTACTCTGTGGTTGAGTACGCCCTTCCTTGAGTTTTAGAATTAATGGTCATTTTTCTGTTATTGAACCAAAGCCTGTGGCACATGGGCTGTTTCCACAGTGACACATCTACTTGGAACATTCATAGACAGGAATAAAGAGGTGTCTTGTTTTTAAAATTCCATTATTTTCCATCATCTGTGGCTTCACGTGGAGGTGGACAGGTTTCACTCTGCACTACCAAGGCAGTGCATTGTGGGAAGGCATGCTTGGGTCTGTGGTTCACACGTGCACTTTATGGGCCCATGCATGCATATGGGTGCACACAAAGCTGCACCCAGAATACAAGCACATAGACACATGCATGAAGGCACACATGCGTTCATAACCACAGGTTCTTACACATATCTGTGTCCACAAGCACATGTGTCCAGTGGTATACCACACAGGCTCACCCCTGCACCCACAGGCAATTGCGTACACACCACATCCAGAGGTATACACACAGCATTACTTGCACTTATGTATCCATACACACATTCGGGCTTCTGACCTGGAGGTTCTTTCTCCCACAGTTTCAAGACTTTCATGTAGAGTGTGCCATTGATCTTCACACTGCTTTTAAGGTTCTGGTTACAGAAAGAATAACAGACCTGAGGGTACCCAGAGTAAGGAGGCTGAGGAATAGAGATGCACACAGGGCCTTGCTCTCTTGTTGGATCTGTGTCTGGCACACATACAGGGAATCAAAGTCTCACAGGAATACAGGGGCCAAACACAGTTTCCTTAAGAAGTATCATTCACCTAAGAAACTCTGGGTGGAAGTCCTGTTTCTATGAAAAAAAAAAGGTATTTCTTGTTGTCTTTAAGTCAATACTTCTCTGCACCCAAAATGCTCAAAACAACTAGATTCCCCTTGGAGGATTTTGTTTTCATTGCAAAGAGGTAGTTTCTTATGTAAATTTCACCCCATTTCTGGCCAAATATACTAATTTGATGCTACATACAAATGGAACTGTATGTCTACAGCCCTGGCCTGGGAAGGCAGGTGTGCTGAGCTCCAGCCCAGGGTGGAACACTAACTGAGGCCACTCCACCCAGAGGCCGGGTAGAAGGCTCACCTGCATCTCCTGCTTTAATTTGCATTTCCCCGTGGTCAGTGTATAGTTACCTTTTTCGCTGCTGTGATAAAACATGTGGTAGAAGCAGCTACCGTTTCTCATGTTCTGCAGATTAAGAAACAGAGAGCTCAGATTGCAGCTAGAAGTGGGCATCACTTCAAGGCCTGCCTTCAGGGACCCACTTTTGTTAGTCAGACAATAGCCCCAAAGGTTCCACAATGTCCCAAAGTAGTACTGCAGACTGGGAATCAGGTATTCCAACATATGAGCTTGTGGGTAGACATCACACATTCAAATCATAGCAGCTAATGATATTTGGCTTTTTTGGTATGCTTCTTGGCCACGTGTCTTAAGTGTGATGCAGATTGTACCTATTGTGGATACAAGCCCATTATCAGATAACTGAGTTGTAGATATTTTCTTCTGTAGGTTCTCATTTCTACTCTCCAAATTATGTATTTTTATTTATTTATTTATTTAATGTATATGAGTGCTCTGTTTTCACACATACCAGAAGAGGGAATTAGATTCCATTACAGATGGTTGTAAGGAACTATGTGGTTGCTGGGAGTTGAACTCAGGACCTCTGGAAGGGCAGCCAGTGCTCTTAACTGCTGAGCCATCTCTCCAGCCCTTTTTTAAAATGTATTTTAAAACATAAAGTTTTCAAAGGCTTATTTTTATTTTCTTGTGTGTGTGTGTGTCTGACACGTGTGTACCGTTGCCCAGAGAGACCAGAGGAGGAGGGTGTTGTATACTCTGGAGCTGTAGTTATTGGCAGCTGTGAGCTGCCCACTGTGGATATTGAGAGCTGAACTCAGATCCTCTGGAAGAACAGCGAGTGCTTTTAGACACAGAGCCATCTGTCCAGTCCCCAGCAGACATCTTAAATTAATGTTTTACATTTTAATGGTCTAACTTAACTAATTTTTTTTTAGCAACCTTGCTTATGATATCATATCTAAGAAATCTTTGCCTAACTCCAGGTCACAGCTTTGTTCCCAAGTGCTTTTGAGAAGCGTGTAGTTTTAGCCGGGAGGTTTGGTGGGTGATCTGTTTAGAGTTCATCTTGTATGTGGTGGTGATCAGGTGGCACATGGATGCCAATGGCCTTCCCTCGCTCCTGGCGCTCTCTCTGATTGTGGCACTCCGCCTTCCTTCCCCCATGAATAGTCACTCTTCCTGTTTTGGACCTCATCCACAACCATGCGTGGATTTGGAATCACGTGTAATTTCAAGTTAGGCCCTCATGTCTGCGCTGAAGTCATCACTGGGTTTCCTAAACAGTTCTCCAGGTCTGGTGTCGTCTTCTAGTGTCATGAGCCAGTTTTTCCTAACCCAGAACAATAGGAAGTTTATTTAGTGACAAAGCCTGCTGGCTCTCTGCCCCTTTAATTAGAACTTCGGTTTATTTTAAGTTTCCATTTGCAGGGCTGCTGCAGCTGTGGGGTGACTCACGAGGGGGCTGATGAGCCCTGAGAACAGTGGAAGTCAGCTATGGGGCTGGGTCCTCTCCATATGACAACCAAGGGCAGACAGGTCTCTGGGGGAAAAGAGTGTATCTGAAACTTCAATGTGTGCTTTCCTTTTGATGCCTTAATGAACACTGCCACCCTCCTCTCACTTGGTGTAACGTGTGGATTCATGTGCTGGAGATGGTTAATGGCCAACCCCCACCCCCAAATGAGCTTTCTCATTTGCTCAAGTCCATTCCCTGGACACGTAGGCCTTTGAGAGGACTCAGCCATATATATTCTAACCATGTGCATTTTTGTTTGTTTGTCTAGCCCCTTTTATGGAGAGGACTTTTACTGTGAAATCCCTCGGAGTTTCCGTCACCTGTCCTTTTACATTTTTGATAGAGATGTTTTCCGAAGGGATTCCATCATAGGTAGGTACTTAAATGGTAAGGTACTTAAATAGATGCTTTCTTCCTTTTACATACAGGATCTCATTTGGTAGAAGTGGCAAATCTCTCCTAAGTACCTGCTGCCCTTATGACTAGGAGGAGGAGATCAGCATTTAATTTGGAGCCTTCCTGGACAGGGCCATATGGCTCTGAGTCACTCCTGGTGGGGGAGTAGCTTGGAGGCTTGCCGGTGTGGCCCGGCATCATCCACATTTTGACCTGACAACGTACAGAAGAACTTGATACTGGAACCACATGCCCAGAACACATTGATCAGGGCCTTCTGGGTATTACTTTAAGGCTACCATGTAGCATGTCCCGAAATGTCCCTAGAAAAATTTTAAGAGCTCCTTCCCAGGTACCACAGGGCAGTATGGGCTGTGAACCTTCCTTCTTCACTGTCTCTAGGCTGCTCTTACCCCTAATTCCAGCATAGTGTTAGGGATATGAAAAGGCCAGTGAGAGGGTTCAGGGCCAGTCAAAGATGTTTGAAGTCCATGTTAACTCCTTGTGTCTCTGAGCCTCAGTTTCCCCATGACTTCAAGACAGTAGCAATCCTGATACTTTCTCTCCAGACAATAGTTATGTGAGGTGTCTAGGCAAGGGAGCAGGCCAAAGGGTGATAGTCCCTTGAATCCAAGATTATCCAAGGTAGGAGAATGATGATGGGGTAGGACCAGAGTTCACTCATGACAAAGGCAGAGGATGGCTCTGCTCCCATTGTTCAAGGTAGGACATGACTGACTTCCTCAGTGTTGTCTGAGGTCCCATATTAGTTGAGATGAACAAGTCACAGGGATGCAGAAGCTAATATTGCTGATGCTGAGAGGGTACCAATCTGAGCCAGGACAGATGGGAGCCCTGAGCCTTTCAGTCAGTGACTCGGTGGGTGCGTGTCAATAAAACTGGGGTGTGGCCTGGAGGAGGAACAGAACCTTGCTTCCTTTCCCACGTCTGGCCTCACACTTACCTCAGTCCTCACACCCCATCACTCTTCACCCCCTCACCTGTCTCGCTTCAACTGTCACAACCATTTCACCTTAACTTCTGCACTAGACCCACCTTATCTTGCTCCTCACCCCATGTCACCTCACCCCTTCCACCTTACCTCAGGGCTCACATGTGACATCACACACTTCTCATGCTTAACCTCACACTCTCTCTTCCTTATGTTCTGCCTTCGTCACTGTTCTGTTGCTGTCAGGAGTCACCATGACCAAGACAATTCTTATAAAGGAAAGCATTTGACTGGACCCTTACAGCTAGTCCAATATCATCCTGGTAGTGAGCAGAGTGGCAGTCAGGCATGGCACTGGGGCAGCAGGTGGGGGCTTCCATCTTACCCAGAAGTTGTAGAGAGAGTGAGAGAGAGGACAGAGTAGAACCTCAAAGCCCACCGCCAGTGACATGTCTCCCTCCACAGCTCCTAACCCTTCCCAAACAGTTCTGCTAACTGGGGGCCAATCATTCAAACATATGCGTCTATAGGGGCTATTCTCACTCAAGTCCCCGCACATCTCTTATCTGTTTTTCACATCCGCTTAACCTTGCCCTTCATGTAACCCTCACACCATATATCACTTTTTCCTTAATGCTTTCCCCTCACACGGATCTGCCTCAGCAGATCTCACCTTACTTCACCCTTCAGCAGGTCCCGCCTCCTCCCTTTCACCCCACATTAACCCTCACCTTTCATACCCGTGTCACCTTGCTGCTTGAGTCTGGCCTCACGCGCTCCTCACACTCAAACCTCACAGTCCCTCCTCACACCTGCTTTATTCCACTTCTTTCTGTCTCCCTCCTGAACTTGTCTCCCACACCCACCTCATGCCTCACACCGGATCTCGCCTTGCCTTCCACGTCTAACTTCATACATGTTTCTCGTCTGTATTTCGCCTCTTCCCTCATAGCGGACCCCTTACTCCCTCACACCCACTGAACGCTCACTTTGTGCACCTTCCTCACTTTGCCCCCCACACCGTCCTCGGCTTGCTCTTCAAACCCAGCTTTGCACTCACAGGCTGCTCTCACTCTCACAAAGACCTGGCCGCATTCCTCACTCCTACCTCTGCATGTCCTCTTCCTCTTACTGCTTTTTCTCTCTTAGGACTTGGCTCCAGTCCCTTCTCTGCCTCATTTTCCCCAGAGCTCCCCCACATCTGATATCAGGGCTGCCTGCCTGCCTGTCTGTCTGTCTGTCTGTCTGTCTGTACGTCTGTCTGTCTGTCTGTCTGTCTGTCTGTCTGTACGTCTGTACTCCAGATGTCTGTGGATGGGGATTCATTTATTTTTTTCATTCCTTAGGTGCATTCTCAGCATGTGATCAGTGTGCTGTGGGAATGCATAAACGTATTGATGGATCTGTGCATGTGTATTTTTAATTTAAGAAAGTGCAAAATGGAGAACCCAGCCAAACCTATAGTGCTTTTCCATCTTAATTGTTTGTACATTCGGGTCATTCTTTAGTTTATTTAGTCATTTTTGTAGACGTTTATTGAGTGATCATTACCAACCAGATTGGTGAATTTGGTGCTCAGGGTCTTAGAGGGCACCAGCCCTCAAAGACTGCTTTCTTCTAGTCTTTTTCTTATTCATACAGATTACTTTGTGCAGTTGTAATTTCTAGTATATGCCTTTGTTTCCCATCTTTCTTCTCTTAATTTTCTTTGAGTGGAATGTCTCAGTGTCTGGTGTCTGTGGCCTCCTGTATCTTCCTTCAGGGTAGGGAAAGGTGTTGATCTGAACATTCTTCGGATAATTAGACTGTCACTGTAGCCACCAGATGGTACCAATTGAGATTCACTCTAGAGCCCAGTACCCTACATTCCAGCCTGTCCCTGTCAGAGTGATTGCTTGCTTGTCCATGTTAGCATGATATAATTTAGACATCTGATTTTTTAATTTATGCCCATACCATTCATGGGTATGACAGGGGTGGGGGGTAAAGACAATGAGTGAAGCCAGCTGTATGTAACAGAATCTGGACTAGCCCATTTCTGTACTTGCCTTATGTGCCCAGTCCATGTGAGGGGAGCATGACACAGAAAGAAATGAGTCCTGATCTGTCACCCTCTGAAGGGACTGTGATCTGCCTGGTGGCAACTGTAAATTTGGGGGCTCCAGGGTGTGAGCCTAGTAGTTGGCTGCTAGCAGGAGTGCCCAGGGCTACTTAACTTACTTGTGGGGATGGGGAACTGAGGTGACCTTGGGGCCAGATTTTCACTTTCAAAATCATCTGGAGGATCTTGGTTTTTCGTCATTAGCATTGTGTTGTTAGAAGTAGAAAGCAGATGTGAACTAATGGGGACACATTATACGGCCCCAGTTTGCAGACTGTTTTGACCTTGTTTTTGCAAGATCAAGGTGGGTAACCAGGCTCCACTGCCCCTTCCTGGGCACCCCTCATGAGGACTATACACCCCATCCCTCTCCTGCACAGACCTCTGTGTGTCTGTGTGCTGAGTGTTTCCTGATCTCTGTGTAAGCTTTTCTTGTACTTTCCTCTCCCGCATAGGCCAGTTTGACGATGACCCATAGGACCCCTGAGCTCCCAGAGTGCTGTCTGTGTAGCGCATTTCTACTCCTGCCTGCGGATTTTGTTGGCGTTTCATTTTCTTCATCTTTTCTTTTTTCCTAAACAAGCTCTCATTCAGCCCAACCTCAAACTTGCTCTGCAGCTGATGAGCGTAAACCGCTGGTCTTTCTCCCTTCACATCCTGAGCACTGAGACTAACATGTGGCTTATGTGATGCTGGAGATGCAGTCTAGAGCCTCATGCATGGCAGGCAGTCCCTTTGCCTGCTGTGCTATTCTCTAGCCTGTTACACTTTTTCATAGGAATGATGGGAGCTGGAAGAAGATTGTAGCAGCTAAGAGGGGCTGATCTTCTCTGATTGTTTCATATGCCTGAGCCAGCTGTGGCTTCCCTTAGCAAAGGACAGGAGAACCCCAAATCTGCTATAGCCAGCCTGCCATTTCAGTGTCACCTGGAGAGAGACAGGACCATAAATGTTCCTCAGCTCCAACAAGCCACGTGCGTCCCAAACATGCCAAGGGAAAATTGGGTCATGGCTTCCAAGAATGAATGAGATTTGTTAGTCCAGGCATTTTACAAGGGGGAAACTAGGGCAGGTGGTTTTTCTGTAGGTGGGCAGGCACTGTGTGTGAAAACTCTTAGGCAACTCACTGTGGGACCATCTGCCATTCTAAGTACGTCAGCACTTGGCTACAGAGTTTAGCCATTCTCAGACTCATGTCCTTTGCTGTAGTCTCCTGGGAATGTCGGGCCTGGGATCTTCTGCTGGCAGTTTACTTGTTGTTTGTAATCTGTCTCCCCAAGTGCTCCCCCAGACTGTGCAGCCATAGCCTGGGAAGGTCTGCTGTGAGAGGATCTCCTGGTTACAGCACTGTTAACTGGGTCTCATCTGTGTTTGTTTCCTGGGAAAACTATACCTTCATTGTTCTGTGACTGCTATCTTCACTTTTAGACTGACTTCTCCCTGACTCATGGCTGCCACAGGGCTGTAGGCCCTGAGTCCAGTGCTCAATAGGGAGCTTGTCCTTCCGAGTGTAGAACGCTGGCACCCTAGAAGCCAGTTCTTTCCAACAGGACTTGGTTGGCCACTGCCAGGCTCTAGTCTCTTCACTACAGGGGTGCTCTCTTGAAGATCTGGGGATCCCTCAGGGGTACTGAGGGTCTTCCCAGGACCTGATGCTACTCTCAGGTTTGGTGCTTTCTCAGGCATGGAAGGCCTTTTAGGATCTGCTATTTGAAGATTTTTGGTTTCTCTCTTAGGTCTTAGGGGTGAAGTTCCTCTCGTATGATCTAGCGCTGCTGGCTTAGGTCCTTGGGTATACCCTGACTGAGTATTAGAGATATTGTCAGGACCTCAGACACTTAGTGAGACATCTATATGCCCTTGACACCCCCAGTGACAGACCTGATGGCCTCTGGGTTTCAGGCCATGAGGAATGGGGTCTCCAGATGACATGTTCCTCTTATCAAGGAGGGAAAGGGCCCAGGGGACCTGGTTGTGTGTGTTCTAAAGCCCAAAGTGAGGTCAGTTTCAGTAGAACCTCCAAAAGAAGAGGTAATAGATGAAGCATGGAGAGACAAGACCCCAGCTACCTCACAGAAGCACGAGCCAGGCATAGCAGAAAGTGTGGACTATTGTAATTGAGACTCTCTAGCTGCATCAACATGTTTCTATAAATGTTTGCCTCACATAACAGCATAAGTGTATGTCTCACAAAAGAGTCCCATTGGAGAAATCCACAGTGAGAGAAAATATACCAAGACACACATGAGTTGCTCCATCTTGGAGATGGGGGAGGCTGTGGTTGGATCTGCTGTTTATGAAGCTCGAGCCACAAGCAGGTGTGTATTGTGAACTGA
This sequence comes from Lophiomys imhausi, assembly GCA_907164525.1. Taxonomy (NCBI): domain Eukaryota; kingdom Metazoa; phylum Chordata; class Mammalia; order Rodentia; family Muridae; genus Lophiomys; species Lophiomys imhausi. Next base: position 9,037,677 of record CAJQZJ010033015.1, on the reverse strand, counting down.
ACTCACTGTTTTTTTTCCTAAAACTACCTACCTACAATGCCTGGGTCCGCATTGTGGGTGCCGGGTGTTCTGGTTCATTTGGGGCTTGAGTGAGACCTTCCATGTGAAGAAGCTGATGTGAGTGGTTGTTCTATGACTGGGAGGGTTCGAGAAGCACAATGCTTCTGCCAGACAAGCCCCCAGCTGTGTCACAACACAAAAGAGAAGATGACTTTGTGCAGATGGGCCAAGCACATGGGGCAGCCTCATTTTACCACCGTCTGCTGTGGGAAGGAACAACCCATTTCACTGCTGGGAGAACAAGCAGAAGCTATTGTCAGGCAGCTCCATGTGGGAGCTACACCCCAGGAGAGAGATACCCCTTTGTTATTTCATCCCTCTGAATGTCTTGAATCTTGTAGAAGTTGAATGGAGTACTTCTAAAAATAGATCCTAGTAATGATGTCTGGAGTATAGGACTTGGAGTGAGTAGCATGCATAGTGTTCCCTAGGCCAGTGCCAGCCCATGGACATAGCTAGTTATTAGAGTTTCAGACTTCAGAGCTTGGCCTTCTGTCCAGTGAGCTGAGTACAGAGCCTGGGACTCAGCTAGCCCATGAGCTCAGTCTCATGAAACTTTTGTTTCATGTGGGCTTATTCACAAGAGACTTAAAAACAAACACAACAACAAAACCAAACCTCCCACTGTGGGGCAAAAGTCTGTTTTCCAAGATCCATACAGTAGCTTCCTTCAGTGGTCAGAGGCCTCAGGACCCTATAGTGGAAAAATCAAAAGAATACTCAACAGGTGGGGGAAGGGAGGAAGGCTCCTGTGATGACCACTGTCCTTCAGGCACGTGGGCATGACCACATACCACACACACATATGCCACATGATATGGAAAGATGCACGTTTGTATCCCATTCTACAGCTTTTATTAGTAAACACACATTCCTACCAAATTATCATAAACTTACAAAGTGTGTTTTGCTCCCGTCTACATTTTGTGGGAGGGTCATCAGCAGGGAGGTGGCAGGACAGCCAGATCTGCTGTGTGGGTACCCGCCAGGCCATTAGTGATGGAAAACAGGCTGGCCCCTTTCTCTTAAAGCCAGTTTGCTGCAGCAAATTAGATAATAGCAAGATGGAAGAATGCTTATTTGTAAAAACTGGGCTTTTGTGTCATTTGGCTTGTGGGAAGTGCTGCTACATGAACAGGCCAGCCTGCAGCCTTGACCAAAGCCAGTGTGAAGTGTGTTCTGAAGTGTGGAGTGTCCAAGTCTTCACTCTATTAAGGAGTGGGAATGCAACCTCCTTGGCCTAGTCTCTGTTTCCAAGGCTTCCCCTCCATGGCCTTTACTGTCCTTTTGTGTTCTAGGCAAGGTCGCCATCCAGAAGGAAGACTTGCAGAGGTACCACAACAGGGACACGTGGTTCCAGCTGCAGCATGTGGATGCTGACTCAGAGGTGCAGGTGAGGGTTGCAGAAGTGTCGGGCTGTGGTGAGGTGAGCGGCAGGCCTAGAGGAAGAGCCTGCACATGCTACTTTCACCTCTGTGATGAGGATCTGCGGGGCTGCTTGTGAGCCGTGTTTGTTGCTCTGGTTATTGGCACGCTTTGTCAGGCAGATGGAAGCAACTTTAAAAATACAGAAGGTGGGAAGGGAGGCGGCGTAGAGAAGGCAAAGAGCATATAGTAAACTTGGGTCGGGCTCCGCTCTGCTATTCTGGGTGAGAGTAGCTGAGCCACAGGTGCTAGCCAGCCTCCAGGTTCCCACTGCCTCAAGCCTCCCTCATGGCTTGCCTGTATAATATGCCCTCTGGGATTGAGCACCCAGTTTACAGGGACAAAGAGATCATGGGGACTTACTAAGTAGGCCTGGCATGCCTGACCCTTGACGAGCAGCATAAAATCCTATAGACTGGTATGGCTGCATCCTCAGCATGGTCACTCCCGAACTTGCCTGTAAGAGGGGATGCAGCAGGGGTCACTCACACAGGGCACAAACCTGTTCATGATGGTAGGACTGTCATGAGCTCGGGTCCTAGATAAAGAGCAGCTGCCCGTGATCTTTCATTTTGCAGGTGCCCTACTGTGGCCATGCCATGACTGGGAGTTGGGTCAGTCAGAACATGTCCCTGTTCAGGAGTAGCATGACTAGGTAGCCAGCCTCAGCGAGACTCAGTTTCTCATCTATAAAGTAGAAGTTTTGTAGGCTAGAGAGACTTACATGTAGCTTAGCAGTGCCAGGTGCATTGTGGGATATGAGGATTTATAGTGTTTTTATACTGAGTAGGTGGAGTCTGGGGAAAATCCGTGAAACCGACATAATGTAAAGACCTGGGCTGTAATTCAGCAGAAACCATTCACTAGCAGTTAACTGGGGAAGTTCTGAGCTGCACATCCCTTGTGTCCTTGTCCTAGGACTACAGGCCAGGTGGCCTGCCTGCCCCACATCCTCAAAGTTTCTCCTCCTCAGCCTGGCTTTTCAATGCACAAGGCAAGGGTTTCTTGCCAAGGTCAAAAGTCATCCATAGAGTTGGCAGTGAGACCAGCAAAGGGGAAACTAGGTATTGAATAGAATCACATGGCCAAGCTGCAAATGAGCCTGCAGAAGTCTCACCCATGGAGGGAAAGGTCTAATTTCCCTGTTCACTGACCCAGCCTCCCCATGGCCCACTTGTACTGTGGGTGCTAAATAATGCAGCCATCATTGATCCACGCACTCATACTCTGATGAGGAAGCAGAGCCTTTCCGAAGGCAGCAGTCACCCTCCTCCACCCCCAACCCCTGGCTCAGGAGTCTTCTCCATTGCTGGGAGTTTCAGCCTGTCCTTCTTGAGATTCCCAAAGGCAAGGTCAACTCAGCATCTTCATAGAGCTGCATAGATCCCTTTTGGGGCATGATTTCCCTTGAGTTAGTTTCATTGACAACTGTGGCATTTCCTAGTGTTTGCTTTTTATTAGGTGTTTAATTTTTAAATGGCTGCAGATGCACAGGAAGCTACAAGCAGAAGTCCACAGGGAATATGGCCAGAAAGTTTATGTGTTATCTTTTTTCCTATCTAAAGACAGGATACCATTTCGTGAGGACCCTATGGCTCCTTCTGGCATGGCTGATACAGGTCATGTGACTGTGCACTTATTCTGTCTGATGTCATCAGTGTACACACATACACACACACACACACACACACACACACACACACACACACACGTCTAGGAAAATGGCTAATTAAATGATGTTGGGCGGCATTTGCAAAAATAATTAATTAAATTATTAACTTAGTATTTATATTATTGTTAATTGGTTTAGCAGTGTTAATCCCTAACCCACCATTATAAATGAGCACACAGACACCTGATGGATTTTAACAAGCTTTGGCCTGGATTGAGCAATCTTAGCCCATCTAAGCTAGCTCATAACTCTATTCCCCAAATATGACCCCATATATGCATACATCCCTTTGGACTCTATTCTCCATGCTGTGCCAATGTTCCTGGCCATGTGGAATGACATTCTTTTCTCTAACCCATGGCATATGTCCTCCTTCCTGCTCCAGCTGCTTGTCTTGGAAGCTCCTTGTACACAAGGCTCTCTGCTTCAAAGCCTGCACCTTAGTCCCGCCTACCTCTGTCTTTGCCCAATCTCAGGTCTCAGCATTTATTCAACCAATCAGAGACAATGATTAGAAAACAAAGTAACAGACAGCAAACAGGACCAATGAACATTTAGAATGTCTAACATCACCCCATCACACGGGCACAAACACACACAACACACACACTTTGTTCAGTTGTTTTAGTGTGTTGAAACACATGTCTTGTAAAACTTGCCACCTTAATCATTGCTCAGTGTCATTGTGTGCATTGCACTTGTCCCATGCCACTACCCAGCTCACTACACATAGGTTCCCAGGCCCAGAATCCACAACTCTGCTGGGCCAGGAGTGAGGGAGGAAGGTGAGGGGATGTCGAGTTTGCTTAGAACTCATGTGAGTAAAACCCCAAAGCCTGTCTCTTCTTGTGACTGTCTCATTTCACGGAGTGTCATGTCCCAGGCCCATGCGTGTTGTAGTATGTTAGGATTCCGGGGGTGTGGACCACATTTTACATACCTGTTAACCCATGACAGCATGTGAGCTGATGCTACCACTTGGTTATTAGATTTCTTAGCGACTTTATCCCGCATACACATTTGTGTGACAGCTACGGCAGTCAAGATTCAGAATCATTTTGTCACCACAAAACTATAAATATAGATGCATGTGTCAATCTCATATTTGAAAGGGACATTTCTAATCAATGCCATAAGGTAACTAAAGTACTGTTGGGGCAGGTTTTTCTCCCTTGAAGCTTGGTTCCTGTGTCAGTGTACCCAGCACTCTAGTCTCTGAGACCTTGGATCATGAAAGGCAAATGAAAGGGCTGGAGAGATGAATCAACAATTAAAAGTGTTGAGTGCTCTCCCAGAGGGCCCAACATCCACTTGGCAGCTCACAACCATCTGTGATTCCAGTTCCAGGAGATCTAACGCCCTCTTCTGACTTCTGTAGGCATTGCATGCACATGGGGCGCAGATATATATGCAGGGAAAATACCTACACACATAAAATAAAAAGTAAATCTCAAAAAATGATTAAAAAATAAGGCTAAGCTGCTGTTTCTGGGCTGAGGAATAAGTAGATCTCTGGAGGACTCAGTATATCAGCACCTCTGGTGCTAGATATCTAGCACCATATATATATATATATATATATATATATATATATATATATATATATAGCTATATATAATGCTAGAACCTCATTCACAGAGAGGCTGAGATAGTGAGATGGCTCCTCCCCTTAGTCTGACCTTTAAATGGTAAGCAGCATCTCTGCGCCACAGCTGTGGCTTGTTTTGAAATGTCACATTTACAGTTTCTAGAAGGGCAGAGAGTGGCATTTGGGTTCTTGGATCCACCTGTTCTGTAATTCGCGGGAAAGAATCACGCATTACAACAGAGGGAACTGGGCCCACATGAGAGACCATGTGTCACACAGTTGGAGAAAAGGACAACTAAATATCGGGCTTCCTTCTGGAACTGGTGCTCTTCAGACCCTCTGACAAGCAACGTTGTTATATAGAACCAATCGCCTCTGCTGGTCCCTTCATAGGAACACGTCGGCTACAGGGATGACCCTGTCAAGAAGGCAGGGGCTCCAGCTGTCAGGGCACCCTGCAACGTCCAATGTCCTCCAGTTCTGAATGGTGAGGGGAGGACAGCACTGACCCTTCTCTCCCTGGCCTCTCCCCTACTGTGCCCTCCCAGATCTGTGTTTCTGAACTAGTTATAAACATGTGTTGTGTAGGACACGCGATATGTCACCATAGATCCGTAATTCATTACAGGCTCAAGGCAAATACCATCTTGGGGACAGGGGTTGGCCCTGAAGGTCAGAGAAGGGGTGGCCATTGCACCTCTCCCCAGAGTGTTTGGGGATTTGTCTCTGGTGTGTGAGATAATCCAAAGGGTGGCCATCAGTACAGAGAGCTTATCAGAGGGTTTGAAGAGTGGTCAAGGGCCACTTTTATCTCTGAGGGTTTTGAGAGCCTGGGGGCTAGGAGAAGTATTGACTTCCTTCCTTCCCTGGCCCAGTCCAGCCTTTCTTTTTCTTGCCTCGCTCTGCCCTCGCTACACAGATATCACTGGAGACAGCTCCACGCTTCTCCCTGCCTTAGCCTAGTGGCCTCTCAGGCTGGTAGGGTCAGTCCAGAGGGGATGGTCCCCTAGCATGAGCCACTCCTCATGGGGGACTAGCCAGGAGCACTCTCCATTTCACGAGGGAGCAATAAACTTGAGATTTCATTAGAGTTAAGTTTACGGAGAAACTAAGCAGAGGTCTGAATGTACCCATCTTCTTGGAGCCCTGACAATCCCCCCGCCCCTCACCGTGACTGCTGTTGGCAGCCAGTGTTTCCCAAAGTACATGGTTCACATTCACACCTTTAGTGCGAAGTGGGTCAGAGCCAGCTTGCTGCACAGGCAGCCTTACATTGCATGTTCAGGTTGGGCACGCCCTTGCTGTGGTTTTGGGGAACTGTGTCTTTTTCTCTTTTCGTTGTGGTCGCCTGACTACAGGTCTCTCACTTTGACAGTCTCTTCAGAGAATCTGATTGGGGTTTTGATTTCCTCTGACTTCCTGCTTTCAGATTTTGGCTTTGTTTTTGTGTTTTTTACTTCTAATTGGGTGTTTGATTATTTCTGCTTTCGGAGGATTAATTCTGTTCTCCCGTTACTGATTCTGGGATCTTTCTCCTTTCCAGAGCATGCAGCTAGCACTCAGAATTTCCTTCTAATACAGTGATTTCATGGCTCCCACAAATTCTGATAAGCTATACTTTCATTTATTTAAAAATATTTTAAAATTCCTCTTGAGACTTCTTTTACCAGAGTAGTATTTAGAAGGCATTGTCATCTCTGTGTATTTGGAGTGTTTCTTTTTGTTACTAGTTTCCAGTTTGTTCCCATGAGTCTTAAGAGTGAACTCTGTGGTTTCCCCCACACATATCTGATGAAAGCTACCCCTCTTGTCCCCAGTGAATTCAATAGGTATTCCCTGCTCTGTGACAAGGTTTAGGAACTCTGATTGGCTTCTCTCAGGACCTCATTCAGTAGAACCTTGCAGCCTGTCATTTCCTGTCATTGCTTCCTTTCATAGACATTCTTGATACTTATCGTAAGTAAGACTGGAAGGTGACTTACGACACTTCCTTCTGGACCATCAAAGGGTGTTTCTCTCAGGGATCAGAGTGAATTCAAGGCCACCTGCCTGTCCTTCAGTAGGTCTTGAAAAGAAGTAAGGCACCTCTCCCTGTGGTATACAAGCTAACTGGACCCAGATATGGGACCTGGGAACAAGGTATGGCTCTGAGGGGCTGAAACACAGGTGTAACCCTGATGGGTTGTTGTGCACCACCTGCTCACAGGGCAAGAGGCCCCTCCCAGCCTCCACCCTGACACCCCACCCTGTTATAGGAAACGCCCATTGTGTGCAGGGATGCAAACAGTAACTTCTGACCCACAGGCTTGCCTAGAGCAACCTCATGGTGCAGAGGGGTCACCATGAAATCGGCTGTTCCACCTCCTTCTGGCCTCTCCTAGACCTCTAGAAACGGAAGTGGCTGCTCATTGAGGTGGGAGCCGCCCTTGTGAGGAGTGTTTGTGCTGAGTCTTGGGGCACTGCTGGTGTGTGTGGGAAAAACAGGAAACAGGAAGGCAGCTGCCATCAGCTGTGGGTGGTGGGGTCATCTACCTCACCCCAGTGCTTCTGCCTTCAGAGGCTAAAGATGAACTGAGCTCCATCCATCGGAAGGGCCCACAGCTGGGCCCTGAAAATGGCTGCTCCCAGTAAAGCTGACTTCAAGGGCCTAGGATGGCCACTTCCCTTTCTAAGCTCTGGCCCATGTTCTGGTAGCTTCAGGCAATCTCTACCAATCTTGGCAAATGGAGCCACAAAAAAATCACTTGATGTTGTGGTTCCGCTTGGGGGGGGTCTTCCTCTCCACCAAACGACCATGGGGGGAGCTGGTGCCTACCTCTGTGGTCCTTCTGTCTTAGTTAGGGTTCCGATTGTTGTGGTAAAACACTATGGCGAAAAGCAACTTGGAGAGGAAAAGGCTTATTCTACATTACAGCTTGCGGTCCGTCAGCCAGGACAGGAACCTGGAGACAGGAGCTGATGTGGAGGCCATGGAGGAGGAATGCTCTGAACTGCTGTGCTGCTCTTCATGGCTTACTTAGCCTGTTTTCTAATACAGTCAAGGACTACTTTCCCAGGGATGTCACAACCTGCAGTGGGTTGGGCCTTCTCACATCAAGCACTGATTAAGAAAATGCTCCACAGGATTGCCTACAGCCCAGTCTTAAAGAGACATTTTCTCGGTTGTGGTTCTCTCTTCTCAGATATGTATGCCTTTGTGTCAAGTTGGCAAAAAAAGAAAACAAAAACAAAAACAAAAAAAACCAACCTGGACACCTTATAGCAACATTTTGGTGTGGCAATGACAGCTCCCACTGTCAACCTTCAGCAGCCGGAAGGAGTTTCCCTTGCTGTTTAGAGACCTCAGTTCAAGTCAAATCAGGATTTGTGGCTTCAATGCAAAAGAGAATTTCAGGACTGGCTAGTATGAAGCTGAACTAGGATTCAGTGAGGATACCTGAATACAGCCCTAAGCACTAAGGTTAACAGAAAGACACACCTGAGAACATGGGTTTGATCTTCACAAAGAGTCACAGAAAGTGGAACGCCCAAGTGTAGATACAGGTTCCCCAAGGAGTGTCACAGTTCGCTGTTTTTTTTTTTAATGTTTATTTATTACTTCAGGTTACATCTCCATCACAGTGTCCTCTTTCCACCCCTCCCAGTCCCGCCCTCCCACCCTCTACCCCCTATCCCTTCCAACCTACTCCTCCGGAGTGGAGTGTCCCTACTTATCAGTCCCCGGCCCCAGTTCAGCAGTCATATGAGGGCCAAGAGCCTGCTCATACACTGGGGGCCTACAAGGCAGCACCACTAGGGAAAAGTGTCTCATTGACAGGTAACAAAGTCTATGTTCCTGTTCCCTTTGGTGCATTGGCTGTAGTATAGATATCCTGTACTATATGGCTAAAATCCTACTGTAAGTGAATAGATGCCATGTGCATCCTTCTGAGTCTGGGTTTTCACTCAGGATTTACAACAGGACTTAGGATTTTGGTGAGGTTTGAAGGGATGCTAAGCCTTGGTCGGTTGCTGAGTAGTTCCTGAGGGGCTCCTGACAGAATTACATTTGATAAGTTGAAAGTCTAGCTGTAGTGACAGTGATTGGTAGGAGGTCTTTGATGTAAACTAAGTTAACAATTTTGGACTCTCTAGGCAAGACATTGTGTGAAGGCTCTGTAGCCCAAAGGTTTTGATCACAAAAAGCCTTGGAGACGGCCTGGTTTAGCCTCCCCTTCTTTGATTGTAGATATCTTGGATTAACATTTGAGTTAACCTAACCCTTGGGAGGTCCCACATCCTGTGTGGTTCCTGCCGAGGGACAGGCATTTTTCTTCTGATGCCTTTCCTTGTATATTCTCATAGTGTGACTATGTATAGATAAACAACAGGATATCTGGGTTGCCAGATACCTATTACCCTTCTAGAAGTGTCCATGAATGTTAACATTCTTCATGAAGAATAGGACTCGAATGCTCTGGCCTCCCCACAGAGATTGTGGCTCTCCTTGGGGAACCTTTCCTACTGTGTCTCAGTACAACATGTCCTGCATATATACACTCATAACATTTCTAGGGGCCATGTGTCCAAGCATTTTTTTTAATGCTTTTGAACCCATTACCTTTGAGCCAATATAAGACCAGACCACACCCTCCCTTAGTGTCTGATCCTAGGATTAGTGCCTGCTGGTACAAGTGCCAAACACTTGAAGGGCCACAGATTTCCTACAAGCCTTGTCTAATTGTGACACTGTACTTGTGCCTTGCAGGGAAAGGTCCACCTGGAGCTGAGACTGAGTGAGGTCATTACAGACACTGGTGTTGTCTGCCACAAACTTGCTGCACGGTAAGTCACCCAGGGAGCTAAGTACATACTGTTTCACCTGAGGTTCCCTTTTTCATCCCTCTTGTCCTCGAGGGAGCCGATGCCCACCCCCAGCATGATACGCAGCTCTTGAAGACAGCCTGATTTATTCAGTACCATACTTCAGCTAAGAAGTGGGGTGCTGACTTCCAGAGCTAGAAATGGAAATGAGCTGACATGCAAGGAGTATTACAGCAATGAGGTCATGTGGGTGCATGTGGATGTATGAGGTGCACCCCTAGCTAAAATTAGTCCCAGGACTTTACCCAGAGCACTCAGCCCTTCTGTAAGGGTGGCAGTAATCTCCAGGAGAGTGTAGAGATACATACTCCATTTTGCATTCATGTTTCAGGTTGCCCCCACCCTGGGCCTGGAACTATACACCAAGTTGAGACCTGCCCATCAGACCATGCCCCCAAATGAACTAGACAGATTCCTTGCTTCCTATTTTTATGTCATGTACAGAGTAGCCTCATACACCACTTCTGTCCTGCTGGCTTTCAGATCTGGGTAGTTCTCTCTCCCTCTACACGGGACCCAAGTTGTGTCTTGGAGTCTTCCACGTGGTTGGACAAGTAGAAGTGAGCCCTGGTGATCAGGAATGTCACCACCTGTTTTCTGTTACTGTAACAAAATACTTGAGGCCAGGTAACTTACAAAGCACAGAGATTTATTTGGCCACAGTTTGGTTAAGGCCTTGTGCTGTGTCCTCATAAGGTAGAACACCCCACAGTGAAACTGAAAATCAGCTACTGGCTGGGCTTTCATCTCACACCCTGAGCATGGTTTCTGTGTTCCAGGAGCTGTGAGGGGGCCTCAGATAAAATAAAAAGTCCATTTGTGATAAGGATATAGAATAGTGACCCTAAGTAGAGAATCCGGGGAGCAGGGACTAGTCCTGTGGTGGCCACTGGACACACCCAACCTCCTTCTGCTGTCCAGGAAAGATGAGAGGAAGTGGAGGCTAGACCCTGTGTTTTCTGCCTCAACAATCAGTGAAGCACTGGGACCCAAGCTTTCGGTGTGAGCTTGGTCAGGAATTCATGTAGATACCTCCTCCAGAGACTTCCATATGCTGCATTTTCCTAATGAGCTCACTGGAATATAGCACCATACTTCAGCATCTCCACACCAATGCATCCAGGGCACATCTTAAGGGTTCAGTTGAAGAACAAAGCTTGTAAACATTAAACACAGAATGCCACAGTTCCTGTACTTTAGACTCTAGATTTGGGATCTAAGTGTGTTTTAAATTTTTCATTCACAGAGTTCAATGGTGGCAAGGACATGGTGAATATTTTATTATTACTCTTATTGATCATGTCCTGTCTTTGTGAACTTTGATTCATGTAAAGTTGGGCTTAGACGAGTGAAGTGCATAGTGTGAGACTCTCCTTGTTTCTAAGTCAAATAAACCTGGCTTCCGATTGTCAAGGCTCCAGAGTTGGGTTCAGTGAGGTGGCTCCCAGAGAGGTAGCTAAGTGGTTAAGAGCATTTGCTGCTCTTGCAGAAGTCCGGAGTTTGGTTCGCAGCACCCACTCTTGGGTAGCTCACAAACACCAGATCAAGGGAATCGGAAACCTTCTAGCCTCCACGGGTGCCCCCACACACTTGCATGTGTATATACATGGACTTACACATATGCATATTGAAGGGGCTGATAGATTAATATAAGTTAGATTTAGTGAATAT
>CAJQZJ010033015.1:8967521-9002521 GCA_907164525.1 Lophiomys imhausi | reverse complement strand
TCACATCTCAGTGCTATTCTGGTGGTCTTGTTGGTGGAGAGTTTGTTTCTGTTTTTTTTGTTTGTTTTGTTTTTTAATAAAAATCTTCTCCTAGATCCTCCCCACCCATTCTGTCCCAAGCCTTTTCTCTCTCTTTAGAAAACAAACAGGTGAATAAAATAAAATAAAATAAAAACAGAATTAAAAAAGAAAAAGCACAAGAAATACACACACACCAAAACCCATAAGCACACTAAGTCAGAAACCATAATATACAAGCAAAAGACCAGTAAGATAGAGAATGCCCAAGCAAAGCAACATGAAATTTAAAAACAAAAAATTCTACAAACATACCATTGAGTTTGTTTTTTGTTGGCCATCTACTTCTGGGCGTGGGGCCTTACCTTAAATGTGGTTTATATATCCAGTGAGACATTGGAGACAGCTAATTTTTCCTTTGCAAACAGTTGTCAGTTGGAGACAGATTCTTGGTTAGGGGTCAGAGCTTGGGTGCTTTTCCCCATCTCAGCACTGGGGCCCTGTCTAGTGTGGAACTAACTGTGCAGGCCCTGTGTTTGCTGCCACAATTACGAGCGCATATGTGCATTAGTCCCATTGTGTCTGGAAGACACTGGTTCTGGGGTGTCATCCATCCCCTCTGGATCTTAGGATCTTTCCACCTCCCCGTCCACAGTTTCCTGAATCCTAAGAGGATGGGTTTAGTGACGACATCCTATTTAGGACTAAGCGTGTTGGAACATTCTAGTGCTCTGGGATACACTCCATTTCTGTTAGACAAACTCCTTCTTCCATCTATGGGGCTTCCATCTAATTAAAAAGTCCCTTCCTCAGTGGGCCACAGCTTGCTTTGTCTGCTAGTGGCTGTGTTGCTCAAACCCTGTTTGGCAAAGACAAGCAACTTCCTTGTCCCACTGATGGTATGGTCTCTTCTCTAACCAATCCACATGTACTGCGGTAAGTCCTTAATATTCCTGCTGAAATTTGGTGCCCCAGGAAGCTTGGGGCTGCACTTGGTGCAGGGCTTGGAGAGAGCCTGTATTGGAGGCCAGTGTTGTATCTGCAGTGCAGAGCTATGGAAAGAGTTCCTGTGGAGGACAGCTGGCACTGCTCACCATGCTGTGCCCCTAGGCAAGCCACTTGTCCATCTGCTGACCAGGTTGTAGCATCCATCAGACCTGGGGAGATGGAGTAGGGTGACTTTTGTAGTCTCTGGTGCCAGCCTCTCATACACAACCATCAGATTGGAAGCCTTCCAGTCATCATCTCATTCCACTTCAGCAAAGGTGACACTGTCTCCAAAGCAAGTTCAGAGGCCAGAGTCCACTCTGATCTGTGACCACAGAGCAGACAACGGCCACACGTGTCTGGTAGTCCTTGCCCACACTGCCATCAGCCAGGCTCTCTGAGAGTTTCCCACCATCTTGCCTCCAAATGCCACATTCTCCTGAGTCAGAGCCCTGAACTTGGACTAGCACTTGGGTCTTATTGTCAAATGGTCAAATGGTAACAGAGAGAGCATCTGTCTAGCTTCTCATTTTCTTTTTTCTCTCTTACTTTTTAATTGGTGTGTGTGTGTGTGTGTGTGTGTTTCACATCATGTAACCTGATCCCACTCATCTCCCACCTCCCCTCAGACCCGCCCTCCACCCTTGCATCCTCTCCCAACAGAGAAAAAAAATTTCACTGTGGAAGCTGTAGTGTGTCTCAGTGGGTTCCACAGTATTCCCTTTTGCCCATACTTTTTTTGCTTGAAAATATTCATTGCAATGACTCCTTGGTCTGGTATGACACCTCTGGCTTCTGGTACTTTGTCAATACTGGAACCTCATTGGGACTCCTCTCAGATATCTTGTTGCTGCCCTGTGTCACAGATATCTTTTAGCTTTGGGTCTGTAGAACTGGCCTCTTCATGTACTCCAGAAATTCATCCATGGGGTATATGTTGGGGTTGGCCAATTCAAAGCCCTGGTTCTGGGTCTGTAAACCCCACATCTAGGGCCAGCTCTACTGTGCTGCCTGGATGAGGTGCAGGGCCTGCTCTCCCCAGTGCTGCAGCATGCGAGGGGCAGGAACAGCTCTCCTGCTCTTGTGACCCCATCAGGCCCAGTCCTCCTGTCCACCTCTGGTGGTGAGGGCAAAAGGGAGGAGAGGGCAGGGGAATCTCTCCCTTGCCAATACCACCACAAAGCCGTTCATTTTCTGCACACAGTTTACATCTCAGTCACTGTATAGACATGCCAGTGGCCTTACTGAGGTCTGCAAGTGCAATGCAGTTCCCTGAACATTCAGATTAGCAAGTGTCTTTGTTTTCTTTCCTGATACTGGGATAAAACGTCCTGACAAATGCAACTTAAGGCAAAAAGTGTTTATTTGATTGACAATTCCAGGTTGCAGCCAATTATTGGGGAAAATCAAGGCAGTGGAAACTTGAAACAGCCAGTTACATTACATCTAACAGCTGAAAGCAGATAGCAGTGAGCCGATGCATTCACACCAGTGCTGAGCTCACTTTTTCTCTCATACATTCAAAATCCCCGGCTCAGGGAATGGTATCACCCATAGTAGGTGGGTCTTCCCCCACTCAGTTACTATAAACAAGATAATCATACTCACTCACCCCCCCATATACACACTTAAAGTCAAGATTTCCAAATCTGATGGCTGGCTAAGGACTGACTTCTCAGGTGTTGAAGGGCAGCCCTGCTCCTCTCTGATTTGCCTTTCAGGTCCTTGTTCCCTCCCCTTGAGAAACATGTATAGTAACAGCCACTAGTCCAGTCCTGTAGGGCCCAAACTGTCATGTGGCCTTCCTTCTGTACTATCCACTGTCTCCCTCAGTCCCTGCTGCAGTTTCTGTTGAGTGTGCCCTGCTTTGCCCCCCTGCACTCTGGAGATGAGGAGCTCAGTCTATAGGTCACACCGATCTTGCTAGTAGGGGTTGGGTATTCTTCTCAATGCTCCCTTTCTTCCAAATGCTTCTTCACTTCCAGGATGGGAAGGCTGGGAGCTTAGCAAGTCTTTTTTTGTTTAACAATTCTATTGACCTACTTCTCTCTTCCCCCACTTTTACTCTAAGCAGTCAGGAGCAACCTGTTGTTCCTCCATCTCTTCACGTAGAAATCTCAGCAAAATCATGCATGTCATGGGCAAGTTCTGTCTTGCACGGAACAGATCGCAAACCCAGTTCAGTCAATTTCTTTGTCACATTACGACAAAGATCATCTACTCTCTGCATTTGTCACTCCTTTCTGGTCTCTGTGTGAGACCTGAGCAGAATGGCTTTGAGTGACATTTTCTTCTCATTGTTTGTGGGTGTTCCAGGAACATGCCCATGCCATTGTCTTCCCCTTACCAGAGCCACCGGTCTAACTTTGTTCCCAGCAGTTACCAGCCTCCGCTGTCCGGGTCTAAAGCCTCTTCACTCCCTTGGGTGGCTCTCATAGTAGGTCTTACCTCTTGCATCCTTTTCTGCCTTGGTTACTTTAGATTGCCATGAACTGGTCGTGTCGTGGTCACAGTGGCACAGACTTCCCTCTCACTGCTTTGGAGGCTGGGACACATCTGTAATCCAGACACCACACTGCCGGTTCTGGGGAGGACTGTTCTGGCTGCACGCTGACTTCCCACTATGCCCACAGGTGTGGAAGAGGACTCTTTTTACAGAGGAACCAGTTAGTCCCTTCCACAAGGCCCTGCCTTCGAGCTCCGACCACCTCATGATGCTGCACTGAGGGATTAAATCTTTCATACACAAGCCAGGCATGTAACACATACTCAATAGACAGAAGCGGGGTGACCTCAGAGTTAAAGGTCCTCCTGACCTTTACTGGGTGGAGGCCAATCAGGTCCATACAAGACTAGCTCGCAGTTCTCAACCTGTGGGCTGAGACCCGTATGGAGGGGTCGAACACCCTTTCACAAGGGTTGCCTAAGACCACCAGAAAACATAGATATTTACATTATGACTCATAACAGCAGCAAAATTGCACTAATGAAGTAGCAACAAAAATAATTTTATGATTGGGGGTCACCACAACATGAGGAACTGTATTAAGGGGCTGTAGCATTAGGAAAGTTGAGAACCACTGCTCTAGCTCAGGAAACAAACCAAGCAAATGAAAACAAAGCAAAAAAAAAGACTTCAACGTATAACTTTGAGAGAAAACAAACTTTCATTCCGTGACATATGTAGAATTGTAGGACTTGAGTTCCTAGTCTGGGTATGTGCCCAGCCTGTGACACTGAGAGAGAGAAGCAGGCCAGGCCATGTATTTTGGGGTCAGGTGGGTAAGGGCAGCTCAGGTGTTTGGATGATCCTTGTGGATGGCCCGGGGCCATAGCTTGACTGCAGTGGGAGTGATTAGGAAGACAGTCTTGGGGGAAGAGGGCAGAGATTCTTGGGTGCTGCTGGACATGCCTTCTATCCTGCTATCCCCATAGCTGGCATGCTCTAGCCAGAAGCCTCTGCTGACTGAGGTGTGCCAGGCTCTGTGCTCTTTGTAGAATGGAAGTTCATCCCACTAGGCTCCCAGACAGCTGAGCCCATTGTGCAGGTGTGGACACCTGACCTGGCTGGCAGGCAGTAGTACATGGATTTGAAGCTCCCCCCTATGAGGTCAGCTGGAGACAGTACTGAGGCTTGGGATGGCATCTGGAGAATCCTTGGCTATGCGGCCCACCCAGAGGTCCTGCTGTTCTTGACTCTGGAAGTAGCCCCTATTTCTGTTTTTAAAAAAAAAGAAGAAGCTTTTTGAGGGAGGGGATGCTCTGAGGAGCACACAGGAGTAATCTGTGTAGACAGGGCAAGGGAAATCAGAATCCTGAGCTACATCCCGTACTGACACTCCCCTCCACACACACCCTGTGGCAGAGGCCTGTGGCAGCAAGTCTGTGTACGACGGCCCTGAGCAGGAGGAATACTCGACGTTCGTCATCGATGACCCCCAGGAGACGTACAAGACACTGAAACAGGTCATCGCTGGGGTGGGGACCCTTGAGCAGGAGCACGCACAATACAGGAGGGACAAGTTCAAGAAGACGAGATACGGGAGCCAGTGAGTGCTGGGGTGCTCCAGGGCCATTGGGGTTGATGGAGATCTGGACCTTCCATGAGCACCCACCTCATGTGGGAGGGTTCTGGGGCTTCATGGAGGTCAGTGACCTGGGCTTAGGGTAGCCTTTTCTCTCCTTTAGAGCAGGTATTCAGCTCTGTTCCTTGGTGTTCAGGGAGCTGGCCCCATACTAGCTTGAAGCCTCAGCAGGAGCTTGGGTCAACCCCCTCTGCCATCACATACACCCTTTGACATCTTCACAAGTCACCAAGGGCTCTGAATGCAGGGTCACTAAACTGACCACATTCTTATCTTTGGTTGAGGCGAGAGGGGTATAGAAGTAGAGGACACAAGCCAGGTGGGGACATTCAGCCTGTCCAACTCTGGCCGAGTTGGAGAAGATCCAGTTCAATTCCATAAAGGCTAGGACAGCTCCTGAACTACATTCAGCAGGTGGTGTGGTACTGTATCCACCCAAGGACTGCTTGGGGCTTCTCTAGAAGTTTCTGTAGCATAGCCATTAAAGGGTGGGAGCCCAGGAGCCTATGTTCCCTCCCTGTGTCACCCTTCCTCTAGGGAAAGATACAGAATGCTTAGGGACAGTGACAGAGCCCAGTCCCAACTGCAATGGGACTCTTGGAGATGACCATGGCTGCCCCCACGAACTCATGGGGCTGTGTATTAGCATCCTTCGGGCAGTGCTGACTCTGCCCTCAGACCTACTTGTACTGGCTCCCAACCAGTCTGATCCTCCTACCTTATCCCTTTGGACACACCTATGGTGGTACACACATTCACCTTCTGGAAATGTTGCTTTGTTTGTATTAAACATGTGTGTCAGCCTCACAGTTCAAAACTGACAGGCTGAGAACAGTGAGAGGCATTATTTCTCATGTCTGGAAGGGGGTGAGGTGTACACTCTCCATGGAGCAACAGTTACCAAGAACCCACAATGCTCCAGGGCTCGGCCCAGCATAGAGCATTTACCAGCACCTGGGAGTAGAGAACCATGCCCTCCCAGAACACATGCCATATATGAGTGCACATCCTGCAAATGTTGCATACTTCGTGCAGTATACGTGTGTACAGCCCACGTACATCCACACTAACACATGCATACATCTGTGTGCATCTGCCACACATGGTCAGAATGCACAGCCCACATGTATGTGTGTGTGTGTGTGTGTGTGTGTGTAGTGTGTATGTTCTAAATGTGCTCTATATACAGGCACACACGACATCTATACATGTGTAGCATTGCTATATGGCATGCACGGGAGAAACCAGAGTCATGGTGAGTGCTTCCTTGGGGTCAGCACTGGCTCTGTTTTTTGTGGATCTGCACTTTTTGTAATATTTATGATGAACATGTGTCACAAAAAGGCACAGAGACCATTAAAAGTACAGTGGCTGTTGGGGTACTTAGAGCAGGGCCTGACTTTTTCCTCTCTTGTTCCCTCTCCAGGGAGCACCCTATTGGAGACAAGAGCTTCCAGAACTACATCAGGCAGCAATCTGAGATCTCCACCCATTCCATTTAAGGCCGCAGCATCTCCCAGGACAGTGCTGTTCAGCCACACGGGGAAACCAACAACCCATAAAAGCAGATAAAAGAAGACAGAACACATACATGGGAAGGAACCATGTTCACCAGTTCACATAGGTCCTGCCAAGCTGCGAGCCAAGCATGCTCTTCCCCAGCAGGAACTGTTGCCTGGGCCGTGCACTTTCCTTGACCGCCGGCACTGGTGGTCTGAGCCATTTTGGAATGTATGGTCATTTTGTCTTTTTACTACTTTGGTTTTATGGGGATCCAGGGATCTGTTAAATATTAGGGAAGTGTGGACTTTGTCTAAACCTGTTCCCACGTACCCCAGGCCCTCTTCACAGAGGCATGGCTGGTTCATTCATAGTAATGTGCACCTTCTGCAATGTGCACTGTCTTGTTCTTTGCCTGCTGTGTCTCTAAACACATGTAGCAGTCTGGCCCTAGCTATAGGCATTCTACTTAATCCTCTTGTTCTACTTAATCCCTGTTTGGGATGTTAGAAGCAGTATTTTCCCGGCAGCCAGCAGGCAGGCAGCCTTTCTCCTCAGCTTATGTTGGTTTGTTCCTGGTTAAAGGGTCATTGTGGCTGGGATGGACAGGATAGTACAGGAAGCTTTTGATCTTTGGGGACATTGGGTCCCTTTTTCAGAGTCCCTGGAGAGGGAGGGCTGTGAGCCCAGCCTTCTCTGGGTGACCATCACTCCTCAGTTTGAACACAGGTCTGGACTCTAGGTAAGGGTTTAAACCAGAATCCACCTGCTTGCTACCTTGGTGAAAGTTTGGGAAAGATTTTTAAAATGTGCATTTTCAAGCTGTTTTTCTTAATGTTTTTAAAGGATTGTTTTTAAATAGCATTTTGATATAAGGCAGTTGCAACATCAGCACCTGTATACATTAAAGGGGATGGCACAAGGAAATCCAAAGGGAACAGTATTTATTTTCTCACAAAGCCAAAGGGTCCTCAGGGATGAAGCCCTGAGCTGGAGGCTGCATCGTCAGTAATAAAAGCCAAACGTGGTATTTCACATGCCTAGGTCTCTGTGAGCCCAAAAGGCTATTCATGGTAATGTCTGGAGCTGCTTTTGATTGGGGTGAGAGGGTCCTCAAACAGACAAGACAGACTGAATCTCCACAGGCTGGAAGAGAGGCACACTGTGGGCAGATGCTGCTTAAGGACAGAACTGCACATCCTGGTACCAGTTTCTTTTCGTTCTTGTTGGGAAATTCACTCTGCATTTAGAAAATATAACAGGATTGATTGTCACAGAAGTGGAGGATTAAAAAACAAACTTTGGACATAGCAGCCAGGCCCCACTGAACTTGTTTTTAAAATGGATTTGTAACTTAATGTTTCTGTTTATAAAATACTAACGATTTGCAATGTATTTTACTGGCTGATTAAAACAGATGTTTTATTCTTTCTGAGGAGTGGTTTGGATTTCCAGAGGGGCTCACATGAGGGGAGCAGTGTACAGGAGGCTCCCCACAGAGAGGGTGGCAGATAAAGATAGATAACATCAATATCAGACCAGACAGGTGGTGTCTCAGATATTTTTGAGAGCATATTGACATCTTGGAATTGTGCGAGAGCCTGGCTTTGCGGTGTCCTCAAAAGAGGTATAGTATTAGGCAAACCCACGTAGTTGGAGACAGCTAGACGAGGAGGGGGAGTGGATCCCTCCCATGCCTCCAAGGATACAGCAGACTGAGGTCACAGCAGAAGTGTGTGGAGAGAACAAGTGGAGGCCACTGGGGGCTGCATGGCTAAGCAGCCTCTCCTGGAAATCTAGAGAGTGATGGAGGCACGGCAAGGAACGAGGGAACGAGGGAGCGGTTGTAGCTCCTAATCCCCTTATCACCCTCTTCTCCATTAGGTTATCACTCACCTTTTCCTTTTTAATTCCGTTGGGAGTCTGAACCATTAGAAGAAAAGTCTGGAGTTTGACTTTGAGAGCACTGAGTTAGACATTTCTCTGGGGACATTCTGGGGCCAAGAACTCGGGAGCCAAGAGGCTTCCCAGGATGAGACTCACACGTGGGTCAGCCTCCTCTGATCTCCTAAGAGTGCGGACTGGAGCAAGAAGGTGTGGCCCTGCTCCTTGGCCTCTTGTCTGCCAGTGAACTCTTTGTTAGTTTGTTTTTCAAGACAGGGTTTCTTTTGTGTAGCCCTGGCTGTCCTGGACTCACTCTGTAGACTAAGCTGGCCTTGAACTCACAGAGATCCACCTGCCTCTGCCTCCCTAGTGCTGGGATTAAAGGCGTGTGCCACAACACCTGGCAATTACAGACAGCTGTGAGCTGCCATATGGATGCTGGAATTTGAACCCAGGTCCTTTGGAAAATCAGCTAGTTCTCTTAACCACTGAACCGTCTTTCCAGCCCCTGTCAGTGAACTCTTAGGAGTAGATTGTGGAATATATGCTGCCCTGGCCACAGGCATTTGTCAGCCTGATCAGCTGGAAGCAAAATGTCTGTAAAGAATTGGACAATATAAACAGGATTCATCTCATATTCAAGTATGCCTAGTTAGAATTCAGTTCACACTTGGGCTTGCCCAGTCAGGGCTCAGGTCAAATTGGAGCATGCCTAATTAGGGCTTTCACACTGAGGCATAACTGAGTTAAGACAGCTTACTCAGGTATGCTTAGCTAAGGCCCAACTCACACTGGAGCATGCCTAGTTAGGATTCCGATCACTGGGTATGGGAGGGGGGCTCGCAAGTATCAGGTTGAGAGTCAACCCAGGGATGAGAACTAAGAGGCTAGGAATAGACCAGTCCCTGGGGGAAGGAGATACAGGAAATAAACAACAGAGCACACAGGGCCCACAGCTCTCAGTGATAGAGAGTTCAGTCATGTCCACGTACTTTTCTTCCAGAAGGCCTACTAGTCACTGGAGAAGGCAGTCTCCATGAACTACCTCTAGGGCTTCCATCTTGAGCTCCAACCATAAGAGCATCTGGATTGGGGTAGGGATGTCACCTACTAGATCTGGACAATGGCCACTGGATCAGGTGACCTGCAACCTCGCATATGTGAGATGCTGAGACTCCCTGAGGAGACAAAGTGAGAGAGAAGGATCCATGTGTGGGGGACCTGCTTGCCCAGGGTAAACTGGCTGTCGGGAGCTGTGTGCCCTGAAGGTGGGCGAGCAACCTCTGGCAGGAATGATTTTGGGGTCACTCGAAAAACCAATCCCCTTCATAATAGCCACGAACAATATAAAATACCTGTGGGTAACTCTAACCAAGCAAGTAAAGGACCTGTACAAAACGAACTTCAAGCCCTTGAAGAAAGAAATTGAAGAGGCCTTTAGAAGATGGAAAGATCTCCCATGCTCATGGATAGGTAGGATCAACATAATAAAAATGGCCATCCTACCAAAAGCAATATATAGATTCAATGCAATTCCTATCAAAATACCAACACAATTTTTTATAGACTTGGAAAGAGCTATTCTCAATTTCATATGGAACAACAAAAAGCCCAGAATAGCTAAATCAATCCTGTACAATTAAAAAAAAAAAATCTGGAGGTATCACCATTCCAGATTTCAAGCTGTACTACAGAGCAATAGTAATAAAAACAGCATGGTATTGGTATAGAAACAGACCAGTGGATCAATGGAATCGAATTGAAGACCCAGAAATAGACCCACACACTTATGGCCACCTAATTTTTGACAAAGAAGCCAAAACCGCACAATGGAAGGACAGCATCTTCAACAAATATTGCTGGTCCAACTGGATGTCCACTTGTAAAAGAATGAAATTAGACCCATACTTATCACCTTGTACAAAACTTAAGTCCAAGTGGATCAAAGACCTTAACATAAGGCCGGTCACACTAAATCTACTAGAAGAAAAAGTGGGAAAAACCCTGGAACTCATTGGCACAGGTGACAACTTCCTAAACAGAACACCAACAGCTCAGGACCTGAGACCAACAATCAATAAATAGGACCTCATGAAACTGAAAAGTTTCTGTAAGGCAAAAGACACTGTCATTCGAACAAAACGGCAGCCTACAGACTGGGAGAAAATCTTCACCAACCCCACATCTGACAGAGGGCTAATATCCAAAATCTACAAAGAACTCAAGAAATTAAATGCCAAGAAATCAAATAATCCAATCAAAAAATGGGGAATGGAGCTAAATAGAGAATTCACAAAGGAGGAATCCCTAATGGCTGAGAGACACTTGAAGAAATGTTCAACATCCTTAATCATCAGAGAAATGCAACTCAAGACAACTCTGAGATTCCATCTCACACCTGTCAGAATGGCTAAGATCAAAAGCTCAAATGATGGCACATGCTGGCGAGGGTGTGGAGAAAGGGGAACCCTCCTCCATTGCTGGAGGGAGTGCAGGCTTGTGCAACCACTATGGAGGTCAGTATGGCAATATCTTAGAAAACTTGGAATAGCTCTGCCTCGGGACCCAGCCATACCACTTCTGGGTGTACACCCAAATGACTCGTCACCAAATCATAAGGAAGTTTCCTCATCTATGTTCATAGCATCCTTATTTGTAATAGCTAGAAACTGGAAACAACCCAGATGTTCCTCAACCGAAGAATGGATTAAAAAACTGTGGTACATCTACACAAAATGGATGGAACTAGAGAAGCTCATCTTAAGTGAGCTAACGCAGACTCAGAAGGATGCACATGGCATCTATTCACTTTTAGTAAGGATTTTAGCTATATAGTACAGGATATCTATACTACAACCAATGCACCAAAGGGAACATGGACATAGACTCTTTTTTGTTTGTTTCTTTGTTTGTTTGTTTGTTTGTTTTTTAGTTTTCTCTCCCTGGCAATGAGACACTTCTCACTGGTGGTACTGCCTTGTAGGCCCCCTGTGTATGAGGAGGCTCTTGGCCCTCATATGACTTCTG
Organism: Lophiomys imhausi; assembly: GCA_907164525.1. Lineage (NCBI taxonomy): Eukaryota > Metazoa > Chordata > Mammalia > Rodentia > Muridae > Lophiomys > Lophiomys imhausi. Next base: position 8,991,020 of record CAJQZJ010033015.1, on the reverse strand, counting down.
AACTGGGGTGAGGGACTGTTATGTAGGGACACTCCACTCCAGAGAAGTGGGATGGAAGGATTAGGGGGTAGAGGGTGGGAGGGAAGGACTGGGAAGAGGGGAAAGAGGACAATATGATGGAGATGTAACCTGAAGCAACAAATAAATTTATTTATTAAAAAAAAGAAAAAAGAAAAACCAGTAGGTGTAGTTAGAAACCTCAGTGAACATCTTCCTTGTACCAGGAAGACAGTAACTTTATCTCCACTGAGGGTGGAATGAGGGACTGTGCATGCAGACCTTCCCGACCCACCCTGGCTGTCCTCCCTCCCCACCCCACAAAATGTCTGTCCTCCCTCCCCACCCTACGCAATGCCCTCACCATTCTTCTCTGTCCAGCCAGAGAAAAACTTTATTTTACTACACTTCAGGTTTTATTCTTTATGAAGCTTTGTCTTAGTTTGCTTCCTATTACTGTGATAAATAAATACCACAACCAAGAGCAACTTGGGGAATAAAGGGATTTTGCTTATACATCCTGATCACAGCCAATCACTGGGAAGCAGAGACAGAAACTGAAGTTGGAGCAGAGGCAGGACCAGTGGAAAATAAAAGCTGCTGAGCGGTGCTGCTTGGAAGAGAACAATCTGCCAAGCCCTTTGGAGCCCAGAAGATCGTATGTGGGTCCTAGACTTCCGATACTGAGCTATTTAATCTTGATTTTACTTTGCTTTAATTGTTCCTCTCTGGTTCTTCCCTCTTAGAATAAGAAAATATGTGATTTATTTACTTTATAAGAGCCCACACTTGAGAAACTTTGGATTTTAAAGAGATGTTGGACTTATAAAGAGAACTTAAACTTTTTTTTCTTTTAATTTCCTCCATTTTAATGTGTATTCATTATTGCATTTTCTTTTTTTTCTAATTTATTTTTTATTTCTTCAAGTTACATCTCAGTCACAATCCCTTCCCTACTCCCCCCTCCTGTCCCACCCAACCACCCTCTTCCCCCCAGAAGCTCCCCCTTTCAGTCCAACAAATGGTTCTTTCTCTTATAACAGTAAATACAATACCAAACAACAGAAATAAATACGCCACAATTATGAGAGTTATATGGTTTAGCATACATTCCCAATGTCCAGTCCATATGTATTTGGCCCCTGACTTTAACATTCTACTATCTAACCATCTCCATGAGTTTAAAGTTCTATATCTGACTCAGCTTTCATACTAACTTGCATCACAATTTTAAAAACATCTTCTTAGATCCAGAACACCCTCTTGATTCCTAAACAACTCAAAATTTAACTATGAGACTCTAGCTATCTATTCTTCAGCCACCTCAGAGACCTGAGAGGGATAAATATATCTGATTATATAGGAAGTGCAGGGCCTGCATCTTCCAAAACTAAGAAATGACATACCAATGGCTGCCTGGACAGTTCCCATTTTCTCTCCATACATTACAGCATCAATCTTCAGCCGTTTGGTCCTGTTTCTCTGACAGACATTGATTGTAGAGGAGGGGTTATGAAGGACTTGCCTACCCTGTCTTGGCAGAGCTAGGCTGTCGACTTACCTGCTTCCAAGTTTTGTCCTTTTTGGACAGCAGTCTGTCTGCAGTTGAAGCAAAGGGTTTTTCTTGCCAAGGGATAGGCTTTCCACTAATTTAACCATCTCCCACTGGAGATTCTTTGATGCTCATCTTCTACTTGGAGTAGAATAGGGGGTGCTGTCAGGAGCTGACATGTCTCGATATCAAAAAAATCTTAATTTAAGAAAACATCTTTGAATGCCATATTCTGCAAATCTCTTGTGGTTTTTGAAGATGCCCTATCTATCTCTTATATTTAGATAAGCAAGTGTTGCTTGTCTCTTAACAACTTGATTTCTGAGTAGCTTAGAGAATGTCTGTGATAGACTGTCATAGTAGCTAACACAATGTCATGCTTGCATGACTATGAGTTTGCATTTCTTAATTATCCTAAACAATTTAAAATGGTTGGTATCAAGAGGCCAAAGCTTCACATTTCATTTTTAAGCATTACTAGGTACAATACCTTTAAGAAGCGTTATCCTTAATTTTGTATCAATATACAAGGATCAATACCAATGTGGCCAAATATACTCTTAATTTTGTATCAATATACAAAGATCAATGCCTATGTATCCCAATACAATCTTAATTTTGCATCAATATACAAGGGTCAATACCATTGTGGCCAAATATAATCTTAATTTTGTATCAGTATACAAAGATCAATACCGATGTAGCGCAATACAATCTTAATTTTACATTAATATACAATGATCAATACCACTTTAGCCAAATATAATATTAATTTTGCATCAATATACAAAGGTATAAGGCATATTCAATAATCTGTCCTTTTTTTCTTGATCATTCCTATACTATGTCTATGCCCCATTTTTTCTCAAGTCTGTTCACTCCTACATAGGAGAGAACCATCTTGGATCTCCCGAGAACTTAAACTTTGAAGTTATTGGAGTTGTTAAAAGACTGTGAGCCTTTTAAATACTAAACTTTGTTTTCTATTGTGATGTTAACATGATACCTTGGGGACAAACAACAAAGGGAATTTTATGATTTAATGCTGATGTGTTTGTTTGTCAAGTTGACAAAACCTAACCAGCACAGGTCCCATGCCAGGAAAATAAATTCACATAAATTTCCTCCTGCTGCATATAACTTGGCTCAATTTAATTCTCAGGCCCAACTGAAAACCTGGAGAACAAGGGTGCCCCCTCCTTCCGGCGTTACATAGCTATGCACTTGAGCAGTGAACCAGGGATCTTCTGTAGCTGTGTTAGGTCGAGTTGTGCCCCCAGCATCATATGCTGAAGATTTAACACCAAAAAACTCAGGCATCCCTGTGTCTGAAAAGGGGATCTTGGGGAGTCATGAGACTGAAATAAGGTCCCTAATGTGAGCCAGAGAATGATCAGAAAGAATGATGCCTTACATTGAGCCTTCTGCAAGGCTGACTAATTAGTAAGAGCTTCCATGAGTGTGGATAGGTTGGAATGTTGCAGATCCAGAGCCTACTTACAGTTTTTCTTGGGCTGTTTTTTTTTTTTTTTCACTATTAGATACCTTCAATACTCATCTAATCAAGAAACATCTGCATTTAAGGTATAAAACGTCATGAAGAGTGTTGTTATTAGAGGTTGGTGACTTCTGTTCTAGCAGGTCTGATATCTCATTTTTATCACTGTTATAAATAATATTTGGTACTACTTGTACCAAAATATGGGAGATTATAATCTTGTTAAAAGAAAATTTAAAGGAATACTACGATGTTATCAAACCTCTTCTGTAATATGATTTTCTATTTACTTCCAACCCCCTCCCTGGCTAATTCTGGTACAATGTCAACATAACAGTATCCACAGGTGGGCATTATGATAATTTATATATTAAAGACTAATGTTTCTTTTTTCTCTTTTTATTAAAAATAGATTCTTTTCTGGGCTGGAGAGACGGCTCAGCAGTTAAGAGCACTGGCTGCTCTTCCAAAGGACCTGGGTTCAAATCCCAGCACCCACATGGCAGTTCACAGCTGCCTGTAATTGTTGAGTGTGGTGGCACACACTTTTAATCCCAGCACTAGGGAGGCAGAGGCAGGCAGATCTCTGAGTTCAAGACCAGCCTTGTCTACAGAATGAGTTCCAGGATAACCAGGGCTACACAGAGAAACCCTGTCTCAAAAAACAAAAACCAAACAAACAAAACCCAAAAGGATTATTTTCTCATACAGTATGTCCTGATTGCAGTTTCCCCTCCCTCAGTTCCTCCCCCCCTCCCCAACCAGATCCATTCCTCTTTGTCTCTCATTAGAAAAGAACAGGCTTCTAAGAGGTAACAACTAAATATGACAAAATGAAATATAAGATAAAAACAAACCCCATCACATTAAGGTTGGACAAGGAAACCCAACAGAAGAGAGCCCAAGAGAAGGCACAAGAATCAGAGAGACAACTCATTCACACACTCAGGAGTCCCATAGAAAAACTAAACTGAAAACTATAATATATACACAAAGGACCTGGTGAAAGACCAAGTTTTCTTAAGAATTAGAGCCAGCCATGCCACAAAAAAAAATATAGCTATAAGATTAATCTGGCCAAAAGATAGATTAAAATTAAAAGATAATTTAAGCACTCCAAACACAAATAAAACAGCTCATAGACTACAAATGGCTATAAATACAGGGGAAGCATAGAGTCAATCTAGTAAATTTGTTTATTTAAAGTGCCTGTTTTCCTCATCTTTACCTTCACTCTGATAAGTGAGATAATGTCCTGAATTATTTTAATTTTAGGTATATTGCTATTAGATGTCACGTTATGTCAAATACAAATGATTAAAAAAAAAAACATCAGATCCAAATCATGGTTGCTGGTAGATTTTAATGATGTGATCCAAGAGTTTCTTGGATCCAGGAATTTCTTCCTTAATGACTTTAACAGTTTTTCCTCTTTCAGCCTGCTCTTCCAACTACTCAGCCTTACCCACATCAGATCCTAGGAAGTCTTCCCTGTAGACATGGGACATTCATAATGCTTAATAAATAATATATGGCTCCACGGGCACAAAATATGGTGCTTGGCCAATAGAGGGGACTGTGAATGAAAGCCTCTACTTGGACTGACTGACACCTTGCACTGAGCCTTCTCAAGGCTGTAACTGATAAGAACCTCAATAATTGTGGAGAGTTGGAATGTTGCAGGTCCAGAGCATAATTACAATTTATCTTAGGCTCTCTTTAGCCACCTTAATAGCCATTTCTTGCCAACTTCTACCTGTGACTAGCAGGCACAACTTTTTGAAGTGTATTAACAAAATTCTAGACTCCCCCAACCAAAAGGCTAAGAATGTCATTGCACAGTGTCTGAGGCCTAGAGCTGAGATTCTCTGCTTTTTTGTAGCCCATCTATTTAATATTTCCACCAATTGCTCTAATGTATTGAGAGAAATTGGGGACTGTCCAGGCAGCCAGTTGTCTGTCATTTCTTAGTTTTGGAAGCTGCTGGCTCTGCACTTCCTGTATAATCAGATATATTTATCCTTCTCAGATCTCTGATGTGATTGAAGATAGTTATAATCTCACAGTTAAATTTTAAGTTGTTTAGAAATTAAAAGGATGTTCTAGGTCTAAGAAGATGTTTTTAAGTTCATAATGCAAGTTAGGATAGAAACTGAGTTAGGTATGGAATTTAAACTCACTGAAATAGATGGATAATATAATATTAATATCAGTTGACAAATATGTATGGGCTGGACATTGGGAATGTATGTTATACCTTAAAATTTTCATAATTGTGGCCTAATTATTCTTATTGTTTTGTATTGTATTCATTGTTATAAGAAAAATATCCTTTTATTAGACTAAAAGGGGGAGTTGTGGGGGGGGGGAAGATATACCTTAAATTAAAAAAGAAAAGCAGATAGGAGGGTGAAGGGAAAGAGGGTAGGAGGGGGAGGGGATGGAGATTATGACTGAGATGTAACTTAAAATTTTTTAAGTGAAAAAAAACCCAACAATATATTTGAAGTGCTTTTTTCTGGTTATTCTTTTTTATTTTGTGAGTTTCACATCATGCACCCTATTCCCTCTCCTCTCCCACCTCCCCTCAGATCCACCCTCCACTCTTGCAACCTCCCCCCCACATAAAAACAAAATCTCATTGTGTAAGCTGTAATGTGGCAGTGTGTCTCACAATAGTCCCTTTGTCCACACATTTTTGCTTGCAAATGTTCATCATAATGACTCCTTGGTCAGGAATGAGGCCTTTAGCTTCTGCTACTTTGTCAATACTGGAACCTCTCTGGGACTCCTCTCAGATATCCTGTTATTATCCTGTGTCATGGAGATCCTATATTTGGGTCTGTGGAGCTGGCCTCTTCATGCACTCCAGCAGTTCATGGGGTGGGCCAACTCAAAGCCCCAGTTCTAGGCCTGCAACCCCCACTTGCAGGTCCTGCTCTCCCAAATGCTGTAGCAGGTACGGGGTTGGATCAGCTCTCCTGTTTTCATGACCCCATCAGGGCCAATTCTCCTGCCTGGTACCTGTGCCTAGGGCAAGAGAATAAAGGGGATCTCTCCCTCACCAACACCACAAAGCAGACAGAAGGCAGGACTGGCTCTCCCATGCTCACTCCCTCAGGACTCACAATCTCCACATCCAGGGCCAGCTATAGTGTGCTACCCAGGCAAGGTACAGGGCCTGCTCTCCCAAGTGCTGCAGCATGTGAGGGGAAGGGACAATTCTCCTGTTCTTGTGGCCCCCATCTGGGCCAGATCTCCTGTCAGCCAATGGTGGTGAGGGCAAAAGGGAAGGGAGAGCATCTCTATCTAGCCAACAGCACCACATAGCAGACAGAAGGCAGGGCAGGCTCTCCCACACTCACTCCCTCAGGGCTTGCTCATCCACAACCTCCACATCCAGGGCCAGGCAGAGTTCGTCTAGTTTCTGGTTTGTTTCCTGTCCTGGAAGCCCATCTGGGCCCCATAGCGCTGAAGTTGTGTTGGTAGCCGACTTGCTTCCCCCTCCCACCTCCCATCCCCACGTCATGTCATTCAGATGTTCAGATGTTCCTAAGTCAGAACACTGAATGTAGACATAAGCCTCTCTCCTGCCACCTACTGATACACATGTAACACAGCAACCACATCTGCAATGGTAGTGAAAAGTGCCTTTTGTATGACTCATTTTGTCCTGCTAATATAAAAACTCCAAGAGGCTGCAGATAGCTCAGTGATAGGAGCACATATTGGTCTTAGTGTTCTGTTCCCAGCACTCAAATTGGATGGCTCATAACTACCTGTAACTCCAACTCCAAGGGATCCAATATTGTCTTCTGGATCATGCCAGCACCTGCACTCACATGTGTCCATACCCCTCCACACACATATGCACACATACTCATAATTAAAAAAAAAACTTTTTCATACTGTTACTGAAAGTAAGGAAAATTTTAGAGACTCCCTTGGCAGGCAGTGAAGCTAGGCCAGCTGGTTTCCAGGAACTTAGCTGATCATAAAAAGGGTGGAACCAAGAATGAAGATCAATCGAGTCATGGGCCCTGGGTTTCAGGAACTGGCTGACCACAAAGTAGATAGCGAAATAAGATTAGGTTCATTCCTGAGAAAAACAAGTTTAGGGTGTGTTTCCTGCTAATTAACTAAAGAATGAGTTGGTACTTTCCACTTGTGATTTCCCCCACCCCCTTAATCTGTGGTGCTCCCCTATAAAACCTTCACCCTCAGGCAGCTGGGTGTCGCGAACCCCTCTACCCCTGCGTGGGATACGAGTTGCGCTCTCAGTGCACTGATCCCCGAAATAAACCTCTTGCAATTGCATCAAGAAGGTCTCTTGCGAGTTTTTGGGTGGCCGTGATATCCCGAGTGTTGGGAGAGGGACTTCCCTCCCCTGGGTCTTTCATTACCATGTTGGAGCATGGTGTTGGGGGTCATTTGAATGTGTTCTGTGGCAGTGGTCACTTGTATTTAGCTCCAGAATAAACTTTTGTCCCCTTTGAGGAAAGAGTAATATTGACACTAGGGGAGCCCCAATCCAGTGTTCTCATCATAGAAAAGATGACACAGATTGGGGACAGCCCTTTAAGATGACATCTGTAGACCCTGAGAGAGGCTGCAGGGGAGACAGTCCTCCCCTTCATCTTATCCTCCAGCCTTCAATTGGGAGACTTTTTCCCCATTGAAGCCATCGAGGCTGTGGTCCTGTATGGGCATGGTTTCATGTCAGTGTATTTAAATCACCAAAATGTCTTCCACCAAACTCTGCTCTTAGTAGTGAGTTCTGACCCATTAGCCTGGATGTAAATCAGATCATACTGCCCAAGGGCCATTCATTCATTTTCCTGACTTTGTTTTCTGCCCCTCTTCATCCCTGAAGAAAAAGGAAGACTCTCAAATGGGAGAAAGCACAGGTATTAGGAACATACATTTGTGAGGTACTGCCTTCTGGAAGGCCCTGGCTATTGGTGAATCCGGAAGTACAGGAAAGCATACAGGAAATGCAAACCACTCAAAAAACCATGAGATTTCATGGACCTCTGGGATGGCCCTCAACAACCATTCAGCTCTAACTTGTGATGTCACAGCAGTGCCATAGCAACGGGGAGTGAGCACACACTGGACCACTTTGCTGGAGGAGAGACAGGGAGAACCTGGTGGAGATGCCCTTGGTCTGAGGCTGTGCCAGTGGCTCCCCTGTCCCTCTGGGTCAGGATGGAGAAGGATCCCTCCACTCACAGGAGACACTGGCCTGGACCTGGAGCCCTGACCTCAGGAATAGCTCCTGCATACCTGAAGGTGGCCAGTGAACGGGCTGAGCTCCAGAGGAGCAGGAGCATGGGTGGCTTGCACCAAAAAGGGGATCCACCTATCTGCATCAGGAAGCTACTAAGCAAGGAGCTAGGTAGGGGGTGGCTCCCTCCTGGAGGGCAGGGGGGACGGGCAGCCAGCCTCCAGAAAGTAGTTTGTGGACAACTGAACATGGGCAGTTTGTGCATCATGTGAGACACATTCCTGTTAGAAGGTAGCTGGTTTCCAAACAATGGAAACTCTGCCTTTCCCTTGACCACTCTTTGCTAAGTGTGCTGAATACAGAGGATCAGGGCTAAGAGGTTCTCCTGATAGTTGGCATCTTCTAAGACACAGGCACATGCGTACACGTGTGCTCAGGTGGGGCTGCTAGAGATTGTCCACTCCTATATTTTTATTTTCCTTTATGTGTATGGGCATTTTGCCTACATGAGTGCTCTGGAAACCAAAAGAGGGTACTGGATCCCCTGGAACTGGAATTAGAATTATGAACTTCCCATGTGGGTGCTGGGAATCAAACCCTGGTCCTCTGGAAGAGTAGCCAGTGCTTTTAACACCATTTCTCCACCCCTTTCAGTCTAATTTAAAATCCTTCTGGAAGTGTTTAAATCACCAGTAGGCCTTCCATCGACCTTGAATCATTTTGACCCTTTGGACTCTTATCTGTGGCTGGGATGTGACTGAAGCCTGCCTCATTTCTCCCTGACAGATTTGAGAACTGCCAAGGTCTGAACTGTCACGCAAAGCTGTGTAACAGCCCCCACACACACACCTAGCTAAAATGCCTCGGCCTCCTATCTGTTGGGCAGGCAGCGGATGTCCACAAGTCTGAGTCCAGCCTGCAGGCAACAGAGGGACAAGCACAAGGTCTCCTGAGAAAGGGGACACATGGCACAGGCCAGGGGTGCTGAGCACAGGATGGGGCAAGGCTCCCTTATGGGAAAGAAGCAGGTTGCAAAGCACCCAGCATCCCTATGAAAGACAGCATGGAGGGGCAGAAGGTGGGGTGGGGGGAGTTACTGGGATGGATGGAAAGAGAATAGCTGGTGAGGAAGTTTCTCCTGCAATGACTTCTTGGGGCTTACAAGCTAGCCCCAAGGAAAGGACTAGCCAGTTTTATGAGGGAACCCTCCAGAACAGGGTAACCCCTGACCCAGTCTCTGGGCTTGGTTTTTTTTTTGTTTGTTTGTTTGTTTGTTTTTTGTTTTTTTAATCAGAACTCTTAACATTTTTAAATCCCTATCCCAAAGCCACTGTGGGGATCAGGTAATGCCAACCACTCATGCTGAGGCCTGGCTCAGATGGCAACACCAGGGAAGAGTTCAGAATGAGGCCTCAATAAAGCCATCTCCTCTTGACCCTTCCCTTTAGATGCTGTGCTGGACTTCCAGTCCCCAGAAGTTGAGGGGAGGAAGTTACATGCAGGAAGAGTATTCCATGTCAAGGGACAGCTCACAGATCAACTAGTGCCTCCCAGGATCACCTGGCACAGTTCCCTGAAGTTATTGCCCTGAAGCTAGGGAATTCGTGTCAACTTCTTAGGGTCCCCTCAGCCTTAAAGCCTTTCAAGATACCTCCTCAGTGATGGCCCTCAGAGCTGGAAGGAGTCAGTCCCGGGGATGCTCCTGAACAAACCATCCCTTCTCCAGCAAGTGGCCATCTTGTGAGGGTCCCTTTCCTTGTGTCCTGATCACTCCAGTAATCCATGCTGAGGAAGATTTGAGGACCTGTGGGTTTGTTTCATGAAGCCATCAATGTCCAATCTGGGTCACAGATGCAGAGCGATAGAGCAAGGGGGTGGGCTTGCCTGAGGCAGGCTCAAAGCGCAGGAATGGAAGGTGCTAGACCAGAAAAATGGAAATGAAGCCAAGGTAGATGAGAAAAGGAAGTCTTTTCAGCCATGGCTGCTCACCCTCAGGCTGGCCTAGAGCCTTCCCTGAGAGGAATGCCAGGCAGGACAGTGAGCCTGTGAGGAAGCAAACTGTGGGAAATCTCTAGGTGCTGGGTCTGTCATACATCAGAATGCTCATGCCCTAACTGACTTCCCTTGCTCCTCAGACTCTGAGGACCAAGGTAAAGACCCAAGAAGTGATGACACTGCCTGGTGAGTGGAAGAGACTTTCCTCTTCTCAAGTGTGAGGATTGAGGGGGTGGAGACTGGGGATGGAGGCCTCCCTCGGGGTCAGGACTTAGGAGGAGCCCAAAGGAGACTGAATCCTTGTAGTGGAGGGATGGTTGGAAGAGTTGAGGACTCTCTTTATCCAAAGGACTCAACTTAAAAACAGGATCCACCATAGTGTCTCCAAACTGCAGACCGCCCTGCTCACTTCCAGACAGGCAGCCCTGGAGGCTAGTACTTGTCTGCCATCCAGCTGGTTTGGTGGAAGTATCTCAACAAATGTCTCCATGTACCTTCTCCCAGAAAGGAAGCTGCACCCTGTCTCATGTCAACTGGGCCTATTGAGGTCTCCTTGCTGAGGAGGAGGGTATATAGCCAGCCTCACTATTGGTCATATAGAACAGGATGTCTTGCCACCTAACACACACACCCATCCCTCTGTACTTCCTACCACCCTGCCTTCTATAGGCCTTAAAAGTCATTGGACCTAAGAGCTTTTCTCAGATCCCAAAGTCTACTCACTGTGGACCAGGCACAGGCCGGCTGCCTGTTTACAAATTGACTTCCCATGAGCCAACAGCAGTGGAGGTGCTAGACAGAAAATATTGAGGTGGAAGGATGTTGGCAACCACTAAGCCACTGAAGGGGTTATTGTTCAGTAGAGCTAGGTAGCAACTTGTCACATAGGCCTATAGCAGCTGTCTAGTCTCAGATAAAGGACAGGGTGGAGCTTGGAAGGCCTTTGGGTGGTGCACCCCAAAACATGTCAAAAGCCAGAAGCTCTCCGGGTCTTGCTTTTGGCAATGGAGAGAAGTGCCCAGGTACCCTGTTCCTACTGCATTCCCCCTGCCACACTCTACAAAGTACATGGGGTGGGGAACCACTAAAGTGGGCATAAGTGGCACACACTAATCAGTCTACTGATTCCCCAGCCCAAATGTCTCTGTCTGGAGGGAGTGGGGCTGGTTTTTCCAAACAAGATGAGTTATTAGAGGAAGATAAGAGGTCCTTCCTTTTTGCCCCAAAAGGGCCTACGGGTGTACCCTACTCTTACTATTAGGGGAGGAGCCAAAAAGACAGCAGGTAACTCCTGTCATGACACTTATTCCAAACTGCTTTTTTTGTCGCCCCTACCTACTTACCTCCAGTCAGGCAAGTCTAGAGGACGACAGAAAGAATAGGAACCAGGATGAGCCGGGAAAACTGGACCACAAGAGTGGGAAAATGGATTTGGACAAGAGTGACTCAGAGGCCAGTGCCACAGGAGAACAGGACAACACCTGCAAAGGAAGCTGCAACTCAGTGGCCAAGGTCAGGCCTCAGACATCTCTGTGCACTCTGTCACATGTGGCGTCCCCTGTACTCACCTCTTGGCATCTTCTTTGACTTACAGGAGCAGGATACAGAGTCCGTGAAGCTGAATCACCTAGAAAAACAGGCAAGTGCTTCTTACTTTAGCCACAGGAGTTAAGATGTATTAATCTGTCTGTTCATGATTCCCAGGGGGGCATTCATGCACTGTAGGCTTGTAGTCCATAGAGCCATCCGAGTAGGTACTGTCCCACCAGGCCAGAAAGGGGTTCAGGGTTCAAGCTCTGGATGTCTATGCCTGATCCGGAAGCATCCTGCCCTAGCTTTCGAATCAATGAAGGTCACTAAAGGTGTGGATCTTGAGAAGATTCCACCTTCCAATTGAGCTTGGCCCATAAGAATACCCACCAGAGCCCCTCACCCAGGTGTGCTGACCAAAGGCACACCTGACGTTGGCCACTGAGGTGCATCTTCCGTGCAAGCGTCATACTGAATTAGGAATTTCATGGTGACCTTCATGAAGGAAGGTAGCTTTGTCTCTTTCCTGAGGCCGTGTTACAGGGAATGGCGACAGTGGGACACATTGCTCACTAGGACTTTACAGCAAATAGTCCTTGGTAAGATTCTGGGGCAGCCAAGGTGCCAAACAGAAACTGAGGTGGCACACACTGAGCTGTTGGATCATCCCATCTTGAAGGGTAGATTTCATATCAGTAGAGATTGGCTCTAGGCAAGTGTATGGAGATGATCCATGAGCTCCCAGTAGATCAGGGGACGGATCCCCAGGTCTCAACAATGCCTTGTCACCTGAAGGCCCTAGCACTCAAGGTGGTGGAGGAAGAAACTGTTAGAATACCGCTCCATCTCCTGCCCAGAGCTAACTGGACACTTTGCTGTCTGCCACCATGGGGTCTCTGTCAAGCTCCGTGGAATCCTCTATCATCACCAAAATCTGGGTGAACCACTCAGACCTAGATGTCCACAAGACAGAATCTTGCAGCTCCTTCCAAGCAGTCTGGGTTCTTCCAAGCTCACTCATAAATTATTGTTTCCATCCATAGAAACCATCTGTGTTTGTGGAGATTGACCTGGGAGATCATACTGAGGAAGAGGTAGGGGTGAAACCCTCCAGGACAGAAATCTAAACTACCCACTGGGAAAGCATCTGAACCATGGGGTGGGGTATAACAGACGCATGTTGAAGGGTGAGGCAGAGACCCAAGGTCAGAAGCTCCAGGGACCCTCCATGATGCTAGTGTTGGAAACTGACTTTGGGAGTAGAATGAAAACACCTATGTTCTCATTCTCTCTCTCTCTGTCTGCCTGTTTCTCTCTTCGCCTGCCCCCCCCCCCCCCGTGTGTATGTCTCCTTTATCTCTGTCTCTTCTTTTTTGTTTAGCATCAACCTGGGCCCTTGGGTAGGTACCCAGAGCTGCTGAAGGAATCATGCTGTGTAGAGGAAATGGCACATTTGGAGGCTGGGAGAATGGGAGATGTATGGCTTTGTCAGTAACTGCTCACAATACTCATGAACCTCTTGTGCTTGAGTTGTTCTAGAATGGATACCATAGTACCCATGTCTCCAGATTGTTTGCTGAAGCTCTCAAAACGGCGACCTTGGTGTTATCACCAATATCACCACTATCATCACCACACTGCTGTCTGCACCATCTCCATCAGTATCACCACCACCACTGTCACCACCGCTGGTGATACCCCTCATTACCATCAACATCACTACTGTAACAATTGCTGCTATTTATATGGTCTATCACCATCATATTTTCACCCTCAATACCATTGTCACCATCACCATCACTGTTGTCATCACCATCAACATCACCACATCATCATTATCCATAAAAAGATGAGATATTCTCAGTGTCTTGCCTCTTCCTCCAATTCTCTGATGTAATGAGCAGATGTCTTTTTGGACTATTCCTGACGATCTCTGTTGGCAAGTTTAAGGGGTGCCTGAGGGTTGGTTAAGTTCCAGATTTATACTTGTTATACCTTTGGCTTCTGAAATCATACAATAAGGTTAAAAAAAAAAGACTGGTCATTAAATCTGTATGAGGCTACTTATGGGGCCCCGAGTTCTAAGGACCTCAGGAAGGTCACCCAGTAGCGGAGCTAGACCAAAGGGTTGAGTCTCCTCATCTATAGCCCAGGGACCATGGAGGCTCACACAAGGAGCCAGGGTTCCTTGATGGGCATTCTCACTCAACAGAGTACTGTCTGGAAGGAGGACATTCGGGGTCACTGTAGACTGGCCTTCTCTGTCCCTGTGGGTCCCATGGTTGTTCTGCTGCCTCCACAGGTAGTCACCTGTGCTGTGAGAGAAGAGAAGAGCCCCATCAAGGACACAGGGGGCTTGTCAGAAGATGAGTGAGTATTGGGAGACTACTTGGATGGGAGTGCTTACCCAGAGTGACATCCCCACCACCAACTCTTATGGTGGCAGCATTGCACCTCCCACCTTCCCTCCATTCCCTAAGCCATGCATAAGCCAAGTAATTATGGGGACTAGAGGGGCTAAGGAACAACACAGTAGACTTTCTCAGAGCTTGGGAACAAATTTACCAGGAGCCACGTATCACTTCATGACCAAACCACATCTCTTCATCCCATCAGCCAGCAAAATGACCAAGAAGCAGAAGGTAGAGGTTGTGATGTTGAGGGTCTCCAGCTTGGAGTTTAACTATAGAGAGCTGGGTTGGGAAGACCCTGCACATGTGGGTACCATCATGGAGAGGACAGCCTCTCTGGGTTTAGGCTTACAATGTTTTACACACTAGTACTGAGTCTTGTGCCCCAGGAACTGCTAGGCTGCACAACCCTTTGTATGACACACAAATCCTATATTGTACTCAGGCGCAGGAGGGTTTGTGCAGGCTGGTGGGTGCCCTCTGGACCATAAGCCACCCATAAACATTGTTCTTTGGTCAAACATTGCAGTGCTAACACTCCACCTTGCCCTCTACCTAACAATTGTTACAGTGATTATTACCTTTGCTTCAAGCTCATGTGTCTTGGGGGGAAGGAATTCAGTGGGAATTCACTAGAAGTGCCCTAACTGACCTCCACATGACCAGGCCATGACAGGTGAACACATCAACTTTACCAGGACGTCACTGTAGTCCAGACTTGACAGAGGCAAGTGATTCCTTTTGTCACCAGTTCTTGGATGGATTTGGTGACAGGCACTGAACTGGGTGACTATTCTTATCTTGAGAGCTAGACAGTTAAGACTGTTGTCTGAGACTGGGTTCCAATCCCTAAAGCTTACTACCCCCCAAGTAGGATAGGTGCCAGAGTAGCCCTGGGAGCTGGTGGTTACTTGGTAGGGACTAGGGGCATACATGTAACGTGATCCGGACAGATCTGTACCTCTCCCTCGCCTGACTCATTTCCCATTTTATGCCCAGGACCCCTCAGTGAGATTGGACAACCAGTACCAGCAGCTCCATTGCAGCCCAGTTGGGCAGTTTTGATCATGAGCTGGATGACCACCTTCACGTCATAGTAAAAACCACCGCCTCCCATGAGAGGAACCTAAATGGAGGTTGTCTTTCTCCACCTCCAAGCTTTGATGCCTGGAGGAAGACAGGGCTCAGTCAGTCTCTTGTGTTTAAGGAGTCCCCCTAGACAGAGAATAAGAGATCTGGGTACCCAAAGGACTGAAGTAAGCAGTTAGCTATGGAATCTGCTTTGGAAGAGATATAAGTTGGCTGGGGGAAAGCCCTGCATCCCTGGGTCCTTGTGGAGTGGGAACAGTGGGGTTTCAGAGAGCAGTAGCATGGGGCTGCTACATTACAGGAAGCAGGCATGTTATGGGGCAGGGAGGGCTTTCTTACTTCCTCCTGTCTTGGCCTCCAGGACAAGGACCAGTTGGGTGTGCTGCATCCCATACACCACAAGGAAGAAAGCAAAGGAAAATTCCAATGCCTTGGAGAAGGTACGCAAGGCCTGGAGGGCAGGGAAGGTGGGACTCTGAACAACCAGGAGCACAGGGGTGATGTGCTCTCACTCCAGAGTCCCTCTGGCCAGTTCCCTGAGGTTTCCATTTCCATCTTAAAGGATTAGCCATAGTTGGGAGAAAGAAAGACCAGTGGTGCTGTGATGTAGAGAGCCCTAGTCCGCTGTAGCCTGAGGATACTCGGGAGGCATGAGCACCACCTAGGTGTGCACCGTGGCCACCAGGGGCATGATATGTTTGCAGATCATGTTCTTCCTCCATGGGACACAAACAGAGGCAGGAAAGTGACTCGTCTCCCATAGGCACCTGTCAATGATGGCGGGTGATGCTGCCATGCCTCACTCTTACCCCTGCAGCTCCTGGAAACATCTAGAGGCAGCTGTAGGCCCAAATACATGGTGGAACATGGTGCTTTGGGGAAGGCATGGGGTGCCAAGGTCCCTGCAAGGTAAGGTCAAGGATGCCCAGCAGCCTGGGTCATCCACCCTCTGTGTTTGCCACTGGGCACAAGCCCTGTTAAACTTGAGGAAAAAACCAAGAGTCACAGCATTACCATGTTCACATCATGGGAACTCCTACATTTCTGGCTGTGGCCATGTGCTCCCAGCCCAGAGGAGAGATGGTCCTTCACCAGGTTGTAGGAGCTCAATATTTTCACCTATCTAGTATCCCTAGCATTGTTATGACCAGAGATACAGGTTAAACATGCAAGGACAGCATATCTCCAGAGAAGATGTTTAATGCCTGAGGAAGTTTCCTGTAACAAACCTCAAGCCCAGGGAAGTTGGGGAAGGGGCTATCACAGTGCCAGTCAGGCCAACTAGGCCCTGGTGCTAGGGTCACCTTCTCTCTTGGCAATCACCCCAATCGTGGTTCCAAGGAATAGATGCCAGGGTGCCAGGCTTCTGGGAAATATAGACACTTTCACATGAAGATAGGAAGCCTGAGCTCCTTGGGAGCATGCTCAGAGATGGTGCACAGGTCCAGACTGGAAACCAGGACAGTCAGCTGGGAGAGATGGCAGACAATGGGCACTTCTCACCTGTTTAACCAGCTGAGTGACAGCAAACTGGCACAGCACAACAGTTGCAACTCACGTGGCTCTACCTCCTCCTAAGGGCGGGTCCAGCTTTTCTTTCACATGGCATGCACCATCTGAGTTCAGAGAACTCACATGCTCGACATTCGTACAGGTATGTTTATATGTACATAGGGCACACATGTACACACTCAAACACAATGAGTGTGCATTGGTCATGTTCTTTAGTTCCTCATACACATCCTACACACACATGCCCACACTTGCACACTCATATATATAATATGCACATGTAATATATATGCATACATAATGCACAGTGCACACATATTCACACTAGCATGTTCATTCCTAGTGCATACCCTCCCTTATATATTATAAGTGTACAAGGTCACATATAGTCATGCTCCATGTTTACATACACACAGGCACATGAAGCAGGTGGTGAGACACCTAGAGGTCAAAAGTCAGAGGCCACAGGACACAGATGAGTGTTATTTATGAGTCAGATGTTATTTATGTACAGATGGAGTACAGGTGAGAATTAAGGTCATTTAGCTATAGAAGGACGATTCAGAAGCTGCGATCTCTCAGGCTTAGAGTCTTGAGGAATTTGCTTTCTAGGGAGGCCACTGTATGTGTGGGTAGAGAGAGGAGGGAGGCCCATCCATCAGTGTCCACCCAGAGCTGGAGCTGAAAGGGAAGCCTTTAACCATATCATTATTCATTGCCAATAAATGGGCCAGATGGTCCTCTGAGTGAGTCTATATGGTAAAATGGGGCAACCCTTTGGGCACAATATGTGGTTTTGAAAAAGTCCCATTCTTCAGCTGCCACCAACTAGAAAGGTACTCAGAGACACTTCAGGACAAACAACTTGCTGGTCATTGTCAGGGTGGAAGAAAGGCCTCAGCCATGGCTTCTAGATTCTTGCCATAGAGCAGGCATCAGGATGAATCTGTCCATCTTTTGTTGCTGTGTCTGGATGGCAGATCTGTGTGGGCCAAGCCCAGGCATCTGGATAGGAGAGCCCTTAGCTGAAATCTCAGAGATGTAATTCCTCCTGTTTATCTTTGTCAAGGGTCTCAGCATCTGCCAGGCCCAGGGATGGATATATCATATTCAAGAAATATCTGGGGCCTTGGTTCTGAGCATCCCTACATGCCTGAGAGCTGGGTCTCCCTGTGGACTCTGAAGCACAAAGCTTCTTAGCATCGTTTGCTCCATTGGAGATGAGGTCCTGGCAAGAGCTACTCAGAACACTTGGCAGCTCAGCCCCTGAGGAGAAGGGGGTGGTCATCTATGTGTGGAGGGCTCAGTGTTGTGACAGGAGCTCAGTTACACTTGGGCACCAGGCAGTTTTACTGGAAGGATAAAACAGACTTAGAGGGACCAAAGTTGCCTATGTTCTGTCCGCATGTGCATGGGGTAGCAAAGACATCGGACCCATTCATCAATAGGGCATTTCTTGCTGATGCTTCAGGTGGCCAGAGGCTGTTGAAGGATACCCACCCTTACCTTTATAACCCAGCACACCACTGGCTCCTCAGATTCAAGTGACGCTGACAACCCTAGCTTCTAAGGTTCCCCATCCCACTGCCCGGTGGTTGCCAGGAGCCTTGGTGACTCAGACCCCAAGAATCCCATCCTCCCCATCTTCTTTGGGCCTAAACCCTCCAGCCAGGTTACTAACACGGGCTTGGCTTTCTTAGAAGCACCAGTCATCTCAGGACAGGACCCCTCTGACTCAGCCACTAGTAGAGCTCTCTGGGGACTAAGGGAAGACAGCCTGGAACTGCTTCGTGATCCTCCCCATGGGCAGGGCCACAGTGACAGCAACTAACAGATACCCAAGGAGAGGGACCCTTCTGCAATCCAAGGCAAGCACAGGTAAGGTAAAAAATGGCAGAGAACTCATGACCTTCCAGCAGATGGTTGCGGAGGGAGGGCACATGGACCTCTATGCAGGCCAGGGATAGATTGGGTTACAAGTTGGGGTCATATTGCCCCTGCATTTTTCAATGTAAAGTTTTCAGTATACAACAATCATTGTCACTGATAACTGTTTCCAGGACCACACACGGACCGCGATTATATCCCCATGGGCCCTGCCTACAGTGGAGTAGACAATGGCCCTTGATACATCTTATTTTAGCCACAAAGAGATTCCTAACAACCAGTCTTTTGGTAAATATTATTCAAATAGTAGTTTACTAAAGACACGAGGGCAGGAGATTCATGTAGTTGAACAGCAGATACGGAGAGAATGTTGGGGGAAGGGTGCCCTGTTAGCTATGCAGGCTTGTGACACCTGCTTTGCACCAGCCTCTCCCATCCCCTCTGCAAGTGTACCCTTCTGCAGTCAGCTAGCCTTCCACAATTCCCCCTCTGTCCTCCACCCATATTACCGCTGCCCCTCTAGGCTTATTTGACACAACTAGGTAGTGGCCACTTTAGCCTGCCTGATGGTGCCCCCTGGTGGTGCAGCTTCTCCAAACTGCTCTGCTTTCAGCTCTAGGAACCAGCTCTTCAGGACCAACAGACTTACCACCTCATCGGTCTATCACAGAACTTAAGATCCAGTTAATTGTTCACTAAAGGAAACAACACAATATGAACACATCGCTGGAGTTACAATGTCTTACATAGACAACATCCAGGCCCCAGCTGGAGAGGAGAGGGGCAAGGTCCTCCCTGCACCCATGTCCTTGCACCCTCAGGCCATGGGCCACAGTCCTCCTTAGTACGTCTACCTGGAAACCTGGTTCTCTAAGAATGCTTGCGGATGTTAACTCCCCAATCACTTTCCTATGTAACCTCTTCAGTCACCTTCCCATGTGACCACACACACACACACAAAATGACTCCTCAAACATGTACATCCAAGGCTGTAAGTATCTGAACCCATCAAGGACATGGTAGACGTGGTAAGTCCTCTGAAGATGAGGTAGCAGAGTTTTGATCCCATAATGGGCTTCTGGGGTTGCCATGGTCACTAGGAGGCATGGGAACAGGGTGGGAGGGTCAGCTGCCCTCCCTTGCCCCTACCCAGAGCAAGATACTTTCAGACTCATATTGACAGGAGTCCAGTATTATGTGCAGAGAACCCAAGCTGGGATGGGAAGGCCAAGAAGAAGTGATTATTCAAGGATGGTTTATAGGGTCCTGCTGGAAATTCAGGCTCATATTTGAAAGGTTTGAGAGAGTCCTGGGGCCACTGAGGCAGATTGACCTTTGGGGTAAGAAGCTCATTAGAAGAGCTATTGATTTGTGTGCAGACAGAGGCAGCCTGGGAGGGCAATCTGAAAGAACTTCAGACCCAAATGCTGTAGACAGGCAGACAGGCATGATGGAGGGTCTAATAAACACTCAAGCCCCCGAGGCAGAGTGGGGGTGGGTTCCCTCTTTATAGGTACAGAGGAATAGGGAGGCTCCATGTAGTCAGGCTCTCTTATTCCCTAGCAAGAGGCTGGGGCAGCGGAGAAGGATCTTCCATTGCCTGGGAAGAGTGTGCAACTTTAAGGAGCTGGGGCCTGTTATGGTCCATTTGATGTCCTGGAGTATGGCAAACTGTAAGCTTCATGGAGAAGAATGGCACCCACCTGTCATTCTCCTGGAGTCAGGACACATGGGGAGTTTGCTAGGGGGTTAGCGATCCACTGACAGAATGGGGAGCTTGCTATCTCCTTTACAAGAGGTTCCATCAGATGGTCCCTAGTCTGGTATGAATTCTGATAACTTTCTTAGCATCTTTCCTGTGTAAGCTTAGCTTTAGGGCACATTTTCAGAGCTCAGTACACTGTGACCACAGCTGACAAAAGTGACCTGTGGCTTCAGGACCCTCCCCAGCAGTGGGCAAATGTTCTGCAAGGTTAAGATAGGCTGTCTCAGTGAAGGAGCCCCTAGTTTAAGCCATCTTGTCTGGTTCTGATGAAGCTTGGGCATTTTAAAGGATGACCCTTGCTTTACAGATGGAGAAACTGAGGCACAGGGGTAGGACAGGAAGCTAAGGCAGAGCCTAGAGACTGAGATGCACTGAAGTGGAGCACACATCCTTGTGGGCTGCCCGCAGGCTCACTCCACCCCTCCTCCTGAGCTGATGACTTCCCACTTCAGCTCTGGTCTCGTGGAAGGACCTATGATGGGAAAACTTCATTCTCCAAGGGCCTCTATCCCACATTCAGGAACCCTTTTCTCCCCTTCCAAGGAGACCTAGCCTACCCAAGTAGTACCCCGTTCCTATCCAAGACCTCGTTCCCAAAGAGTTTCCGTCTACTCTACGATTTCATTTCTAGGAGTAGCAGTTGTGTCCGTCGGGTTCAGGCTCAGCACAGCCCAGGGCTGTATGAGGGTGGACTAGAGGGTGTGAGTCCCTAGGTGGACAGCAAGTGCTCTAGGCTGAAGTTAACTGCCCATCCCAGGACAGTTCCATATCCTTGTCTGGTCAGTCTGCTGTGAGCTCAGCCCTCCATCTGTAGTTTCCCACCCCACTCCTGGCATTGAGGCAGCCTAGGAGCAAAGCTCCCTGTAATCCAGTGTCTGCCGCTGGGAAAGAGAGGGAAGCCTCAGGAGTGCAGCCCACAGGGAAAGCCTCCAGTCAGCAGCTCTGCAGAACCAGGCTGTGGGGCAGGCCCAGGCATGCTGAGACATGCCCACAGCCTTCCTGGAGATTCCCTCTCTACAAGCCTGCCTAACTTGCCTCCCACTCAGGTCCTCTGAGGACTGGCTGGCAGGGAACCCGCTGACATCCTCCTGAGCTGCCAAATTTGCTGCCTGAGGTGGGAACAGTTGCAGATTCCAGGAACCAAAAGGGGACCTGGCATGCTAGGTAGACCTGGAAAGGAGGAAGTCTGAGCCCCAGAACTACTTGCCACCCTGCAGTGTCCCTGCCAGGGCTGAGGGACGTGACCCTGCAGGCTCCCCTGCTAGCCTGGCTCAGCATCTATTGGCATAGCTTGTGGTTTCTCAAGTATTCAGGAGAAGGTAATTTTTCTTTCCAGATTTGAAGGCGTGTGTCTCATAGCTGGCTTTGTAAAGTTCAATCCCCGAGCCTGCAGCTCAGACACAAATGACTTCAGAACCACTCGTGCCTCCGACTGGGAAGCAGCTTGTTTAACTCTCAGCAGCCAAGAATACAATTAGTGTCACAGGCCCAACATCCACTATGTGATGGGCACAGTGAACCCAGTGATCAGAGATGTCTGGCCATGCATGGTCTTGGGGACCTACAAGGTCCTTCTCTGGCCCCATGTCTCCGATGGCAGATGAAGAGCAAGCATGGAGCCCAGCAGTTCCAGACTGTAGGTGGCACTATTTTTCAGGAAGGAAAGACATTGCCCTGGATTCACCGTGTGCCATGAGCATGCTACCTCAGGAACACAGTGAAAGGTCTCAGTTTTGAGATTCAAAGGGGAACCCTGATGTAGAAAGTTCTTTTGGGCAAGAAGTTTATTAGAATCAACACCATGGACATAAAACGGACTGTAAGTAGAGCCAGCTAGATACACGTGAGGACTTTGGAACTCGACCCCTCTGTACGTATTCCTATGGCTGAGCCGTTTTTCCAGCCCTTATTCCCAACCTTAATTACAAATACTCTCAAATTACACATTACATATGTCACACTGAATGTAGCTCTATAATGTATGTGTGTAGGTCACAGGCTACAAAGTGTTAAAGAGTTCAAGTAGCCCAGAGTGAGCAATCTCAACCTTCCTAATGCTGCAACCCGTTAATACAGTTCCTCGCATTGTGGTGACCCCCAACCATAAAATTATTTCCATTGCTACATCAGAACTGTAATTTTGCTACTGTTGTGAATCATAGTGTAAATATTTTTGGAGACCGAGGTTGCCGAAGGGGTCTCGACCCACAGGTTAATAACCATTGCCCTAGGCAGCTGCAGATTTGGAGAGCTGCTACAAGAGATAGATGACAAACCCAGTGGAGGTCTGTCAGAGGCACTGCTGTAGAGACAAGCTTCTTGGGCAGTTCAGCTCCCTGACCAGCTGGAACTGGAAGCCATGGACAGAAAGTATAGAACTGGCTTCAGACAAATGAATGAGCAGACGGAAGGGAATTTGCATATCCCACATCCACTGTGTGGAGACCAAACCCAGATGGAGCCCTGCGACAGCAGGCACTCTTGTCCTCTCAGTCTACAGGATGCTTAAGTGACAAGTAGGCAACCATCCCATTGTTCCATGCTGAATTATGTGTGCTCTATGGGTCCCAGTAAAGAAGCTGAAGTGATATGATTTTAACATGCTCCTGTACTCCTACAGGGCTAATTTGATGGAGTTTATAGGGTGACACCTTTTTTTTTTAAACTTAGGAACAAGTAATGAGACTGTGCCTCATAGAAGTATAGGGCAGGTGGTTTTAAATGCTAAACAAGGGGCAAAGGCATCCTGACTCTGCATTTGCACTGAAAATGCACACTGAGGGTGTGGCGGCTAGTTTTGTGTCCACTTGACACAAGTCAGAGTCACTGGAAAGGAGGGAAACTCAATTGAGGAAATACCATTGTGAGTGGGGCCATCCCCAAGTTGGTGGTCCTGGGTTCTATAAGAAATCAGGCTGAGCAAACCATGGTGAGCAGCACATCAGCTCCTGCCTCCAGGTTCCTGCCCTGCTTGAGTTCCTATCCTGACTGCTTTCAACTATTGACTACAATGTGGAAGTATAAGCCGAATAAACC
>CAJQZJ010033015.1:8929805-8967511 GCA_907164525.1 Lophiomys imhausi | reverse complement strand
GCTGGGTCTGAAGAATCAGCTGTGATTAACAAGAGATCAGAAAAATAAAATAAAACACATGCTTTACTGGGACAATATATGCTGGTCAGCTGGAGCTGAGAAATTAGCAGTGATTAAGAAGAAGCCAGCTTCATTGAGGTGAAATCTGGGAAGTGTTTCTTCAGAGTTCACACACAAGAGTTGTGGGTGGCCAAGGTTGTACCTTGTGCTGGCAGCTGAACTGGGGAGTGTTAAGGGTCACCCAGGTGGGGCTGGTTTTGAAGGGAGGAGTGGGCCCTGAAAAGCAGCTGAGTCTTGGCACTGAGAGGTCATAATAGGCCACTGAAAGGAGGAACAGCCTCAGTAGCAGGTAAAGCCCCAGAATTGAAGGGTTATGGAGAGAAGCTGAAGCTTGGCACCATGAGCTTAGGAGAGGCTGTTGGTGAAAGTGCAGCCAGGTGCATCAGAAGACAGCAGCATTTTGGGGTGACTACCAAGAGCAGCAGCAGCAGCGGGCTGGAGCCAGCTGGAGCCTAGAAGACGAGCCATGTATGCTGCAGAGGGCGGAGCTGGAGACATGACCTACACCCTTGGGAGGGATCCAGAAGATAGTGAGTGAATCCCAGATAATGCACATTGATTTATTTACACTTTGGGGGTTTGGCTTTGCTTTGTTTGTGACCATGCCCTGGTCCTTCCCTCTTGGTCTATTTTATGGTGTGCTATGAACTTGCCTCTTAGAACCACCTTCCTTGTGTCCTGTAACGTTGGGTATGCTGTGTGTGCATTTTCACTCAATTCTAGAAAGTCTTTAGTTTCTTAATTTCTGTCTTGACCCTTTTTCATTGAGTAGAGAGTTGTTTAGTATCCACGAGTTTATAAACTTTCTGTTGTTGATACCCAGCTTTAATCCATGGTGGTCTGATAAGACACAGGGTTCTATTTTTTTTAATCTGTTGAAACTTGCTTTTTGTCAGAGTATGTGGTCAATTTTGGAGAAAGTTCATGAGATTCTAAAAAGAAAGTATATTCTTTTGTGTTTGGGTGAAATGTTCTGTAAATATTTGTTAGGTCCATTTGGTTTATAACGTCTGTTAGTTCTAGCATCTGTTTAGTTTTTCTCTGGATGACCTGTGTATTGGTGAGAATCAGGTATTAAAGTTTCTCATGATCAGTGTGTAATTTGAGCTGTAGTAGTATTTCTTGTGTTTGGGGCATGGATGTTAAGAATTGAAATGTCTTCTTGATGGGTTTTTCCCCTTTGAATATACAGTGTTCTTCTGATTAGTATATATCTCTTCTGATTAGCATATATCCCTTCTGATTAGTTTTGGCTTGATGTCTACTTTATTAGATATTAAAATGGATAAACCAGCTTTCTTCTTAGTTCCATTTGCTTGGAATATCTTTTCCAAACTCTTTTCCCTGGAGGTAATGTCTATCCTTGGTGTTGAAGTGTGTTTCTTGTATGCAGCAGAAGGATGGATCCTGTTTTCCCATCCATTCTGTTAAAACATCTTCTTAGACCTAGAACATCCTTTTAATTCCAAGTATCTCTGACAGACATTAATTGTAAGCCAGGAATTATGAAGGAGTTGCCTACCCTGTCTCAGCAGAGCTGGTCTGTCAACTTACCTGCTTCCAAGCTTTGTCCTTTTCAGATAGCATTTTGTCTATAGTTGAAGCAAGGGATTTTTCTGGCCCAGTGACAAGCTTGCCACTAATGCAACCATCTCCAAATGGAGATTCTTTAATGCTCATCATCTACTTGGAGTAGAATGGGAGGTGCTGTCAGGAACTGACCTGTCTCAATATCAAAAAATCTTAAGGAACATCTTTAAATGCCATATTCTACAGATCTCATGAGGTTTTTGAAGACCACCCATCTATCTCCATATATTTGAATAAGCAAATGTTGCTTATCTCTTAGCAACTTGATTTCTGATTAACTTAGAAAACATCTGTGATACAATAAATATACTAGTACCTAACAAAATGACAAGTTTGAATGACTATTAGTTTGTATTTCTTAATTATTCTAAACAATTTGTGACAGTTGCTATTCCTTTCCTCTTGAAGGACCTCTTATCACATGTACAATAGCTGTTTTTAGATCTTTTTTCTTGTGCTTCAGCTATGGTGGAGTGCTGATTGCCTACTGTGCGGTAGGGTTGTTTATATCTCTAGTGAGGATTATAGTTCTAGATGCTGATATCTAGTTTGGTCTTTGTTGGGGTGGGTGTTTTCTTCCTTGGTTTCTGTTTCCTCTTTGGTTCTTAGGAGAGTGTGGTAGCTGTATGTTGCATGGTAGGAAATTTTCTGTGAATCTGATAGGTGTGGCCTTTGGAGTTCCAGGTAAAATGTGTTTCTGAGTATTAGGAGCTGACACTTGGGAATGGGATAGGCTAGGGGCTTGAGGGAGCTCACAGGAGGGAGGAAAGAAGAGTGTCCCACCAAGATCTGCTTATTTAGTCTCCTTGGAATGGGAGCAAAGAGTAAAGTGAGGTCCCTCCAGAAGGTCTGCTATAGAGCTGGGGATGAGACTGGGGAATTGGATCTGGAGGAATGGAAGGAGAGGTGAAGACCTGCATCAGCCTATCTTGTTCCCTGCCTGGAGTGGCCTGTGGGTTAGCAGAGGGTGCCTGCTGGAGTTGGGAGCTGGTATAAAGCAACAAGTCAGGGGAAGAAGGTCAGGAAGGAAAGATCTGTGGGATTCATAGGAGATGTGGGCACCCAGTATTGTGGGGGAGGCTGTAGCAGGTGTTCTGTTTCAGAACTAGGAATGAGACTGTGTGTGTTGTGGGGGATGGGTTTGGAGGAGGATAAGGAAGTGGTGACAGTCTTCAGTTAGTTTAACTGTTTCCCCAGCCTGCTCAGCTGGTGTGTTCCCTGGGAAGGCCTGATGGTGTTGGAGGCTGGGATAATGGGATGAATTGGGGGAAAGAAGTTTGGAGGAGAAGATCTTCATGATCCTTTGGAGATGGGGTCAGAGTGGAAAGGGATACCTTAGCAGTGTTCTGCTACAGAGCTGAGGATGAGACTATGGGATTGAATCTGGGGGAGCAGAAGGAAAGGTGAAGATCTGCAGTCAACGTGCTTCCCTGGCAGGAGTGGCCTGTGGGTTTCCAGGGAGTTTCTGCTGGAGTTGGGGGCAAGACTGAACTTTTAAGTGTTTGAATTTTTAAAGACTGTGGGACCTTTAAAATTCAGAATATTTTATATTATGATGTTCATATTAATGTGAGATCTTGGGGATGAATAAGAAAGGAAAGGTTGCAGTTCAATAATGATGTGTTTGTGTCAAGTTGACAAGGAGCCAGTTGTGATGATTAGTTTTATGTCACAAGCTAGAGTCAACTGGAAAAGACGGAAACTCAATTGAGAAAATGCCTCCATAACATACAGCTATACCCTGCCCCTAGAAGTCACATTGCAGATGTGACTTCTGTGTCACATGTGCATTAGTAGATGGCAGAGAGGAGAGAGGCTATATCTACATTCAGTGTTCTGACCTATGAACATCTGAATGAATAGTAGCCTAACACTCCTGGAAAAAAAAAAAAGCAAGCTGGATACCAACACCACTTTGGTGCCATGGAGTAGCCTGTGATGACTACCAGACCAGTACCAGGCAAGCACCGGATGGGCTTCCAGGACAGGAAACAAACCAGAAACTAGAAGAACTATGCCTGGCCCTGGATGTGGGGGTTGTGGGTGAGCCAGCCCTGAGAGAGAGTGTGTGGGAGAGCCAGCCCTGCCTTCTGTCTGCTATGTGGTGCTGTTGGCTAGAGAGAGATGCCCTCCCCTGCATTTTGCCCTCATCACCATTGGCTGACAGGAGATCTGGCCCAGATGGGGGTCACAAGAACAGGAAAGCTGTCCCTGCCCCTCACATGCTGCAGCACTTGGGAGAGCAGGCCCTGCACCTTGCCTGGGTAGCACACTACAGCTGGTCCTGGATATGGGATTGTGGGTGAGCCAGCCCTGAGGGAATGAGTGTGGGAGAGCAAGCCCTCCCTTTGGTCTGCTATGTGGTGGTGTTGGTTAGGAGAGATGCCCTCCCCTCCCTCTTGCCCTCACCACCATTGGCCAATAGGAGATCTGTCCCAGTAGGGGGTCACAAGAGCAGGAGATCTGTCCCTGCCCCTCACATGCTGCAGCACTCAGGAGAGCAGGCCTTGCACCTTTCCATAGTAGAACTGGCTCTGCAAGTAGGGGTTGCAGGTCCAGAACCAGGGCTTTGAGTTGGCCCACCCCAACATCTACCCCATGGATGAACTGGAATGCAAGAAGAGGCCAGTTCCACAACCCAGGACTGCAGGATCTCCGTGACACAGGACAGTTATGGCACATCTGAGAGGAGTTCCAGTGAGGTTCCAGTACTGATGGAGTAGCGGAAACCCAGGGTCTCATACCAGACTAAGGAGCCGTTTTAATGAATATTTGCAAACAGAATATGTAGACAAAGAGGAATATTGTGGGACATACTGAAATACACTGCATCTTCCACAATGAGCTGTTATTTTTTATGCTGAGACAGATTGCAAGGGTGGAGAGTGGGTCGGGGGAGGAGTGGGAGATGGGAGGGAACAGGGTGCATGATTTGAAATTCACAAAATAAAATTTTTTTCAATAAAAAAATAGATCCAGCTATAAGGCATTTTCTTAATGATTGATGAGGGAGGGCCCAGCCCATTGTGGGTGGTGCTAGATCCCTAGGCTGGTGGTCCTGTGTTCTATAGGTAGGTTGAGCAAGCCAAGGGGAGTAAGTCAGTAAGCAGCACCCCTCCATGGCCTGTGCATCAGCTCCTTCCTCCAGGTTCCTGCCCAAGTCAAGTTCCTGTCTTGACTTCCTTTGATGATAAACAGTGATGTGGAAGTGTAAGGCAAAAAAAACCCTTCCTTCCCAGCTTGCTTTTGGTCATGGTACCTTCATCACAGCAATAGTCACCCTAACTATAAGACAGGGCAAGGCACAGCCTGACAAAACAACTGTTTTATATGGTGTAGAGTAACCTGGGGCAGAACACAGCCTGATCTCAACACCATTCTTTCATTGTCTTGGTGAAGGATTGGGTCCTGCAGGGCCCTGGAGAGTGGACACAGGAAGCTCCTTGTTGGTGCCCATCCCCTCTTCTTCAGGCTTCTCAAACTCAGTTCTGTAGAACTCGCCTACCATAAGGATTACTCCCCACGAGTTTGTAATTTGACCAAAGGGCAGATCAAAGAGACTAAAACTATTTGCTTATGTGTGCTGGACATGGAAGATATGAGGCAGTGAGTAATTTGCTGTCTCCAGGAAAGAGCTATGGCTTCCATAGTCAGATGAATGCACTCTGACAAAACAAAAATAGATATGTTTGTGTCTTTCCACATGGCAGCATTTATGGGGCTATAAATAAATCCACAAACTCAGGGTTTTTTGGGGGAAGGGGTACAGTTTTCCAAGTGCCTCAGTTTCTTATTTATTTATTTATTTATTATTGCTTCAGGTTACATCTCCATCATAGTGTCCTCTTTCCACCCCTCCCAGTCCCACCAGTTTCTTGTTACTGTGCTAAGATAATGGGGAGCTTGAAGCGGCCTGGCACATCCCACACAATGGGGTAGCAGAGGGATAAGTGAATGCATGCAACCACTCAGTTCTTTCTCCACTTAAACTGTCAGGATCCAGGATCCCAGCGAGGGACCAGTGCCACTCAATAGCATAAGCTAGTCCCCCACAGGTCTACTCAGAGGCCCATCTCCTAGGTCATTCTAGAACTCAGTGGCACTTAGCCATCACACCAAGTAATTCTGATTGCCCTCAGGAAGTGGTTGTTGGTAATCAAGGGATTTTTTTATTCCAATCTTAGCAATACTCTCATACATATATTACACAGTAAGATGTATATGTAGGCACACATATATTACACAGTAAGAACATACATGTAGGTCACTGAGTGTATAAAAGGGCTAAATAGGACGCAGTTTAGAGAGGCTCGCTGAAGGTGGCAGACACAGGGAATGGACACAGGGGCAAGGGCAGATATTGCAGGTGGTTAGGTAAGCTGTTATGAGCCCAGCTGGAGGCCTGCTGGAGGGTACAGAGACAAGGTGGGAGAGAGACACAAGACTGATCCAGATATGAGAACATATTTGAATGAGCACAGCAAACACCAGGAACTGTAGTGGGCTGAAGCCTAGGGGACAGGAGTTTTTCTCTCATTGGTCCCTGATGCACATACCAGACTGAGGCCAAGCAGAAGAGACACTTGGGGTGTATGGGGAGAAAAGGAGCCCCTTGCCCTGGAGTCTCAGTCAAGCCTCTGACCAGCTGAGAGTCAGGAATCCAAGCACAATTAGTACTTGCTGTAAAGAATGCCAGCACAGAGTGGTTCTTTTTAAAGAGATATATTTTTGAATAAGAATGTTAAAATACCAACAAACAGTACATAAGACCTGTGCGTCTATCTAAGTGTGACCTTATTCTTTTCTCAGATATTTTCTGGGAATTTCACAAACAAGAGAATAAACTTCTGTTTGCAGGAAAAAAAAAAAAGCTTAGCTTCCCATGCAGCCCTTCTGATTTCAGGTTTCTTGGCAACTGTGGCCCTAGCCAGGGTGCTGTGATCTTGTTTAAATTCCTTAGTCATTCCTTGAGATGTGGCTCACATGCACACACAAGTGTGTTATGTCCCTGACCTGAGTGATCTCTATTAATTCCCCATACTTAGGTCTGTTAAAATCGCTCCTTTCTTTATAAAAGGGGATTTTATTACTTTTTTGAAAATTTCATAAAATGTATTTTGATCACATACAACAAGTGTGTGTCTAGAAAGCCTGAGTTAATTTAGTGTTCCTTGTAGGTAATCTTCATTTCCTGTATGTGTTTAGCCTGCCCATGAGCAGTCAGTCATCTTTCAGGCCCTTCAGTGATTTGGGGGACATGTAGGGGGCCCACAAGTGTCAGTGACTAGAACCCTGGACCCTGTGCTTCAAGGAGCATCACAAACATTCAAGCAGAAGCAGCTGACTCGTGAGACAGAATTCACAAACAAGCTGCAGGCCCTTCAGTGCTTGGCTTTCAGAGGCACACGTCTGAAATCTCAGCATTTGGGAGGTGGAGACAAGACACTCAGAAGTTCAAGATCAGTCTAGAATATTGAGACTGTCTCGAAATAGGAGAGAGAAAAATAAGATGAAAAGCCCTCATCTAGCCTCACCATGAGCTGTATCTTGTCAGCCATTGGATCACACCCAGCTCGATGCAGGAGGCTGAAGTCCAGAAGTAGAGACCTTCAATAGAGAGTGCCTTGCCATGCTTAGTGCACCTCAAACTGTGAAATCTCTTCCTCCAGCCAAAGGGACAGGACTCTCTGGTGGCCATCGCCAAACCCCACACTGTGCTAAGTCATATACTGCACATGTGTGGCTCCTAAGAGATATCTGTTTTTCTCACTCTTGACACCATGACCATGGCAGCTCCTTTAAAAAAAAATGTAGTTGGGGGCTTGCTTATAGTTTGTGAAGGTTAGTCTATGATTATCACAGGGGAGCAGACAGGCATGGAGTGGGAGCAGTAGCTGAGAGCTTTACATCTTGATCCCCAGGTAGCAGGCAAAGAGAGAGGGGGGATGAGCAAGACTGGGTCTGGCATGGACTTTTGAAATCTCAAAGCCCACTCCCAATGACACACCTTCTCCAACAAAGCCACACCTCCTAATCCTTTCCAAACAGTTCTAGTATCTTGTGACTAAGCATTTAGAGATATGCATGGCCATTCTCCTTCAAGCCATCACAATGCGGCTGATGTGAATAGACGTCCTCCTGTCTAGCACTAGAGGACCATGAATTTGATGGAGTCCTTGTTATCATTAGCAGCTCAGTACTGCTCAATTCTGGGTTCTAAGCCAGTGTTTCACTTGCTGGTCCCCATATCACACCACAGAGGGCTTGTTGTGATTTATAGAAGTGGGTTGTGTAAGTGTGTAGTGGGTTTGTGTAGTATGTGGTATGCATGTGTGGTGTGTGTGTGGTGTGTATGTGTTTGTGTGTAAGCTGTGTGTGTGTTGAAATGGAGTTTGGACCTATGCAGCCTAGGCTAACCCTGAACCATGGATCTTCCTGCTTACCCCTTTCCAAGACTCACTAAGTTACAGGTGTGAAGTATCACACTCGATCATAAAGTTGTTTTTAGCAGGTCCTTGGTAACCACTTACTTCCCATGCAGGCTACAGGAGGCCCCTCTGCTCAGCTTGGTGCTGCAGGCTGGTGACCAGGAACAGAGGGAAGCAAGCAAGAGTATGCATAAACATGAAGGCTTCCAGGAGAAAGCTCTCATCCTGCCAGCTGGAGAGCTTGACACAGTTTACCCAAACAGTCATTGCCATAGAGACAGGAAGGTCTGAAGTGCTCTTGCTAGCAGCATCCAGCATGGCTCCAGTGTGGGGAAAGACTTGGCTTTGTGGTCCTCAGAGAGACGATTTTAAATGCACTAAGAGCAGGGGCTGAGGGGCTGGCAGACTCTCTCCGTCCAAGCACAGCCAAGCCTCATGCAGCTGCCCTACACAGGGTCCCCAGGCCAACCTCTCACAGCAGGGGGTAAAGAGGCCAAGCATTTGTGGTTAAGCAGGCCATAGCCAAGCTGCTCATGAAAAAAACAATAGCTAGGGCCAAAGACCTCTCTGCCTGGTGTGCCTGATCCTAAAAGTGGCTTTTCAGAGATGGTTTCTACTTCTCTAAACTATTATGTCCTTGGGGAGCCAAGATATGGTGGAAGCCAGATACCAACTGGGACATGGATTCCTGTTGCAACAAAAACAAAGCAGAGGACCTTCCTGGAGACAGATGAGGGTGTAGTTTCTAGGAGTTGGTGACATCAGAAGGCTAGCATGTCCCTAGTGATGTTCTACTATTGTCAGAGTGGTTAGGGTCACAGTCTGGATCCTAGAATCTCTAACAGGTTAGATTCAGTCACCCATCCTCAACATACCAAATTAAGAAACAAGTTATAGTAAAAACTACAGAAGAGATTTGCTCAATGGATTACAAATAGTGACCCCTAAGTTCCTCTTCAGAGTTCTGACATGAAGTTTGGGCTTTAAACAGCAGGCAGGAAGTATCAGCATAACTCTGCCATCATTGGCCTGTCCTTGAGTCATTGAGCTCCAGTCTCCTTCAAAGTGGTCTGACAAGTTGTCAGTGCTGTGAAATCTCTTTGTGCAAAGCAATTTCCCCTCTGGAGGCCACCAGAGAGTCACTTTATATTGAGATTAGACTGTACCCTGCCCAAGATAACTTTATATCGTGTAAAACACTAAAAAAAAAAAAAAAAAAAACAAAAAAAAAACCATTTTTTTTCAAATTGTGCCTTGCCCCAAGAGTCCATTTTACATGCAGCTTTTGACACCATTTTGAAAATGACTGTGAACTTGGGCAGACAGGTGAACAGTACCATCTGTCTGATGTTACCTATGTAGCATAAACTGGTAAATGAGTTATTCCTGGGTGTAGAAAGAATATTACCCTATTAATCCATTAGGGTGAGTCAGGGCTGTAAGAACACATAGGCATGTTAAAATATCAAGAAAACCAGAGAACATAGACACATTAAACTGAGGAAAGGGTACTTTCATGTGGGCACCCTGAAGAGGATGACACCCAACACAGTGATGTCAGTGCCCTCCAGCAGCCTGTCACCTTTGTCTCAACCCTCTGCAGCCATTCTGAAACCTTCCTACATACACAAAGGGAGTGCAGACCTAACATTTTCCATGGTTATACAAGTCACAGCAGAGATCCCCTTAAAACCTTTCCCTTGTTTTCATGTTTCAAAGGTTCAATTGAACCCCTAAAGTTCAACAGAGGCCCCCAAAGACCAACATAATTCAACCTTCCTTATCATGGAGGATAGCCAAATAGCTCAGCATAACTCCAAATTTGCTTTTTAAAAAAATCTTCCAAATTGAAAAAGCCTGCTATATAAACATTATAACACCCAAAACGTTCAACAGAACCCCAGCGGCTCAGAATATACCAAAAGACAAAGACAATCACCAAATGACAGTCATCAAGATGATTCAAAGTGAACAACAGCTCAAAAGAGCCCCAAACTAAAAGGAAGGCAAAGCTCACAGTGTACCAATCACAGTGACACTGACCAGGGTCAGACTCTCTCGGGAGTCCAAAATGAAGCCCTGGCTTTCATTTCTCTGGATTACCAGGCTAAATGGAGCACACATGCAGCCCTCAACACTGGAGGCTGAAAGAGGAAGATTGCCATGAGTTTTAGGTCAGCATAGGCTACAAAATGAGTTCCAGGCCTGCTTGAGGTACTGAGTGGCAGGGGGTTGGGAGAGAGGGAGGAAAGGAGGAAGGAAAGAAGCTAGCTATCAGAAGAAATTGTGGAGGACAGGCCACAGGTCTGACTCCAGCCTTGGGCAGATCAGGAGGTATGCTGGCCTCCCAGATGACCTGTAAGAAACAGAAATGGACAGGAGGAGTGGACTGGAAATAGATCAGTCTGAAGCAGTGATCTGTGCTTTTTAAAGTGCCAGGATTTATATATACCACGATCAGTGGGAATTCAAGTACTGTCAACTGCGTGTATGTTAGAAGTGCACGACTGCATGGCTTTGGATACTCGGTACTACTGTCAGACAAAACTGTAGCAACTATAGTTTAGAGATACCATGGGCTCGGCTCTGTGACTCCAGGCAGAGATGCCCACTGCTAGTGAAAAACCCAGGAGAGGGAAGTTCCTAACCCGACGCTCAGGATATCACGGCCGCCCCAAAACTCGCAAGAGACTATCTTGATGCAATTGCAAGAGGTTTATTTCGGGGGGGGGCTCAGTGCACTGAGGGTGCCACTCGTATCCCACGCAGGGGTAGGAGCCGTGACCACGATTTGGTGGAGAGTAGAGTATTTAAACTACAACCCAAAGGGGTGAGGGAAAATACAAGTGGAAAGTACCAGCCCAACCCATTGTTTACCATAACCCAAGGGGGTGAGGGGGAATGCAGGTAGAATATACCAGCCCATTAGTTAGTCAGCAGGAAACATCCTACACCTGTTTTTCTCAGGAATGAATTTAATCTTACTTCACCATCAGCTTTGTGGTTCCTGAAACCCGGGGGGGGGGGGCATGATAGTCATCTGCTTTGTGGCCAGCTAATTCCTGGAGCCCGGGGCTCATGACCCATGTGACCTACATTCTTGGTTCCACCCTTTTATGGTCAGCTAAGTTCCGGGAACCACCTGGCGGCTGGCCTGGCTCTACTGCCGACTTAGGGTGTCTTTTAATAATTTTCATTCCCTTCACTAGCAAACTAGTTTCCCATGAGGTCAACAGGCCTGTGAGGGATGAGGACACAAAACAGACAGAGAGCTCTTCCACAGTTGCTTTTCTTGCAGAGTCAGGTAGATGGCACCTTCTTATCATCCTCACTCAGGTGGACTGGTCTCTTTTGGTCTCATCTCTCTTGGTCTCTGACTTCCCAGAATCTACAAGGTATTTCATCTAAGGTCTCCACTATAGTCTACTCTGGTCCGTGAACCTTGCATAGAGGGCTGTTCTAAGCAGAAACCTTCTTGCAATAAATGTAGCTTAATTCATTCTCTGCAGACCCTCTCTCTACCCTGCCCCAGAGGCTGACTTCTATCCTGGGTCTCAATGAAGGACTCTCAGGTTGGGAACGCGGCATGACAAGAGCCTTAGCCATGGGCTCTCCATGGCCTGGCATCTTGTGTTGAGCCCAGAGATTCTGAGGCTCTTTCCTGATAGTACACACATGATCTAGTGTCTTTTCATTGCCTGGCATCGCCTTGTACCATACACTGCCACTTGTGTATAGATTGCCAAATGGTGGCCATTTGGGGGTTCATATTGACTGTCATGGGTAGAGCCTCTTGTCCATATCCTGGTATTAACAAGAGGTTTTGTTCCTTTGAGAGAATCATGCAGGCATTGAAGTATTGGGTGTAGAGCACTCATGCTTAATTTCTTAGGAGATAGCTAGTTTTCCAAAGCAAGCTGTGTAAAGCACCTGTTGCTATATCCCAGACTTAGTACAATGACTCTCGCTTAATCAGGTGGCTCTGTTGGCAGTAATTGCACATCTCTTTCTGAGCATATCGACCATCCATGTGTCTTCCTATATGAGTGTCTGTACAAATCTCAACAAATAGGAGTTCCTTGCTCATTCTGGACCTGACTCCAATGGGTGTCTATGCTGTAGCTCTGCTTCCACATTGTCATGAGAGCCTTTTATTTTTTTTTTTCTTGGTGATTTCTAAAGAGAATTTTTTAGTTGTAATGAAAGCCAATTGATCCTCATGAGTTTTGTGCTCTAGAAATCTTCACCCACCCCAAGTAAAAGGCTTTATCCTGTTTCCTTATAGAATTTGTATTGTTTTAGAATTTGCATTTTACTTTATAATCCATTTTGAGTTTTCTTTGTATATACTGTATTAGATAAAAGAAAGGGTTTTAGAAGTAAATCTGAATCTAACTGTTGGAAAGACTTTTTTTTCAGCTAAATTATTTTTTGCATCCTATTGAAAGTTAATTTACCAAGAAAACAAGCCTGATAATATGCCTGTAATTAGAGCTACTCAGAAGTCAAGCAGGAGAGAGAATCTTGAGTTAGAGGCCAGCTAGAAAACGTCAGTATCAAAAAAACAGGCATAGAGAGATGGATGAAAAGAAGGAAAGAGGAGAAAGGAGAAAGGGAACAGGAAAATAAGATTAATTTTTGTGACAAATATATGTGACCTATTTGTTTGTAAAATGACTTTTAAAGAAAATTTGTGCGATGTTTTCCTCTATTTGGGGCTTCTACCCTGATCCATTCTGTCTGACTGCCCATTGCACATAAGAAAATGTGCACTTATTCTATGACCCAGCAATTGCAGTCCAGACATTGATCCTCTATAAATAAGGCTTTATTTACAGGTTCCCAGAAGTGTTATTTTTATAACTGAAGCACCTGGAATTGGCCCCAGAGGTGGGCAGTTCGTCCACACCAAAAGACACTCCTGATAATTAAAGGACCATGACTTGGAACCTTCAGAGAATCATGCTGAGGAGAACCCAGTCACATATGGTATCACATAATATTCCTGAAAAGATCAATTATAGCCATGGAGAGTGAGTCAGTGGCTCTGAGAGCTACAGGGGAGCCCAGGAGTTATAGCGTCTGTGTGAATGACAATTAAGATAAGTTTAAGGAAGGCCTACAAACCCATGAGAATGGCACTCTGAGGGCTGACAGTGACATGGAGCTCATATCTTTCAGAGACTGTTGGCTAACACATGAAGCAATGAAAAACAACAGGGAATGGCTTGCCAGTTTCTTAACAAGGTAGATATGAACTCTTCTCCAATATGCACATTCCTTTTCTATATGTGCTTATGCAACGATTGGAATACAAATGTTTATAACATTGCTTAATCCAGAAGCAGCCCAGATGCCCTCCAAAAGGAGGGCATGAACCAGCTGTAAGAGACTCACAAAACACCGCTGACCATTATTGGATAAGACTCAAAATAACTATGCTGCATAAACAAATAATGGACAATAAAAGAGTTTCCCATTTATATCAGATGCCAAAGCCTGTAAAATACAATGCTAGGAAGATATGTTATTGAGGGAGAGGGGTCGGAAGGCAGCAAGCTTTGAGGTAACCAGTGCACTCATGGTTTTGACTGTGGTTGTGTACCCATGCTTAAAACGAACACGACCCTTAGCTACATCTTAGATACAGATGTTCCACTGTGTGCCAAAAACACATGAACAGAGACAGAAATGATATTAAAGTGTATGACAATTGAGATGACTTCTAATGGGGCTGAGGTCAGCAAGCTTTAGAGAATTATCACCAGACGCCATGGGTCTCTGAAGAACTGTGGCACTTCTTAGATGTGTTTACACGTAGGACAAGCGAGGACCCTAAAATGTAGTCTATTAAGGATGCTAACTTCCATACTATTTTGTACTGCCTGTGGGGAGAATGGAAATGAGAGTAAGTGGCCATACCTTTAAAGCCTAGAGCGGTCGCTCAGCCACTGGAAGATTCCCTGGTGAGGCAGGCACCCACTCCACCAGCTCTTGTCCCTCAGCACCCTCTCCATGGACTCAAGGCCACATCTTGTCTCTCTGAACTATTTCAAGAGTTGACAAACCGGGGAAAGGAGAGGCAAATATTAACCTCCACCCACTGGAAACCTTTCCAGGGACCACTGAGAACTTCACAGATGTGGTGTCAAGCAAAGAAGGCACACAAGAGGGAGTGTGCTGTGGTTTTGTTTATATCACCGTCCAGAACGGGCTAAGGAACCCAGGGTAAGCATCACTGAAATCCATGAGAAATGCAAGTTCTCAGACTCTGTAGTCAGGCAAGGACCCATAGGACATCCAGGGACATTGAGCCCTCAGACATGGGCACCTTGACATGAGGCCATGACATTCCAGGTCTGGTTGGATATCATGTTGAAAATTCAAAGGAAATGACTTAGAAACAACTCCTCTAGCTCGTCTGACTTACCTGAGGGCTTTTCACGCTTTATGTAATCTTGGAGAGGTCTGCCAGCCAGTCAACTTCCAGCCAGTGACACATTTGAGAATGGACCAGGGAGCGGAAGCAGAATCTCAGAACCTCTGCTCCTGAGCCTGGGCTGGACTCCAGATTCTGCAGGAGGTTTCCTGCCTCACCCCATGCCTCCTGCATCAGGTAGGGAGGCACCGTCACACAGCAACCTTAGTGGCTGAAGCCCAACCTGGATGGCAGATAAACAGATGTGGAACAAAACCAGAACACCACCTTCTGAGCCCAGGACCCCTTGGTGGCCTGACATTCTGTACATATAAGTCCAGCATGACCATAGCAACAGGGTCAAATCTCCCTGGCTCCAATGTGGGGGACATCCAGGATGGCCCCAGGACTGCCACAGAACCAATCATGATTTTTCTGTTAGAGAGTCAGCAATTAAGGGGGTAAAGAAGAAAGGGCTTCTTGGGCTACATGACATTCAGCCATCCAGAGAGAAAGTCAGAATCTAAAAGCTATGGTGACATTGGAAGGTGCCTTGGCATGTCACTGGGGCTTGGGTATGAGGGCTGTTGGCATGCAGTAACCATTTAGAGTGGTCATCATGAGAGGCCATGCATACCTGCACTTGTGGTTCACCCCATACTGTCACACAGTAGCTCTTGGTGGCCTACAATGAACAGTGCTACCTCAGCCCCAACATGTCCTCTGTCTGTCAATAGGCTGAGAAACAAAGGCAGGTTACAATCAAGCCAGAGCACTCCAACAAGCAGGGCCCCTTGGTAATCTCTTCATCCCTCCCCAACCAACTCACCACCCTCCAGCTCAGGAAGCTGCACATGAGCATGTAGCAGGAATCTGTCTAGGATTAGACATTCTGGGATAGCAGGGATCCTGTGGTTTGCACAGGACTTGAATGGTTGGCCATGATGATCCCTAGTCATTTGTGGGAGTCGGACACCTCTGGGACATAGTGTACACACAGGGGAATAGAACATCCCCCAAGCCTCTTACCACCACTCAGACCCCAAGATCTATTGATCCTCTCTTCCATTCTTCCATTCCCCTCCGCATCAGTAGGCTATGGAGGGGGTGACTGCAGGGGCTCCATGTGCAGGGCAGGAGCTTCTCAAGTCTGTGGCAGATCTAACTCCTCTCTTGGCTGAGTGCCTGGTACTTGGAGCCTGTGGATTCTGGCTAGGACAGTCAGGGCTTGGCTCCCTCCGGCCTTGGCTTAAGTCCCAGCCTCCAAAGCCCTAGCTCCACATTTCTGCCTAACCAAGAGCACAGTAAACCCACACTGGGCCAGTCAGAGGGACACAGTGACCAGAATAGGGCATGCAATGTCAACACAACCAGTGTCAGCAAGATTGGAAACAGGTATTCGTGGGCACCGAGGCTGTGAAACCCTTGGAAAGGGAAGCGAACTCACCTGCAGGAAACAAAGAACAGAGGAGAGAATGGTGCTTCCATGCCAGGAGCATGTCTGTGTGTTTGCATGTGAGATAGATTCATTTCCACAGATGGGGCAACTGAGGGCAAAGAAACTTCCAGCCTCCCATGGGCTCACTTCTACCAGCCTTGGTGAAATCACCCAAGACCGTGGAGAGCTGGCATGGCAGACACTGGACCAGCTGCTGTCCAGGGAGGCTTTGCTTCCTCTCAGGTTCAGCTTCCTTCTCCCTGATTCCTGGGCTACACTTCCTCCCTTTGTCCATCAATCAGCAAATTCACATTCAGGATCCAGGGAGGCCATAGGTGAAACTTCTCCCCTGTGAGGGGCTGAGGTCCCAGTGCAAGCCAGTCCAGCCCACTCCTCTGGCAGACCAGGCAGTACCACAAGAACACTTCCTGGCCACAGCGCCTCCACAGAGCCCATAAAAACAGCGCTCTTGACGGCCTCACACCTCAGGAATGCAGTTGTCTTCCCAGACAACAGAATCTCAGGCTCAGCGGTGGTCAGGCCAGAACCCTGTGCCTCACGTGTTCTGGAATTGACAAGATAAATAATTGTCACTTCCAAGGAAAAACAAAAATTCCACTTTCCTTTTAAACACCCTGGCTGCATTTGGAGTTAATGTCTCTAAATCTGGAGGAACACGAAGTTTCTCTTCCTGGAATCTCCTTGAGTTTTGCAGGCTCCCACAGAGTCTGAAGTACATTCCCCCACTGGAGGAAATGAGTCTGAGTTCGCATCACTCTCATACGACCCCTTATATACATACATCCCTCTGGACTATTATTTTCCATGCTATGTCGATGTTCCAGGCCACGTGGAAGGATCTTCTTTAATCTACCCCATGGCGTGTCCTCCTTGTTTGCTCCTGGCTTTTCCCTGAGGAGCTTCTACTTCCGAGATGCTCTCTCTCTCAAAAAGCCAGCACACCTTAGTCCCACCTATCTCTGTCTTTGCCCAATCTCCACGCCTCAGCATTTATTTAACTAATCAGAGTCAAAGTAAGTAACAGACAACAAGCAGGACCAATCAACATTTAGAATGCTTAACATCACCCCCATCACAGGGTTCTGGGCATGTGTGCTCAAGACTTGTTGGAAAGGGTCCTGGGGTCTCACAGAGCTAGAGATGGACAGCAGTAGAGTGTGACTGAGACCCACTGAGTCTGCACTGACAGACAGACAGCTCCTGTCTGGGGCTAGTGAGGTGATAAACACTTGGTCAAGGAGCGGGAATTCTGGAAGATTCAGATATAACAAACCCGAATCACGATTATTAACCATTCAGCTCTTACTGAAGCAGGGACATGTGTACATCCCTGGGCCACCCACCCAGTGACGGTAAACACTGGGCAGACTGGGCATAAGCAGATCTCTGCAGTGAAGCATCAACCATGGAGTGAGAGACAGGCATCTCTGAGGAAGACCCACAGGCCTTGACAGGCTAGGAGGAGGGCTGGAGTGAGGGAGGGACTTGTAATGCCAGCGCTGAGCCTGCAACAGTGGGACAGCCATGCAGCATGCCCACAACAAGATGTCCAGCCACTACCTCACTGAGAACTCAATGACTAGAACTTCTCCATGGTTGCCAGCCTAAGTGCAGAAACCAAGGGTCCCCTCCAGGAATTGCTTTTTTCTTGCTGAGCAAGGCCCACCAGGGTGGTACTTTCCTCTACCAGCAAGTGGAGCTGTGGTTCTCCCATACCCTAAGCATCATTCTGGAAGCCCCACGTAGTCAGTAGAGACAAGGCTGAAAGCTGAGGGCCCAGAGGACATGGTGGGCTCTTTGTAGTCTTTGTGATGAATGGGAAAGGTGTGATCTTTCACAGCTCTGGGTCAGGACACCTCCAGTAGAGAGTAGAGAAAGAACACACACACACAGTAGGAGAGGGGTAGCCCACCAAGTGTCTCATTGCCTTTCATCCACAATTGTCACTCATTAAACACCCTGCTTTCTTGTGCCGATTCTTACTGTGGTGACAGTCATGTTACTTATCAACCTTCTTCAAGGACATTTTATGCACCACCGCATCCTTTCTTGAGCTTCAAAACATTTTCATCACTCCAGAAAGGCACCTTAAGTAAGCACTTTCCATTCATATCCCTGGCAACTGTTACCCTTCTTCATATTTCTAAGGTCTAGACATCTGTCTTAGTCAGTGTTCTATTGCAGTGAAGACACCATGACCACAGCAACTCCTATAAAGGAAAGCATTTAATTGAGGCTGGCTTACAGTTTCAGAGGTTTAGCCTATTATCATGGCAGGAAGCATGGCAGCATCCAGGCAGACATGGTGCTGGAGAAATAGTTGAGAGTTCTACATCTGAATCTGCAGGCAGCAGGAAGAGAGTGCCACTGAGCCTGGCTTGGTCCCTAGAAAACTCAAAGCTAATCTCCAGGGACAAGCTTCCTCCATCGAGGCCACAGCCACTAATCCTTTCAAATAGCACCACTCCCTGCTGGCCAACCATTCAAATATATGAGCCTGTGGAGACTATTCTTATTCAAACCATCACAACTGGTCTAGACATTCCACAAGAAAGGAAGCTTGTAGCACATGAGCTCATATGTAGCTCCTTTCAGAAAGCAAAATCTTCTCATGACCCATCGCAGCTCTGGGCATCAAGCCTTGAGTCTTTTTCTTAGGTGAGTAATATTTCTTGTATGACGTAGCACAATCTCTACCCATTCCTCTGCTGCCAGCACTTGTGCCATCCTTCTTCCACAGTTAGGAGTGCAGCTGTGAACATCGTATGTGAGTTTCCTCATTTTCAGTTCTCTTAGGCATAGGAGTCAAGCTGCTGGGTTTGATGATAATGTTGTATTTAAGTTTTGAGGGCCCATTAAAGTTTTACACAGCAGCTGTGCCATGTTGCACTTCTGCTAACAAAGTGTGAGGGTTTCTGTGTCTCCACACTCTCATCTTTTATGCTTAGAGAAAAACCACTACCATCTCCATGGCATGGGGCAATACTTCAGTGTGGCTTTGCTTTGCATTATTTTAATGACAAATGATGCTGAGAGTCTTCCTACATTATTGTTGGGCATCTGTAGACCTTCAAAGGAATGTCTGTTTAAATCTTTTATCTAGTTTTGAATTGTTTTGTCTTTCATCAAGAATCATGTGTGTGCATATGTGTGCATGTGTGTACATATATATGTAAATGCACATACACATTTTAGCCATGTAGTACAATATAACTATCTTACAACCAACATACCAAAAGGAACAGGATCATAGACCTTGTTACCTGTTAGTATGGCATTTTGCCCTAATAGAGTTGCCATATAGGCTCCCAGTGCAAGAGGAAGCTCTTAACACTTATATGACTATTGAACTGAGGCAGGCTGATATGTAAGGACAACCCACTCCAGAGGAGTAGGATAGGTGGGAGAGTGGGACTGGGAGAGGTGGAGAGAGGGGACTGTGATGGAGATGTAATTTGAAGTAATAAATAAACAAAAAAAGTAACTTGGATATTAAAACAAAAATATAATTGTGTGTGTACATATATACATAAATGCACACA
Source organism: Lophiomys imhausi (assembly GCA_907164525.1). Lineage (NCBI taxonomy): Eukaryota > Metazoa > Chordata > Mammalia > Rodentia > Muridae > Lophiomys > Lophiomys imhausi. Next base: position 8,948,014 of record CAJQZJ010033015.1, on the reverse strand, counting down.
CCTGTGCATACACACACACACTATATATATATATACTGGCAGCGGTGGTTAATACTGATGGTCAACCTGACAGGATCCAGAATCACCTAAGACAATCACCTCTGGGCAAGTCTGTGAGGGATTTTGGTTCACTGAAGCAAGAAGACTTGCCATGAAGGTGGGCAGTACCATTTCATGGTCTGGGATCCTAGACAGAATCAAAGGGGATGTGCGCTGAACAGTGGGTGACCAGTGTTCATCCCTTTGTGCATCCTGACTGGATGTGATGTGACCTATAACCTCCCACGCTGATAACCATGATTCTGCTACTGTAACGATGAACTGTATACTCTGCCACTGAAACCCTGCCTTAAGTTGTTTTGTCAAATATTTCAGCACAGGAATAAGAAAAGTGTGTGAGTGTGTGTGTGTGTGTGTGTGTGTGTGTGTGTGTGTGTGTTTGTGTGTGTGTGTGACTGAGGACTAAACCCAGAGCCTCATACATTCTATATAAATCTTTTACTACTGAGCTACCTCCACAGCCTGCTTTCTACATTTTGGACACTAAACCCTTATCAGATAGAAGTTTCACAAGTATTTTCTTCCACCCTGTAGTTCTTTTTTTAAAATTTTCTTAATAATGCCATTGATGCACAAAAGTCTTCATTTTTATGCAATCCAATTTATATGTTTTTCAGTGAGTCTGCCTTTTGAGGTCAGATCTAAGACTCCATTGACAAACCCAATGTCGTGTATATTTATCCTTGATCTTTTTTAGTAGTTTTATAGTTTTGGGGCTTTTCCATTTGGGTCACAGACCCATTTTGAGTTAACTTTTACATATGAAATGAGAACATTCTAAACCCATCCTTTTTCAAATGGCTATCCAGTTGTCCAGAGCTATTGAATAAATTGCTCTTCCAACTGCATGGATTCTGTGGCCTCATAGCCCTGGTGTTTGTCTCCTCTGGACTCCCAGTTCTGTTGTATCTATCTACATGTCTGTCCTCAGGGAACCCCTCACAGTTACTGTGGAGTGACATGTGAGTTCCCTTCTCTGCTCTGAAAGTCGTATATCTCTTCCCAATTCATGTATTGAAACCTAACACTCACGGTGACGTGGAGGTGCGGCATTAAGAGGTGACTAGGTCACAAAGTTCTGTTTATCCTAGGGAGCCCTGTGTTCCTCTGCTTGAAGACACTCAGCAGGTGGCATTAGAAGGAAAATTTCTCACCAGACACCAGGTTTGTTGATAGACTAATTGGGTTTTGTGTCCCTAGAAAAGTGTGCAATAAATTTCCCTTGTTTCTAAATTACCCAGACTAAGGCATCCTTAATGAATGAAAGCATTGTTTAATTTTTTTTGTTTGCTTGTTTTTAATAGTGCTTGATGATTCAGGGGCCTTTACAGCTCCACATGAAACCAAGGATTAATGAAGCCCCAAATCAGAAGCTGTCCTTAGAGAAAAGGGCATCCCAGCACCCCAGTTCTCAGTTCTCTGCTCCCAGCACCTCTCCTGTGCTGTCTGGGTCAACACTGAGTGTGTTCCAGCCAAGCAGTGACTCCTAGCCTTGGCTCTCAGCCCGAGATCTCTCCTCTCTGAGTCCAAAGCCTGTGTTCCCAGGTACTGAGCACCATAGTGTCCCTGGGCAGGAGAAGAAGGAAGCTGAAAGTTTGCAGGGTGACTATGCTGCCAGCTCCTGGTGACTTCCGATTTTGCAGCATGATCCTCTGCTCTGGAGACAGGGCTGCAGGACACCCATAGGAGGTGGGGAATTTACTCACAGAGTCCTGAACTCAGCCCCCTCACTGCCATTCCTTGGACAGATGGCCTGCTCTGACCCATTTGCTCCCTAGAGCTGGTTGAGCAAGTGGAAGCCCAGACAGAGCATCAAGTCACGAGTCTCAGTGTCCGATGCTCAAGACTGCATAGTTACAGAGTATCGGTGGCATGCTCCCTTCCATAGGGCTCACCCTCAAGGTGTCAAATAAAGATGGCAGATTTATGCAGGCTGGAGAGATGGCTCAGCAGTTTAGAGCACTGGTCGCTCTTCCAGAGGACCTGGGTTCAATTCCCAGCACCCACATGGCAGCTCACAACTGTCTGTAACTCCAATTCCAAGGGATCTGCCACAGACAGACACAGACACACATGGAGGCAAAACACCAATGGGTGCCTTTAATCCCAGCACTTCAGGTCTCTGATGTGGCTAAAGACTAGATAGTTATAGTCTCACAGTTAAGTTTTAAGTTGTTCAGGAATTAAAAGGTTGTTCTAGGTCTAAAAAGATGTTTTTAAGTTGGTAATGCAAGTTAGGATGGAAACTGATTTAAGTGTAGAACTTTAAACTCATCGAGATAGATACATAATAGAATATTCTTATTAGTTGCCAAATATATATGGACTGGACATTGGGAATGTATTTTACACCTTATAATTTTCATAAATGTTGCCTAATTGTCCTTATTGTTTTGTATTGTATTTACTGTTATAAGAAAAAGAGCCTTTTATTGGACTAAAAGGGATAGATGTTGGAAGGGAAAAAAGATACACCTTAAAATTAAAAAGAGGATGGGAGGGAGAGGGGGAAGAGGGTAGGAGGGTGGGGCCAGAAGGGGAGAAGGGAGGGGGCTGTGATTGAGATGTAACTTGAAGAAATAAATAAATGTTGAAAAAAAACAAATTTTAAAAAGATGGCATATTCACAGATGAAGGATTGAAGGATTTAATATAGAAAAGGATCTAAGAGGTAGACCCCTTCAGCCTGCAGACCAATCTTCCCCTGGATGGCAGAGCAAGCCATATGGAACCATAAAAGAGTACCTTTGTTTCTCAAAGCTTGTAGGGAGCCAGTTGCTGACCGTCAGAGCAAGTCAGATAACACACAGAGGCTTGCTAGAGAGTGAAGGCTGAAATTACATACCGATCCTGTAAGAGCCTTAAGGAAGTCTCTAAGCCCAGCTTAAGACTTTTTTTTTTTGTAAGGAAGAGATTTATACACCAGATCTCTCCATCAGGTCAGAGCCAGGGGTGACACAGTTTAAGTCACAATGGCCTTCTCTGTATTGTCTGGGCACCGCAGGCCATAAAGAGAAGCAAAGGTTTGTGACTGAGGGCACATTGTCTGCTCAGTTCACTGTGCCACCACAGTGGGCGCTCTGTGCCTGCAGGTGGTGCTCACTAAGTCCGGCTCTATTTCAGAGAACAGTGCTCTTGGATTAAGACCCACCATCACTCTAGCTGTAAGGAGCAATGACTTAAAACTGTGCCAGGAGCCAGCAGTTGAGTGAAAAAACAAAGGAACAAACAATAACTATTTTGGATACGTGGCTGAACTTCGTCCATCCCCACTCATAGACAAGAGTCCTGTTTTCATTGTATTTAGAGGTGGGGGCCTTCCAATAATAACTAGGTTTAAATGAGGTGGTGAGAGTGGAGCTCCTACAAGGAAGTAAGAATCTTTATTACAAGAGACATGGAGCCCCATCCCTAGCTTCCTGACAGGGGAGACAAACATAGAAGGTGGCTATAGGAAAAATGCTGCACTCCTTAATGACATTTACAACAAGTGGGATGTTTGAGAAATTCAAAGCTACCCTCTTAGAGCTCAAGTCAGGCTGCAAAGTTAAGTCCTATATTCAGCTTCCTATCAGATGCAATGCCTGGGCCTGAGTGTCCTGGTGCTTCTGCTATACAATGAATTGTCACGTAAGATGGGTGGCACACTGTCGACTTCAAAGCTACTGAAGTTCTTGTGTGTCAGTCAGGGTTTGGAGCACAGTAAGGAAGAAGGGTCTCACCCCACAGTCAGGTCCCTCAGTACAAGTGTGGGCTGCAAATCATGGTTAGGAGAGGGGAAATGGAAACAGCATGCCAGAGAAGAGCTTGCCACTCAAGGTGCAGAAAAGTACAGTCTCTGGGAGAGCACAGGGGGTGTGAGAGAAACCCCCTTCCCAGCCTCTTGGCCTTGGGAAGCAGTAAGGGGGAGCATAGCCGGCTGTCTGCAAACATGTGTGGGCAGATGGAAGCACGGCTATTTTGTGGCTTATTTTGTCCTCCAAGAGCCACACTGTGTGCAGACTGGAGGAGGATGGGAATCGAGCGGGACACCACCAGGCTGGCCAGTCACACTTAAGCATTTTCCTTAGTTGCCTGATACTCTGCTTGTTGTCTCTTTGAATTTCTTTTTTTTTTTTTTTAGAAGATTGTGTGTGTGTTTCTGTCTGTCTGTGTCTCTGTGTCTGCCTGTCTGTCCACTGCTGGTGCCTGAGGAAGTCAGATCCCCTCAGGAGCTACAGATATTTGTAAGCAGACCAAAGTGGGTGCTGGGAGCTGAATTCCTCTGCAAAATCAATCCATGCTTTTAACCACTGAACCATCGTTCCAGCCCCACTCTCCCCCTCCACCAATTCTCAATAATCAAGGACAAGTGCCCTCCCACCACAGATCCAGAAAACCCTGTTGGCCCTGCACCTGCACAGCCTGCTTCAGCCTTGAGGACCCAGGAGCACCTCCTGGGTGCCCACTGCATTGCTCCGGCTTCACCATGGTGCCAATGCTGAGATAGAAACAGGAGTCATAGAGTTTCACAGTGTTCAGGAGAGTCTTAAAAGTCACGTGCATGGGCTACTGCCATCCCTGCTATGGCCCCTTGTTCCATCTGGAGACTGCTGGTCCCTGAGATGATTCTGCTCAATGAAGAGGGAGGAGGTTCTGGGCCTCTGACTTGTTTTCTCTGCCTGCTATGTAACCTTACCTACTTCTCTTGCCTCTGCAAAGTAGGGTCAAAATGGTCAAAAGGAAAGCCCACAGAGTCCCATCACTCTACCAGTGACTGCTTCCCAGAGCCCCTCCTTGCTACCCTGTTCCTCATCCTTGTCCTGGGCAGGGCGGGGGGGGGGGTGCCACCGCTATTCTGGGTTGCTAAAGTCCTCATCCTGTTTGAGCATGATTCTGTTTGGGAATAAATTCCTTGCAGATAATGGAATTAACAGAGTCCAGCCTAAAGTGAGAGACAAGTCCTGATCTAAAAAGACAAGGAAATCCAGCAGAAATGGTGGGACCAAGGACAGATCTGCAATATCGGCCCACAGAGGGAGCCAATATCTTCATTTTGCTCATTTGGGCTCCAGGACAGCAAAATGGTTTTCTGAAGGCCGAGGAAGGAAGATTGAAAGGCCAAGCCAGTGTCAGCTACGTATTGAGATCCTATCTTTAGAAACGTAAAAAGAACTTCCTACACAAAATAATAGCAAGCAGTGTTCAGCCACATAGTAGAAGAACAGCCACAAGGGCCAATGCACATTTACCTCAAGGTTGCTAAACCAGATCAATGTTAGAAAATGGAGCAATCCATTCACACACCAAAGGAGGGGGTCAGAGAAGAAAACTGGAAGTTTTTTGTTGTTGTTGTTGATACTGAAAACATGATAAAATTTTGTAAATTTACCTGAAAAACTTTACCTGTGATTTTGTGCAATAATAAAGGGAAACTTGTTTTTGCTCTTGGAAACTGGTGGGAAAATGACTTAAATGTACTCTACGCTCCAGCTCTCTCCACCTCTCCTGGCAGAACATCCAGAGAAAAGCCACAAATCCCCATGTGATGGCAGCTGGAAACGCTCCCTGGATGGCTTTGCCCGATGCATTTCAACATTATTTTAAACTTCAAGATAAGTGGGGGCGGAACACAAAAAGAGAGAATGTGGAAAGGTCTCTGTTAGGCACTTAGAATCTCAGGGTTGCTGGGAGGTAGAGGGGCTTGGGCAGAGGACCCAAGGGGGAGTCAATGGGAAAACAGAGAGAGACCCCTGGGCTTAGTCAGGCATCAGACCCCAGAGCCCATTCTACCTCAGGCACCCTGGCCCCAGTGCCTGGTCCATCCAAAGCACTTAGATACATGCACTCAGATTTATCAGTTATTTTACCACATACCTTTTGAAAAGTAACTAATATTGATACCAAAAGCAGGAGGAGGAGACCAGCAGGTGGTAGATCTGAGGACAGGAGAAAACCACGTGACTGGATAGAGAACCATATTACTACACGCTTAGGAGTTTGTGTGTGTGTTGAATATTTAGTTAAATAACTGAACAATGGTCTCTGGCAGGGAATTAGCAATGATAACCTACGAATCTCAAAGCTTTGTTACAATTGAGTATGTAATGTTAAAATACATAGGCTGACTCACCATTCTTGGGGGACCGTCTCTTTTCTGATTGTATGTCTGTCTCCAATTGGCAAAAGTGTTAAGTTCTGTCTGAATTCTGAAACTCAGCACTTGAGACTACAGGTTTGATTTATCTGTCCTTACTCTGAAGCAGGCTGCAGATGCTTTCACGGTGACACGAAAGCTAAATCCTTTGGAATCTTGGCGTTTCTTCCACCTTTGCCATTTTCTGGCATACCTTTAGTTTTACTGCATTGGGAGACATTTTGCCAGTTTAACTCCACCAAGGCTCTCTCACAGAGGCCATGTGTCAGTCGTGATACAAGCTTACAGAGCACTGGCAGGCTGGGAATGACGCCGTGGCTCCTACTAAACCTTCAGCTCAGCTACAGGCCAAGGTCTTCATGGCCTGGAGTGGAGTGTAGAATAAGATGGAAGCCAGGCTGACCAAGCCCCACACAGCCACCTGGGAGTGCGCTGGACAGGGTAGTAAAGTTACTGTTAAATTGTGTGGGGGCTGGGTCAAGGGGAGAGTGCTTATGCAGCATTTTCCAGGTCTGGTTTGATCCCCAAGCTTCCAAACAACAACAAAACTATAAAGTTTCAAGCTGTCTACCTTGGTCACTGTTGATGGATTTATGCTACTTTTACCATTTTTTTTCCGGTGTTTTTTTTTCCTGATTTCAATTCCCCCTCCCCATTTCCACAGATGTGCTTCATCTGTTTTAGCAAGAATTTACAAACACCCCCCAACTCTAAGTGCTGCCTGCCTGTGTTTTCAAATCGAGGATTGCCTGGGTAGGCACTAGCCTTTCCTCTCTGTGGTGATCTCTCTGTGGCTTGTCTTCTGGGGAACCTACAACCCCTGGATAAGATGCTTCAGGTTGCACACAGGTATTTCCTAATGGTTTCTGATTCACCTTGGTGATCTACAGGAAAACACTGAAACAGATCTGTGCCTTCCCACGGGTGACACCAAGTGCAATTAAATGCTGAGATGTCAGTCTACTATGGAGAGATTAATCACATGGTTAAATGCAATTAGGTGGTCTGTTATGTAAAAGTTTGGCAGTGGCACACAGGAGGGAGATACATGGAACACTGCAGAGAGATCCACACTTGGAACGCACAGCCTCCACTCTCTTGTTTTCACTGCTCTAAATTCTGTTCTGATGGCTGTCCTTAGAAACACCACTTCTAGCCGGGCGGTGGTGGCGCACGCCTTTAATCCCAGCACTTGGGAGGCAGAGGCAGGCGGATCTTTGAGAGTTCGAGGCCAGCCTGGTCTACAAAGCGAGTCCAGGACAGCCAGAGCTGTTAAACATAGAAACCCTGTCTCGAAAAAACCAAAAAAAAAAAAAAAAAGAAACACCACTTCTGTCTTGTGTCATCAAAGGACATAATCTCAGGATCCTTAAGCTTCTTTTAGAAAGTCATTTCTCCTGTTATCTCAGTGTTATTGTGATGGATGCATGAAAGATTTTGTTCTGTAGTTTGTGTGTGTGTGTTGGGGGGTAGTATGTAGGTTTTTTTTTTGTGTAGTGTGTCTGTCTGTCTGTATACTGGGTGTACTGTGTGTGTATGAGAGGTGTATAGATATATGTGTGTAAGAGAAAAAGAGGAGCCAGGCAGTAGTGGCGCACGCCTTTAGTCCCAGCACTTGGGAGGCAGAGGCAGGCGGATCTTTGCGAGTTCGAGGCCAGCCTGATCTACAAAGTGAGTCCAGGACAGCCAGGGCTATACAGAGAAACCCTGTCTCGAAAAACAAAAACAAAAAAAAAAGAGAGAGAAAGAGGTATGTGTATGAGAAAGAGGTGTGTGTGGTGTATGTAGTGTGTATTTGTTTTGTGGGTGTGTATGTGAGAGAGAGGTGTGTGTATATGTGTGTGTGTGTGTGTGTGTGAGAGAGAGGTGTGTGTATATGTGTGTGTGTGTGAGAGAGAGGTGTGTGTGTATATTTGTATGTGTGTGTGTGACAGAGAGAGAGAGAGAGAGAGAGAGAGAGAGAGAGAAAGAAAGAGGTGTGTGTATGTGTGTGTTTTAAATTTGAGACCGGATCGCTAGATCTCTATATATGCTATATGCCCTACCAGCCTGAAACTCTGTATAGACCAGGCTGGCCTCAAACTTGAAGCAGTCCTTCTGTATCTCTCTTTTGAATGCTGAGATTACAGGTGTGCACCACCATGCCCAGCTTTGCACCGAAGTTGTATAGACTTGACTAAAGGCACCTTCGCTTCCTGGACTCAGTTCTGCAGTGTTATGGTTAGTGGTGAGTCAGGCTCCAGAGATTGTCCCACAGCTCCACCCTGATATCAGCAGTATCTGAGGAATTCTTCTGAGTAACCTGCACTCAGATGAAGCTGAGCTTTTGTTTTTAAAGGTCTATTCTTAGTTTTATTTATGTGCACTGTGTTGTATGTGTGGTGTGTCTGTGTGTGTGTTTTCATGTGGAAGTCAGAGGATAACTATCAGGAGTTCCTTCTGTCTATCATGACCATTGGGAAAGGCTATACTTGGTCATATATGCTTAGGTCTTAAACACAGTTCATTGCTGTTTTAACATTCTTATTTGAAATATCTATATAAAAGGAATATTTTCTCTGTGAAGGCAACTTTCACAGATATAATTCTTCTTTTGTTTTTGTTTTTATTATGTGTGGAAGAAAACAACTTGAAAGAGTCGGCTCTTTCCGTCCACAATACAGGGGTGAGGAAGGAAACACATTGTTAGACTTGGAAGCAAACACTGTCCACCGAGTCATCATCTCAGTGGCCTGCTAGAACTCTCTGACACTTATTGGTTGAGAGCCCTCAACCAGACTCCAGAGTGAGAGGCTCCTTGGTCATCCTGTGTCCCTTAATTTTTGACATTTTTCTATCTTCTAGTTCTATTTTGAAATCGATTTTTTAAAGACCCCCTTATCAATATATCTGTGATCTAAGTACCCAGACATGTGGGTGGGACTCTCTCCTTGAGGTCGCTTGACTGGCAGGCTAGTTGAACACTCAGCGGCCATGCCTACCCTGAACCCATTGATGTCCCTCTCCCTCTGCTCTGGTTTGAACTTAGCTGGGATGGCTCAGGGTTCTATGATGCCTAGGAGGCACAGGTTGCCTAAAGTACTCCAGAGCTGTCCTGGACGATGGGCCTGGGAGAGAACTGGATGCAGGAACCCTTCGGGCAGAGTGGGTTGAGTGAGCAGAAGGGAGGAGAGGAGGAAGCTATTGTCCAGCTACTCCACAGAGTGGTTGGTGCTGGTTTGAGGAACAGCCAAGTCGGTTGGCTGGCCTTGAAATGTCCACTGGGCTATGTTATAGATGGATGACAAACTGTCACATATCCCCAAAGTGGTCCCTATCCAAGGGACAAATTCCAAGTTGTTTAGCATCTGAATTAGTTACCTTTTGGTATCTGTGATAGAATTCCCAGATGAAAAACACCTTGGAAGAGAAAAGGTGTTTCTTTTGGCTGATGGTTCCAAAGGGAAAATAGCCCATCATGATGAGGCAGTCAGGGCATCAGGAGCATATAGCTAACTTGGCATTAGGGAATAGAGTGAGCATGTTTCATCCACACAGGGGAAACAGGGAGAGAACAGGAAGTAAGTCCAAGCTATAAAAACTCAAAGCCCACCCCTTAGTGATGCACTTCCTCCAGCAAATCACCACCTCCTAAAGGTTTCATAACCTTCTCAAACAGGGACTGAGTGTTCAAATATATGAGCCTACTGGGGACATTTCTTGTTCAAATAACATCACCACCACTGTCCTCATTTCCACAGCTGAACACGAGCTGCCTTCTCCTATCACCTTCAGCTTGATGAGCAGGTGCCAAGTGGATGGGTTCCTTGCAGACCAGTTCTTCATGAACTGATGTCTACATGTCGGACATGTAGATGCCAGGATCCCCTGATGGTCAGGGAACTTTCTGGAAGTAACTGTTGGGTAATTAATTTCCATGAGGTCAATAAGGGCTTGGAAGTTGTTTCTGGGTTGTGAGCATGTCCCAGCTTACCAACTATGCCAACTTATGTTTGGAAATCCTGAGAACTTTGCTTGCAACATAATTGTCTCTGGAGGACGTATGACCAGACCAGTGGAGGTATTTGGAAAGGACTCATTCACACTGTTTTCAAGAACACTATCCATAGGCCAAAAATAATGCCAATGTCCTAACAGCCTGGTTCCACGATGCTGTGAGCACATCCTCCCTCACTGCCCATTTCTTCCACAGTATGAACAGGTACATTGTCCCACTGTTCTGACCATCCAGAGCCCTACAGCCCAATCAGGAACTGTGAGTTACAGGGCTGTAAAGCAACTCATTTGTTCAGGAATGTTCAGTGCAAAGTAGGAGCACACATACTATGAGGTGTCAGGAGGGTAGAAACCACACAGACAAAAACAGAAAATAATGTTCTGGCTGAAGCCAAAGCTCTTTGGAATTTTCCATTATATATACTCAGTGGAGGAGATTTGGAAAGGGAGAGGAAATCACCAGATCCCTACCGCCCAGGGAAAATCATGAACATTTATGACATATTTTCTTTGAGAGCTTTATAGTATCATTAAAACCATTGTTCTCACATGTCATACATAAAATGTGATATTTTTTAGAACAGAGCTGCCACACAGAACCTGTTACCAAACACAGGGGTAGATAAGTGAGTGTTAAGCTGATGACTAATTTTTGTTTCTTATGGTCACCACCAAGAATTTTCCACAGCCCATTTACCTCCTGGTGGAAATTGAAATTGTTAACATTTTTTGCTATGATTGAAAAAAATATTAGGCTAGAAGTGAGTATTTAGAAGTATTGAGACTTTTCCCCCCACACTTTAAATTCCTTCCTCTAGATTCCATTCCCAGGGTAAAGTCCTAAGAAGAACATCCCATAGACTGGAGTGTTGAACTACGACCTCACACCAGCACAGCCTACTCGTTGATGAATCTCAACTCACAGAGGAATTTTTACTTTGTTAGTATTTGGGAAGAAGCTTGTTTTCATGCTTTCAAGAGCAATGAGAAGGATGCTAAGGTGTGATTATGAAGAGGATGAATGGGTTCTGTGGTTCTTCATGGTTTGTGGGGCACCCACTCCCTGGGTTTTTACAAAATGGAGATAGAAAAGGTCCAACCCCTTGATCATACAACATTACCTCCTGGCATCTTGTCCAGAATGAAAGAGGTTCTGAGAGTCTGTCCTGCAGTAGAGGTCACAGGGAGAATGATTCATACTGGAAAGCTCCGTCCTGTAGTGGGACACAGCAGTGAGTGCCTGCTTAGGATTTGCTCTCTCCCAGTCCTCATGGAGTAGGAAATACACTCTAAAGGAAAGGAGGATAATGAAGCCTGAGCCTCATTTTCAGTAATTTATTGCTTCTGGTTTTGGAGGCTGAGCACATTGTCTCCAGAAATAACCCCACAAGTTCTGTAGGAAGGAAAAGGGGTGAATGAGGAGGCCAAGGAGTGGGCCACCTGGGTGGTGGTAGGTGGCTTCCCTCCTACCGGATCAGATTCTGATTGGAGGGGTGGCTGCCAACAGTGCCTGGGAGCCAAGCAGTGCTTGGCCTTTGGTGAAGACCTTACTGAAGTGGCTTTCATCTTCCTCCAGCAAGTGCCTGGGTGGTTCTGATAATGTGGATCTTTGCTGCTTTGCTGAGGCTTGGATCTAATTAGCTGTAGTGTGTTCTTCCTCTAGGCCTTTAAGGTTTGGAACAAGAGTCCAAGGCCTCTCTGAGGAGCTGTAGCCTTGGGTTTGTTCACAACAGCTCAGAGCAGCAAAACCCCTGACTTTACTTGAGGGAAAACAGAAGCTCAGTCTAACCATAGCCCGTGGAAGAGAAACTGCATCCTCTTTCAGCCTGTGTCCTGGGGGCCCCTGGCAATGCCAGTTAACCCACCTTGCAAGCCATCATGTCTACTGCTGTGGGTGGATGTCAGGACAGGTGCTCATGTGGTCTCCCCTTGCTTTCCAGGGCTACTACTTGGTTGTCCCTCACCCTAAAGTAACTCAGTGGTCTGAACTGCCAGAACTAGTCTTTGGAAAACAGTTTCTCTAAAATAGTTTCCTTCTACACTACCTTCTCTCATTTTCCTTCAATGAGTGGAAGGTGATAGAGTCACGAGAGTGCCACATGCAGACAACTCTGGGCAGGTGAGGGACTGAGCTCACTTTTGTACCACAGTCTTATAAAAAAAAAAAAAACAAAAAAAAAAAACAACCCCATTTTGTGGTTGGGCCACACTGGTCAGGAGATCAAAGATCTCTTTGCATTGGATAACCTGAGGTCGACCCATAACTTATCCATGCTTCAGGCTCTGCAATGTGAGCTGAGGACCCTGCCACCTCCATGAGCCTGACTTAGGCATGGCAGAGAAGTCCAGGTAATCTTACTGTGGCATTCTAAGTTGTTAGCTGTGTGACCCGGAATAATGTGTTTAACTTGATTTCAGATGCATCGCCTAGGGGTAGCACTGAGGACTCAAGGCAAAATATTTAAATGATAAACTATTCAGCAATCAGTGTGAGGACAAGTTTATCATTTTGATGAACACAAAACTCCTGTTGCTTATTTTCATCTCATACATTATTATTTCAAAATAAATGCAAGATTAAAGTATGAACGAAAAAGAGGAGGAAACACACAGGCAGACAGAGAAGACACAGAGACAGAGAGAAACAAAGGTGTCCATTCTGTGTGTTGGAATGAAGGCCACTCTAAGGAAAATCTGAATCCTCTCTGAGATCAAAATCAAGAAGACCCTGAGGAAGTGACTGTTAATGCCGGATGTACCTCTCTTGTTAAGAGCAGACTTATAGCCAAATGATTTTTTTAAAACGTTTCAGGTGACATGAGAGTGTGGGCAGTACAGAAGAGGGCGTCTACTTCATCTCACAATACAGTTTTGTTTAAGAATTCATTCATGCCAGGCAGTGGTGGCTCATGCCTTTAATCCCAGCACTAGGGAGGCATAAGTAGGTGGATCTCTGTGAGTTCAAGGCCAGCTGGTCTACAGAGAGAGAGTTCCAGGATAGCCAGGGCTACACAGAGAAACCTTGTCACAAAAAAAAGAAAGAAAGAAAAAGAAAAGGAAAGAAAGAAAAAGAGAAAGAAAGAAATTATTGATGTGATCCACAGGGTTGAAGAATAAAGGATTTGTTCATAAAGGGAATCATTATAAAGGGATTTTGGCAGCTCTAGAGCTAACATGATGTCATGAGTTATTAGTGTTGTCTGAAGACAGGGGCAAGGTGAGAAACACTTTTGCTACTTTTCCCTGCCCTGTCCTGATGTCCAAGCATGACATGATAGCAATTAAACAAATAAAACCCTCAGTCTAAGCTAAAGCCTGTTCACTTCAGTTCATTCAGAGAAGGGAGCAGGAGCAGATGCCCAGTGCTAGAGGGACAGGAGGGTGAAGCCAGCATGATGGCACTGCTCAGGGAATAGATCCTCTGGATGCTGGAGCTGGCACCACCTCCCATTTCCATCCATCCTTGAAAGGAGGGATTGCCCTGTGGGATCTTGAGACCAGAACTCCCCAAGGCCAAGGCAGATTCCCACTCTCTGAAGGGAATTAAAGCACTTCAGAACAGAGGGCGGCAAACCAAACATTTGTGTTCTGAATCCTTCATTCACAAAAATGTTCAGGCTGTCTCGTTTTATGCTTTCTGTGGCTGGCAATAGCTAACGACTTGGATGAACTTGGTTTTGAAACACATGACACATATACAACAGCATTGCAGCAAACTGTCCTGGGGGGCAGTCGACAGTGCCTGCACTTGTATCTTTGAGATGCACCTGCTCTCAGAGTGTCAGCAGGACAGCATGGTCCTAATGACCTTCTAGTCCTGGAACCTGATTGTCACGTTACACCATGAAAGGGTCCTTGCAGAGGTAGCTGAGTGAGGAACGGAGATGCAGGTAGTCTAGAGAACCTGATAGGTCACAAGTAGCCACAGGTCCTTCTGAGACAAAGACAGACAGACCACCTCTGCACTAGGTTTGCAGTACCTCTAGAAGTGGCAGCCACTAGAGGTATGTGCCCGAGCCTCTTCTGTAAGGCACATCCAGCCCTTGTCCCATGGGCTATATGTATCTAAAGATGTCTGTGAATGTCATCCAACACAAAATCTTAAGCTGAGTTAAAACACTGAGATGTGTGTGTGCATACACATGTGTGAACATGGGTGCTCACGTATGTTAGGGTGTGGGGGACAGAGGTTAACATTGGTGTCTTCCTTAATTGTTCTCCACCTTGGGTTTTGAGACTCTCTTTCTGGACCTGGAGCTTGTGGACTAGGCTAGGCTGGCTAGATAGCACGCTCCCCTGGGATCCTCCTGTCTCTCGTATCCCCAGTACAAGGATTATAGGCACGTGTGGCCAGACTACTACTGTGTGAATCAGAAGTAGATGCAGGTCCTCGTGATCATACAAAAAGTACATGCTTGCTTCAGGATGGTAAGATAATAAATGTGCTGTTTTAAGCAAAAAAAAAAAAAAAGTAGTTCTTTCAATAAACATTCAATAAATATCTGTTGAATGCTGGCCATGTTCCAGGCTCAGTGGGCAACAGGATGCATCTGAGAAGGAAGTGGCTTTGGTCTACATCATGAGCACATATCACGGCTGTACACAGGCCCTTTCCTCCAGGTGAAGAAAGGAATTTCCTCATCCTACATAGTCCCTGGCCCCACGCAGGCATCATATGGAGAGTAACATCTTTGCATGGATCAAATGGTACATAAGCACTGGGCAGATGGGGCCTGGGTGGTCTAAGATCAGGAGACATGTCGGACTCACCAAAGAACCCTTCCACTGGTGGCTCGAGCTGCCTCATTCCTCCATGAGACTCCTTGTTTAAGTACAATTCCAAAGAGAGCTTTGGGTACTTTGTCAACATTTCTGGGGCTTCAGGACCCCGGGTTTCCTAATAACCACTATACCCTGACAAGCCTGGCTGTCTTCTCCTTGGGTCTAGCCTCAGAGGATGTTAAAAACCTGCTAGGCATCCCTAACAGGCTAGACTCAGCCCTCATCCTCACTACACCAATTAAATCGACAAGTGATAGTGAAAAACAGGGGAAGGAGACTATTCCAAATGGCCACATTGGGAAGAGGAATGCACAAAGAGACCCAGTGGCTCCCTCTACCCCCTAAGTCCATCTTTGGGATTCTGACATGAGGCTTAGGTTAGGAGAAAGGAGGAAGTGCATGTAGTTAGTCAGGGTGATCCTGCCCACCACTGACCGATCATTGCCTCAGCTCCATTCTTTCCTGTGTAGTGTGATAAGTTGTCTGAAGTGTGTGAAACCTCTTCCTGAGGCAAGATCTCATGCTAGCTGGCATCAGACTTCATTCTTTTCCTTCTCCCAGCATAAGATTCCTGGGGAAATTCCAACTTCTTGGAAACCATTGTTTCAATTGTCTGATAGTAAAAGGACAAAATGTCTGCCTAGAGAATGTCTCTGTTCTGTCTGGAACAATTTCCCATTCTTTGATTTTATACCTCTATCTTTTAAAAATGTTTTAATACTTATTAATCTGTTTATTTATTTATTTATTTATTTATTTATTTATTTATTTATTTATTTTTACTTTATTTTTTATTTCTTCAAGTTACATCTCAATTGAAATCCCCTCCCTACCCCGCCTCCAGTCCCACCCTCCCACCCTCTTCCGCCTCAACCCACCCCTCCCCTTCCTTTTTTTTTAAGTTTAAGATATATCTTTTCCCCCCAACAGCTCCCCCTTTCAGTCCAACAAATGGCTCTTACTCTTATAATAATAAATACAATACAAAACAACAGAGGTAATTAGGCCACAATTATGAGAGTTATATGGCTTGGCATACAATCCCAATGTCCAGTCTATATGTATTTGGCACCTGACTTCAACATTCTACTGTCGATCTATCTCCATGCGTTTAAAGTTCTATATCCAACTCAACTTTCATCCCAGTTTAAAAAGCATCTTCTTAGAACACCCTCTTGATTCCCAAACAACTCAAAATTTAACTATGAGACTCTAGCTATCTATTCTTCAACCACCTCAGAGACCTGAGAGGGACAAATATATCTGATTATATAGGAAGTGCAAGGCTGCAGCTTCCCAATCTAAGAAATGACATACCAGTGGCTGCCTGGACAGCTCCCATTTTCTCTCCATACATTACAGCATCAATCTTCAGTCATTTGGCCCCATTTCTCTGACAGACATTGATTGTAGAGCAGGGGTTATGAAGGACTCTCCTACCCTGTCTTGGCAGAGCTAGGCTGTCGACTTACCTGCTTCCAAGTTTTGTCCTTTTTGGACAGCAGTCTGTCTACAGTTGAAGCAAGGGGTTTTTCCTACCCTGTCTTGGCAGAGTTAGGCTGTCGATTTCCCCGCTACCAAGTTTTGTCCTTTTTGGACAGCAGTCTGTCTGCAGTGGTGCAAGGGGTTTTTTCATGCCAAGAGAAAGGCTTGCCACCAATTCAACCATCTTACAGTGGAGGTTCTTCGATGCTTATCCTCTACTTGGAGTAGAATAGGGTTGCCGTCAGGCGCTGATATGTCTTGATATAAAAAAAAATCTTGATTTAAGATAACATCTTTGAATGCCATATTCTGCAGATCTCAAGGGGTTTTTGAAGATGCCCTATCCATCTCTTGTATTTAGATAAGCAAATGTTGCTTGTCTCTTAGCAACTTGATTACTGGGTAGTTTAGAGAATATCTGTGATAGACTGTCATAGTAGCCAACAAAGAGACATGTTTGCATGACTAGGAGTTTGTTTTAACTATCCTAGACGTTTTAGACGGTTGGTATCAAGAGGCCAGAGCTTCACATTTTATTTTTAAGTATCTCTAGGTATGATACCATTGGGAAGCATTACCTTTAAATTTGTATCAATATACAAAGATCTATTCAATTGTGGTTAAATATACTCTAATTATGTATCAATATACCAAGATCAATGCCTATGTAGCCCAATATAATCTTAATATTACGTCCATATGGAAGGGTCAATACCATTGTGGCCAACTATAATCTTAATTTTGTATCAATATACAAAGATCAATACCGGTGTAATCCAATACAATCTTATTTTTGCACAATAAACAATGGTCAATACCACTTTAGCCAAATAAACTACTAATTTTGTATCAATATACAAAGGTATAAGGGCATATTCAATAATCTGCCCCTTCTTCCTGGACCTTCCTGTGCTATGTCTATATCTCATTTTTCTCAAGCCCATGCACTCCTACATAGGAGAGGAAGAAGGATACAGAAAAGGAAAAGTAGGAATTCCCTGGGGCTACCCTCCAAAACCCATTAAGACAGGACCATTTATCAGCTTGTAGACTCTTCCCCTACATAACAGAGTTTTCAGTTATCCTTCAAATAACCAAAAAGATGGGCGGAGAAACACCCTCCCCACCCTCTGGGCATGGGACGTCGCTCTCTTAAAGTGACTTCCTGCTGATTTGGGTCGTAGTAGACCTGTTTGGGGCCCAACCCAAATGGGAAAAATGATTAAAAATGTTAGTACAATACTTTTATGTTCAGTCCTTCTGTTCTCAGCTGTTTAGATGACCTAAGGGGTTTGTAGGCAGAAGCTGGTCTTGCAGGCTTCACTGAGGTTCTGGCCGGGGCACTGTGTAGAGCTGAACGGTCCCAGCGACACTGGATTGCAGTGGTGGTTGCAGGCCCCCGATGGAGACAGCTATTGAGGAAGTCTGCCAGGCAGAATCAACTGTGTCACTCATCCTCCTTGGTGCCTGATTCTGCTCTCTGCTGAGGATTCCGCTGTCCGCTGTCCCCGGGCTCCCCTAATGGACACTTCGATTCTTCTGGAACGATAAGAGCAGAGCCCTGCCCCAATCCCAACCCTAGGACAATTGCCCTCTTTTTTTTTTTCTGGGGGGGGATGGAGGGGGCTAGGTAGTACTTCTCCTGAAGCAAATTTGGCCTTCTGACAACATACAAAGCGTTATCTTTCAATCTGGGTTAAAGTAGAAATCATTCTGTCACCTTGGAGCTAAACCAGCTCTAGTGTATATA
>CAJQZJ010033015.1:8915787-8929405 GCA_907164525.1 Lophiomys imhausi | reverse complement strand
CCGCTGAAGTCAAAGGCATGGGCCAATACCACAATTCCCTTGTATTTTACCTTAGCTCCACGTCTTCTCTACACCTGGAGGTCTGCAAATCCAGGCCGAATGGCTGTATCCTCTGTTCCATTCACAGTGTTTCAGCCCTGCCCCCTGCCTTTTTTTTTTTTTCTTCTAGTTAATAAATTTATTTGTTTGTTGCTTCAGGTTACATCCTTATCATATTGTCCTCTTTTCCCGCTTCCCAGCCCCACCCTCCCATGCTCTACCCCCTGACCCTTCCGTCTTGTTCCTCTGGGGTGGAGTGTCCCTGCCTAACAGTCTCTCACCACAGATCAGGAGTCATATGAGGGCCAAGCGCCTCTTCATTCACCGGGGGCCTAAGAGGCAGTACTGCCAGTGACTGGTGTCTCATTGCTGCTGGGGGAATACTAAAAAAAAAAGACCAACAAACATACAAACCCACAAAAACAAAGAATATCAACAAAAAAAAAGAGAGGAAAAAGAGAAGGGAAAAGGAAAGAGAAAAAAAGAAAAAAAGAAGGAAAAAGAAAAAGATAAAAAAAAAAATTATGTCCTTGTTCCTTTTGATGTGTTGGTTGTAGTACAGAAATCCTGTACGAAATAGTTAAAATCCTACTATAAGTGAATAGATGCCATGTGCATCCTTCTGAGATTGGGTTAGCTCACTCAGGATGAGCTCCTCTAGATCCATCCATTTGGTGGCAAATTGCATGATTTCATTGTTTCTGATAGCTGAGTAATATTCCATTGTATAGATGTACCACAATTTTTTAATCCATTCTTCAGTTGAGGGACATCTGGGTTGTTTCCAATTTCTAGCTATTACAAATAAGGCTGCTATGAACATAGATGAGGAGACTTCTCTATGTCTCCGTGAGAGGTCCTTTGGGTGTATACCCAGAAGTGGTATGGCTGGGTCTTGAGGCAAGGTTATTCCTAGATTTCTAAGATATCGCCAGACAGACCTCCATAGTGGTTGCACAAGCCTGCACTCCCACCAGCAATGGAGTAGGGTACCCCTTTCTCCACACCCTCGCCAGCATGCGCTATCATTTGAGCTCTTTATTTTAGCCATTCTAACAGGTGTTAGGTGGAATCTCAGGGTCGTCTTGAGTTGCATTTCTCTGATGATTAAGGATGTTGAACATTTCTTCAAGTGTCTCTCAGCCCTTAGGGATTCCTCCTTTGTGAATTCTCTATTTAGCTCCATCTCCCATTTTTTGATTGGATTCTTTGGTTTCTTGGCATTTAGTTTCTTGAGTTCTTTGTAGATTTTAGATAATAGCCCTCTATCAGATGTGGGGTTGGTGAAGATTTTCTCCCAGTCTGTTGGTTGCCGTTTTGTTCGAATGACAGTATCCTTTGCTTTACAGAAACTTTTCAGTTTCATGAGGTCCCACTTATTGATTGTTGATCTCAGGTCCTGAGCTGTTGGTGTTCTGTTCAGGAAGTTGTCACCTGTGCCAATGAGTTCGAGGGTTTCTCCTACTTTTTCTTCTAGTATCTTTAGTGTGGCTGGCCTTATGTTAAGATCTTTGATCCACTTGGAATTAAGTTTTGTACAAGGTGATAGGTATGGGTCTAATTTCATTCTTTTGCAAGTGGACATCCAGTTGGACCAGCACCATTTGTTGAAGATGCTGTCCTTCTTCCATTGTGCGTTTTTGGCTTCTTTGTCAAAGATTAGTTGGCCATAGGTGTGTGGATCCATGTTTGGGTCTTCAATTCGATTCCATTGATCCACTGGTCTATTTCTATACCAGTACCATGCTGTTTTTATTACTGTTGCTCTGTAGTACAGCTTGAAGTCTGGGATGGTGATACCTCCAGATGTTTTTTCATTGGACAGGATTGATTTAGCTATTCTGGGCTTTTTGTTGTTCCATATGAAATTGAGACTAGCTTTTTCCAGGTCTATAAAGAATTGTGTTGGTATTTTGATAGGAATTGCATTAAATCTATATATTGCTTTTGGTAGGATAGCCATTTTTATTATGTTGATCTTACCTATCCATGAGCATGGGAGATCTTTCCATCTTCTAAAGGTCTCTTCCATTTCTTTCTTCAGGGGCTTGAAGTTCTTGTTATATAGGTCCTTTACATGCTTGGTTAGAGTTACCCCCAGGTATTTTATGTTGTTTGTGGCTATTGTGAAGGGGGTTGTTTCCCTTATTTCTTTCTCGGTATATTTGTTTGTTGTATAAAGAAGGGCTTCTGATTTTTTTGAGTTAATTTTGTATCCAGCCACCTTGCTGAAGTTGTTTATCAGCTGTAAGAGTTCTTTGGTGGAATTTTTGGGGTCGCTTATGTATACTAACATATCATCTGCGAATAGGGATAATTTGACTTCTTCATTTCCAATTTTTATCCCTTTGATCTCCTTTAGTTGTCTTATTGCTCTAGCAAGGACTTCAAGTACTATATTGAAGAGATATGGTGAAAGTGGACATCCTTGTCTTGTCCCTGAGTTTAGAGGAAATGCTTCAAGCTTCTCTCCATTTAATTTGATGTTGGCTACTGGCTTGCTGTATATTGCCTTTATTATTTCTAGGTATGGTCCTTGTATGCCCGTTCTCTCCAGAACTTTTAGCATGAAGGGGTGTTGGATTTTGTCAAATGCTTTTTCTGCATCTAGCGAGATTATCATGTGGTTTTTTCTTTCATCTTGTTTATGTGGTGAATTACATTGATAGACTTTCGTATATTGAACCATCCCTGCATTCCAGGTATGAAGCCTACTTGATCATGGTGTATGATACTTTTGATGTGTTCTTGAATTCGGTTTGCTAGTATTTTATTAAGTATTTTTGCATCAATGTTCATGAGGGAGATTGGTCTGAAGTTCTCTTTCTTTGTTGGGTCTTTGTGTGGTTTAGGAATCAGAATGACAGTGGCCTCATAGAATGAGTTTGGCAGTGATCTTTCTGTTTCTATGTGGTGGAAGAGTTTGAAAAGTAATGGTGTTAGTTCCTCTTTGAAGGTCCGGTAGAATTCCGTGCTAAAGCCATCTGGCCCTGGGCTTTTTTTGGTTGGGAGATTATTAATGACTGTTTCTATTTCCTTAGTTGTTATTGGGCTGTTTAAGCTGTTAATCTGATTTTGATTTAGTTTTGGTAGGTGGAATTTATCGAGGAAATTGTCCATTTCGCTTAGGTTTTCAAATTTAGTGGAATATAGATTTTTAAAGTAATGTCCGAATATTTTCTGGATCTCCTCAATGTCTGTTGTTATTTCTCCCTTTTCATTTCTGATTTTGTTGATTTGTGTTCTTTCCCTTTGCCTTTTAGTTAATTTGGCTAGGGGTCTGTCTATTTTGTTGATTTTCTCAAAGAACCAACTCTTGGTTTCATTGATTCTTTGTATAGTTCTTTTTGATTCTAAGTTGTTGATTTCAGCTCTAAGTTTGATGATTTCCTGTCTTCTGTTCTTCTTGGGAGTGTTTGTTTCTTTTTTTTCCAATTCACCCAGCTTAGCTGTTAGTTCACTAATATGAGCTGTCACAATTTTCTTTTTGAAAGCACTTAGTGCTATGAACTTTCCTCGTAGCACAGCTTTCAATGTATCCCATAGGTTTGGGTATGTTGTGTCTTCATTGTCGTTGGATTTTAAGAAGTCTTTGATTTCCTTCTTTATTTCTTCCCTGACCCAGTGGTCATCCAGTAAGGAGCTGTTCAATTTCCATGTGTGTGTAGGCTTTCTGTTGATTCTTTTACTGTTGAAGACCAGTTTTATTCCATGGTGGTCTGATAAGATACAAGGTGTTATTTCAATTTTCTTGTATCTACTGAGACTATCTTTGTGACCAATTATGTGATCGATTTTGGAGAAGGTTCCGTGGGGTGCTGAGAAAAAGGTGTATTCCTTTGTGTTTGGGTGAAACGTTCTGTAGATATCTGTTAGGTCCATTTGGTTCATGATCTCTGTTAGTCTCAATATTTCTCTGTTTGTCTTCTGTCTTGATGATCTGTCCTTTGTTGTGAGTGGGGTGTTGAAGTCTCCCACTACTAATGTGTTGTGATCGACGTGCGCTTTAAGTTTTAGAAGTGTTTCTTTTACGAAAGTAGGTGCCTTTGTATTTGGGGCATAGATGTTCAGTATTGAAATTTCCTCTTGATGAATATTCCCTTTAATGAGTATATAGTGCCCTTCTTTGTCTTTCTTCATTAACTTCAATTGGAAGTCTGTTTTGTTTGATATTAGGATGGCTACTCCAGCTTGCTTCCTGGGTCCATTTGCTTGGAAAACCTTTTCCCAGCCCTTTACTCTGAGGCAGTGTCTATCTTTTGTAGTTAGATGTGTCTCTTGTATACAGCATAAGGAAGGGTCTTGCTTGCGGATCCACTCTGTAAACCTATGTCTTTTTATTGGGGAGTTGAGTCCATTGATGTTGATGGATATTAGTGACCTGGGGTTGTTATTTCCCATTAGTTTGGTATAGGTGGTGGTCCTGTTTCTCTTTTGGTTTAGTTGCTGATGGGTTTTCTATTCCCTTTGTTTTCTTGGGTGGAGTTTTCTTCTCTGGGTTGGGATTTTCCTTCTAGGATTTTCTGTAGGGCTGGGTTTGTGGGTAGATATTGTTTAAATTTAATTTTGTCATGGAATATCTTGTTTTCTCCATCTATGTTGATAGAGAGTTTTGCTGGGTAAAGTAGTCTGGCTGGGCATCTATGATCTCTTAGGACTTGTAGTATATCTGACCAGGCCCTTCTAGCTTTTATCGTTTCTGGGGAGAAGTCAGGTGTAATTCTGATGGGTCTGCCATTGTATGTGACTTGACCTTTTTCTCTTACAGCTTTTAATATTCTTTCTTTGTTCTGTACATTTGGGGTTTCAATTATTATGTGGCGAGAGGAGTTTCTTTTCTGGTCTAATCTGTTTGGTGTTCTGTATGCCTCTTGGATTTTTATTGGCATCTCTTTTTTCAGGTTTGGGAAGTTTTCCTCTATGATTTTGTTGAAGGTATTTCCTGGACCTTGGAGTCGGGAGTCCTCTCTTTCCTCTATACCTATAATTCTTAGGTTCCGTCTTTTCATTGAGTCCTTGATTTCTTGGATGTTGTGGGTGAGAGATTTTTTAGCCTTCTCATTTTCTTTGGATGTTGTACTGATTTCTTCCACTGAATCTTCCATGCCTGAGATCCTGTCTTCCATCTCTTGCATCCTATTGTTGATACTCACATCCGTAGTTCCTGTTCTCTTCCCTTGGTTCTTCACTTCCTCTTTTAACTCTGACTGTGTTTTCTTTATTGTTTCTATTTCTATTTTCATGTCTTGTATGGTTTTGTTCGTTTTGTACATTTCCTTCTCCAGCTTGCTTGTTTTTGTATGAAAATCTTTCATGGCTTTTTCCTTTTCCTGTTCAAGCTCTGTCACCTTGGCTTGGAGCTCTTTAATGGTGTTGTTCCTTGTTTTGATTTGTAGAATTGTGGTTTCTTTGAATTCCTTCATAGATTTAAGTTCTTCTTGCAGGGACTCTATCACTTTCCATACTGCAGAATTGTCAATGTTTTCATGTGTTTCTGTTGGTGTGTGGTCATCCAAATTGGATGAGCTAGGGTGGTTCTGCTTTGTTGGAGTCATAATTCCTTGATTTCTATTTTTTTTTTGACCTTTCGCCATTGGATGCATTTAGCTGTCTGTTTTCTGTGCTTGGAACCACAGTGGATGATTTGGTGCAGGGGACGAGTTACTTGGCTATCTGTCGTTGCTTACAGGGGGATTTCAAGGTCACTGTGGTTTTAATGGCCAGAGGTACTGTGATCTAGTGCAGCCTATTCCCAGGTTGTGAATAATGGACCAGGATTGTTTCACTGCTCCCAATTCAGACTTCTCTATGTTGCACTTTGAGTTATCAGCCTGTAATGGTTCTGATGGTATGGGCCTGTTTGCCCAGGCACAGATTCTGTGGGCTTTGTTTGTCGTCCCGGAGGCTGACAGGGTCTGGCTCCACACCTGATATGTCTGGATTTTCCAGGATACAGCTATGGTCCCGATTTCTGGATTCTCTCTAGTCTTCTCGTCACAGGGCTGTACCCTGTGTCTAATTCCCTTCTTGTCTGCGCCGCCACGGGTCCCGTGGGTACCCCAAGCCCCGGATCCTCCGGCTGCCTGAGTGCACCTCTCGTCCCAGCAGCTCCGCCGTGGGTGCACAGACCCCTGGCCCCACCCACGCCTGTCTCTCTCCCCAGATGACCTGCCGTGGACTGGCGGGGATTTGTCCCTGCCCGCCGTACTCTCTCCCCAGCTGCGCTATAGTGTGTGTGCGAGATTTGGTCCCTCCCGCCTGCCTTTGTGTTCCCTGCTTCCTGCGCTCTCTCAGAACCTCCCGCCCTCCTGCTTCACGAGCAGCTGGGGATCCTCTGGATCCCCCGGCTTCCTGAGTGCACGTCTGGTCCCAGCAGCTCCGCCGTGGGTGCACGGACCCCTGGCCCCACCCACGCCTGTCTCTCTCCCCAGATGACCTGCCGTGGGCTGGCGGGGATTTGTCCCTGCCTGCCGTACTCTCTCCCCAGCTATAGTGTGTGTGCGAGATTTGGCCCCTCCCGCCTGCCTTTGTGTTCCCTGCTTCCTGTGCTCTCTCAAAACCTCCCGCCCTCCTGCTTCACTAGCAGCTGCGGACCACCCGCTGAGCCCCCTGTTTGTTCCTTGCTAAGGCTTCCACTATCTCGCAACCTTTCCTAAGTGGGTATAAGTTCAACCTGATGTGTGGGGAGCCCAATAGGACAGCGATCTATGGCCAAATGGACCCTGATTCTGCCTGCTGTAAGTTGGGATCGATCTTACCAGGCGCCTCTCCAAATGGGAGTTCCCGAATCCCGCGTTTAGTGGCCTCCGTGTCTGTGAGAGATGGGGAGAGCCTTGCCCTGGGACTTTTAACAGTCCCTTGGGAGCTGTGAGTGTTCCGGGGGGGGGGGTCTAGCCCCTCCGGTTTTTGCACAGTGCCCAATATCTCTGTGTTTTTTATGGCTCTTTTTTCCCGCGTTCAGAATGCGTCAGTATAGGTCGCCGCCATCTTCCGAGTCCCGCTAAAATTGTCTCCTGATAATAAGACATATGAAAGTCATATCAAAGTATAATTCTCTTATATTTTTTTTTTGGTTTTTCGAGACAGGGTTTCTCTGAATATCTCTGGCTGTCCTGGACTCGCTTTGTAGACCAGGCTGGCCTCGAACTCGCAAAGATCCGCCTGCCTCTGCCTCCCAAGTGCTGGGATTAAAGGCGTGCGCCACCACCGCCCGGCCTATTTATTTTTTACAAGAGCTGTGAATGATGGTTTATTTGCCCTTCCAGGCTTTGGTCTTCCTCAGATAGAACTCCAGTTCCTTGCCTTCTAGCACATAACCATCTGCTCTGCCACACTGGCCTGGTCTTGAAGCAATACAGGCAAGAAGCTTGCCCTGCTGGAACTGCTCCTCTAGAAGACTGCTGATTTTGGTGTTCTTTTTCCTTTCATATTATTTCTTTTGAATTTTCTTTGATTGCTTCTTGTTTAAAATCTCTTCCTCCTCAGGAGTCAGCTCGGCCCCCTTCTTGCGGCCCGGGGCAGTGCACAGCGGGACTCATACCACTGTCAGTACCGTGTTCTGTCAATAGCACAATGCAGTTCTTCACCAGGGTCTTGGTGCGGACAAGCTCATTATTGGATGCATTGTAGGCAACATCAATGATCCTTGTTTTTTGAGTACAACACTCGGAACCCCAGGAAAAGTTCCCCACATCCAATCTCAGGGCACGGTACTTCTTATTGCCTCCTCGAACTCAGACTGTGTGTATGCGTCGAGGGCCAATCTTCATGTGGACAGCAGGCCGTCCCAGCTCGTACTTCCACTTCTTGTGGTAGGGCTTCCTCTTACCCATGGTCTTGCGGCACTTGTACCAGTTGTCCCAAGAGATGCCCATCGCTCGGCACTGGCTGGAAAGAGCTGTTTGTTTATTTTTATTTATTTATTTAACGGGAGTGTGCATGTGTGTGTGTGTGCCCACTTGCACACACATCCCAAGGTGTATGTGTAGAGTTCAGAGAACAATTATCAGGAGTCATCGCTTGGTTCTCTCCTACCATGTGGATTCTGGGGATGGAACCCACGTGTGGGTCTTGGTGACAAGTGACCTTATCTGTTGAACCATCTCACCAGCCCCATGTCTCACGCTTGAGGGGTTTAGTGTAAAATTACCTGAACTATGCCTGTGTCTGAAACATCACAAACAGAATACAAGTAGGAGCCTGTGTCAGAAGACATGCAGGGTCAGCTGACCATGTGTAAGAACCATTCTCCATGACCTCTTGAATTTCGTTACGTCTGGAAGGACTGGCACAAGCAACTCGGTTTTTGTTGCTGGCTTTGAGATGGAATCTTGTCAGGAAGCAAGGGCTGTCCTCAAACTTCCTATTCTCCTGTGTCAACCTCCCAGCTGTTAGAGTTAGAGGCATTTGTCAGCATGCCCAGGGTGGCTTTGATTCAGAAAATGTCCTGCCATGTCTCTGAACAATTTTCTCTAAAGACATTGCTGATTTATCTACCGTGTGGCTTTATCTATCTCTTGTCACCAGCATGAGGTCAGTTCTGGCTAGTCTGATCTTATCCTATAGTTGTGTGTGTGAGTGTTGAAAGATGACAAAAATGTCAAGGAGTTAGTACCAATAAAACCTTTTTGTCCAATATTAAGCAACTAAGAATTGTAGATGGAATGGCCCTTCAGTTAAGCCTACCCAGAGTCCATTCTTGTACCTTAATATATTAAACCTTTAATTCAATAAATAAGTATTTAAAAATATTATATTATAAAATAATAATAAATATAATAAAATATAGTAATATGTTATATATAAGCTTTACAAACTTTTGCACAATGCATAAAGTTAACATGCAAATTTTTATACATTTCTAGTCACAGATTCATAGGGTTAAATGTACTAAAGTCACCTAAAAATTGTTGTTTAAATTGTTTAAAGTCTTTTAAAAACTTTAAACAGACTTAAAAAAATATTTATCTATTACTTCAGGTTACATCTCCATCACAGTCTCCTCTTTCCACCCCTCCCCGTTCAGCCTTCCCACCCTCTACCCCCTAACCCTTCCATCCCATTCCTCTGGAGTCGAGTGTCCCTACATATCAGCCCCCCACCCCAGTTCAGCAGTCATATGAGGGCCAAGATCCTCCTCATACACTGGGGCCCTACAAGGCAGCACCACTAGTGCAAAGTGTCTCGTGGACAGGTAACAAAGTCTATGTTCCTGTTCCCTTTGGTGCATTGGTTGTAGTATAGTTATCCTGTACTATATGGCTAAAATCTGATTATAAGTGAATAGATGCCATGTGCATCCTTCAGATTCTGGGTTAGCTCACTCAGGATGAGCTTTTCTAGCTCCATCCATTTGGCTGCAAATTGCATGATTTCATTGTTTCTGATAGCTGAGTAGTATTCCATTGTGTAGATGTACCACAGTTTTTTTTATCCATTCCTCAGTTGAGAGACATCTGGGTTGTTTCCAGTTTCTAGCTATTACAAATAAGGCTGCTATGAACATATATGAGGAAACTTCCCTGTGATTTGGTGAGGAATAATTTGGATGTACACCCAGAAGTGGTATGGCTGGGTCTTGAGTTAGAGCTATTCCAAGTTTTCTAAGATATTGCCAGACTGATTTCCATAGTGGTTGTACAAGCTTGCACTCCCACCAGCAATGGAGTAGGGTTCCCCTTTCTCCACATCCTCACCAGCATGTGCTGTCATGTGAGCTTTTGATCTTAGCCATTCTGACAGGTGTGAGATGGAATCTCAGAGTCGTCTTGAGTTGCATTTCTCTGATGATAAAGGATGTTGAGCATTTCTTCAAGTGTCTCTCAGCCATTAGGGATTCCTCCTTTGTGAATTCTCTGTTTAGCTTTGTTCCCCGTTTTTTGAATGGATTATTTGGTTTCTTGATGTTTAATTTCTTGAGTTCTTTGTAGATTTTGGATATTAGCCCTCTGTCAGATGTGGGGTTGGTGAAGATTTTCTCCCAGTCTGTAGGCTGCTGTTTTGTTCGAATGACAGTGTCCTTTGCCTTACAGAAGCTTTTCAGTTTCATGAGGTTCCAATTATTGATTGTTGGTCTTACATTCTGAGCTGTTGGTGTTCTGTTCAGGAAGTTGTCACCTGTGCCAATGAATTTGAGGGTTTTTCCCACTTTTTCTTCTAGTAGATTTAGTGTGACTGGCCTTATGTTAAGGTCTTTGATCCACTTGTACTTAAGATAAAAACTTTAAACAGACTTTTAAAGAAACCTTGACTCTGTTAAGATACAATCAGCAGGAAAGAAATGATTGTCTTAGTAAAACATAAAATCCTGAAAGCTAAACTAGATACTAAAATATCTAATCTCATAATATTATTTACAGCAAAATATACCATCTATCTGTAATGAACTAATGTTGAATGATAGCTATTATCCCAATAGCAAAATCAACCCTTCTCAATAATGACAAGATATATGTATATGTCATATGGGGCAAAGTCTAGGAACTATAAAAGTATTTTTACAAGTAAGCCATTCATAAAATTAATCTTTTAAATTTAAGTTTGCCTTTAAAAGACAATTTTAGAAAATATCCAAGTTTTAACAAAAGCATGGTTTAACAATCTAGTTTCCCTTTAAATTTAAGATATGAATTGCCTATTTTGTAATTCTATTTCAAAATTTTTCTCAGCCTCAGTTTCCAGAATTAATATTGAAAGTACCAGACACAAACCATTCCACTAGTAACATCAAAATTAACATTTCAATTAGTGAACATTTTAGTTATGCCTTACTGAAATATATATATAATATATTATATATAATGAAAGATATACAATTATATAAAATAAATTATTGTATAATTAATTTATTTTTCTTTTGTTTTTCGAGACAGGGTTTCTCTGTAGAACAGGCTAGCCTCAAACTCACAGAGATCTGCCTGCCTCTTATAATTAATTTTTTTCAGTTCTAAACTCTATAGTTAATTCTTAAATTAATGTATTTTAATTAGCCTCTTTTTCAGTGGAAAAAAAACATAGTCAATGGCCCCTATATATAATGTTGTTGTCCCCAAATTGTCCCCCAAATACTCACATTCACACATAAATATACTTGTCAGGAATAGTGCTTTTACCTTATAATAAGTTCCAAAAAATTTCTAAATGGTGTGTTGTCAGAGGTTTGTTATTTAATTCTTTCAGAAAAACTAGAGATAGATTGAGGTTTCTTTTCTCTCATGCTCTTTTAAAAACAAAAGACATAAAACAATTACATTAAATCATCATACATTATAAAAGACTAGTCAGTTAGAATTCTCCCTAGGGAACATGAAGTAGTAGAGACTTCATGGTTTCCATACATACACAAGTCACAGCAGAGATTCTCCTTAACTTATTTTCCTGTCTCAAAGGTTCAACAAAACCCCTGTGGTTTTAGCAGAGCCCAAAAGACCAACACAATTTAATTCTCCCTGTCATGCAAGATGACCAAATAGCCCAACATAATTCTGAATTTGCTCAAAAAGCTTCTAAATTGATTTTTAAAAAAACAGTCACATAAATAGTGCAACACCTACAAGGTTCAACAGAACCCCAGTGACTCAGAATAAATCAAACGACAAAGACAATCACCAAATGACAGTCATCATGATGATTCAAAGCGAATAACAGCTCAGAAAAGCCCCGAACTAAAAGGAAGGCAAAGCTCAAAGTGCACCAATCACAGAGAAAGTCACCAGGGCCAGACCCTCTCGGGAGTCTGTAACAAAGCCAGGTTCTCATTTGTCTGCATCACCAAATGGAGGTGGAAAGCAGCTGGCTTTGGCCAGAGTGGGAAAGTGACATGATTCTCAAGCTGCTTGGGAACTTCACAATCCTTCCTCTCCAGTCCGGCTCAACTTGCTACGAGTGACTGATACCCAAAATGTGTCTTCTTTCCTGGTTGGCTCACCAAAATTTTGGTTCATGTTGTTAGTCTCAGAGACTGGACCCTGGAAACTCTAACAAACTAGACTCACATCCTCAATACACCAACTAAACAGACAAATAATACTGAAATGAGGAAAGAGGGGAATTATTCAATGTGGCCACGTTGGGAAGAGGAGTAAATGGAGTCCAGTATCCCACTGCCCTCAACGCCCATTCCTAAGTCAATCTTGAGTGTTCTGTGATGAAGCTTAGGTTTAAATAGAGGCAGGAGGAACACACAGTAAGCAGTCCTGGCAAGGGTGTGTTTTGGCACATCGTTGATGTGTTGATGTCTCTCTAAACGCTCCTTCAAGGTGCTCTGAGATGTCAGAATTGTTTGAAATCTCTTCTGAGAGACAAACTCCCCCTCCAGCTAAACTCAGGTTTCATCTTCTTCCTTCTTGCAGCATGAGATTCCTGGAGAAATTCTAATTTCATGGGGATCATTGTTCCAATAATCTGATAGCCAAAGGGGGGGGGGCACAAGTGTTTATATTAAGAATATCTTTGCTTCTGTCCAAACATGTATGAGGAGAAGTGGCAGGGACACCCCTCCCTCAGTGTAGGGCAGGCCAAGCCTGGGCACCAGGTTGTCACCCAACATGTACACAGACACAGCCTAGAAGCCCAGGTGGTGATGTGGTAGAGAGAAGACAGGGTCGCAGAGTGAGCATCTGGGTTCTATACCTGGGGAATTTTTTGAGAAGTGTTCCTGTTGTAGAAAAACTAGCCTCTGCCACCACTTGCTCCAGATCTACCCTCAAACCTCCAGTCAAGAAAATAACTACACATAGCAATCCCCTATTAAACACTATGCGGGACATATACCAAGGGACACTGAAAAGTCTCATTGGCCAAAGTGTGTAATAACACTTGACAGGGGAACCTCCTACACGTCTGTAAGGGAACCATGTGAATGTCTGCAGTGAAAGGAAACATTCCCAGCACTGCAAACCTCATGAACTCATGATAATTCTGAAAACAGCATTGTGGATGCTGAGAACTTACCTTTATGGACACTGGTTAACACGGAGAGGGGCAAACTATTGAGAGAAGCATTACAGCCCATTAGATGGAAGAGGAAGAACTGAACCAGCCTTGCATTACAACTGTGCAATGAAACATTGCATTCAAAGCATGTTCTAGGCCCTCATATCCCATAGGAACAGTAGCAAACATGCTAGCACAGGGCTGCTACCTGGGCCAGACTACAGGCAAGACAGGGAACCCAAGCCAGGCCCAGAGACAGGACAAGGCTTGAGGGGTTCCTGGTACAGGTAGCAAACTCCAGGCCTGGTGAATCAAGGGCAGGAGTCATAAGAACAAAGGAAGAAGGCTGAAAGCCCTATATAGCCCCTCAGCGAGAGCAGTGAGGAAGAGCACTGAGCTGCCAGGAGCCTAGCCTGCTACCTGGGCTTCTGAGTCCTCCCTCAGTTCAGGTGCAGATGTGGAATCAAGGTGGTAAGGGATTCCCATGCTTATCTTTACAACTATTTTCCTAAACACAATGTTCCTAAACATAATGAAGTTATTGGTTGTGTTATGACATCTGGGACTTGGGACTGGTTTGAAATAACCCCAAGGAAGGGTGTGTGTGTGTGTGTGTGTGTGTGTGTGTGTGTGTGTGTGTGTGTGT
>CAJQZJ010033015.1:8892875-8906477 GCA_907164525.1 Lophiomys imhausi | reverse complement strand
AACCATTCATTCAGAATGCTGAGTAATGGGTCAGCACTATTAATAATGGAAAGATTATTCACCTGAATAAAGTATCACTAATTTAAAACAAATCACGTTCCTAAACATAAAATTTAACTTTGCAGTAATTTCTAGAATAAACCCTTTATGAAGCTCAATTAGACAAAAAAAACACCAAAACATAAAAGGGGGGGGTGGGTAATATCTCAAACTTAAGAAACCTGCTCTGCTCTTTGAAAGACAATTCTGACAGAATGAAAACTCAAGGCATAGGCTAGAAATAAATATTTACAAACCACACATCGGATAAGGGACTTTTATCTGGACTATTTAAAGAATTCTTGAAACAACTGGAAAAGCAAACATCTCAAACAGGAAGGAAAGAGAGAGGGAAAAGGAAGGAAATTTAAACATACACTTCAGCAGAGAAGCTATTTGGATGGCAAAAAGCACACTAAACTTTACTCAAAATCATTAGTTATTAGGGAAATGCAAATTTGAACAATGAGATAACCCTGTGTACCAACTAAAATGCCTAACATTTTAAAATTGTGGTCAATATTGCTGAAGTCTAGAACTGGATCTTTCATATCCTGCTGGTGGGTGTGAAATGATACAATCACTTTGGGAAAATGTTTTCTTTAAAAGTTAAATGAATATCTGCCACCTGAACCCGCTCTTCTGCTCTCAGGAGTTTTCCAATGAGAAATGAAAGCAAGGCTTAAGTGTAAAAGGCATTTGCAGCCAAGACTGATGATCTGAATCCAGTGCCTGGGAGTCACATAGTGGAAGGAGAGAGAGACTTCTACAGGATTTGCATACACACACACACACGTACGCACATACACATACATACACACACACGTACACACATACACATACATACACATAAACACGTACACACATACACATACATACACACAAACACACATACATATACATACACACATACACAAACATACATACACGTACACACATATATACATACACACTAAATAAATGTTTTTTAAAGGCTAAAACCACCTCCTTCATCTGCCGCTCCCTGCGTGCTCCTTCAGTGTAGACCTGGTGCCTCTTTTGTGAAATGGCAGCTGAGGAGACTCCTGCACTCACCTTGGCTGACAAAAAACCCAGTGAAGGAATTGGGCCTGAGAACAATGCTCATATTAATTTGAAGGTGGTGGGACAAGATGGTTCTGAGGTACCATTTAAGATTAACAGCACACAGCACTTAATAAACTAATGGAAGCCTATTGGGAACGACAGGGCTTGCCAGGAAGGCAGATCACATTCCAGTTTGATGGGCAACCGATCAAAAAACGGACACACCTGCACAGTCAAAAATAGGGGATGAAGGTACTTTATTCCAGAATTTTGTTATAGACCAAGAATACATTCTCAACTAGAAAGCCACAATTTGATTCCACCGCATTCTGACTACTACGGTATGTCCTTCTTTCATTTCCCTGTCCCCATTTCATTATTGGACATAAAGCAACTAGTGCATGTATACAAGCATATTGCATTTTCCCTTTTCTTTTAAAAACTAAATGGCCAATGTTCTGTTTGGGTTGACATCAGATGAAGACAGTCTGGAGAAAGTACCAGTTCTGTGGAAATACCCCCCTTTCTCCATTAACGGCATGCTCACTCAGTTCTTCAGAGTCCTCCAGTAAGTTTTGCTCTCATTGCTTTAACAAAAGAACCCAACAACATAAAATCTTTGCATACCTTCTCTGATTGGAGAATTTTAATGTTTTTCATTTATCATTGTAAAACTAAGGACAATTTTGTAACTATTTTGTACATAGCTGTTACATGTAGGACAATCTGTCATTAAATAGGGGTAAATTACTCTTGAACAAAATGATCCTAGATAGTTTTCCCTTCTAGGCAAGTGTCTTGTTGTTTTAACAAACTTCTTGTTTCAAATGAAAAAAATTTCAAGAGAAATAAAAGCATATCTGCATAGGATAATTTGTACATAAATGTTTATACCCTATTTTCTGATTAAAAAATAACTCTAATGTCCATCAATAGGTAGTATATATCCATTCAATATACTAAGCAAAAATGAAAATATCCTGGATGAAAAGGCCAAGCAAAAAATTTGTTTAATATAGATTTGCTTTTTTTTACATAATGCTAGAAACTGCCAGGTAATCTGCAGTGGGAGAAGCTGTTTTCTAGAATATGGGAAGTCAGGGAAGGGGAGGGACATTGGGAAGGAAGAATTAGCAAAGGCAAACAGGGAACTTTTTGGATCATATGTTATCTAAACACATAGGTCTCAGGTATGTCAAAAATCTATCTGTTAGAGGCAGCTTACTGGCATTTCCATATATTGATAAGGCTATCAAAAGCACGGTGAAACAGAAACCAAACTGAATGTTGGTTTGTTCCACATCTAGGACAGACAGCTCCTTTTAAAGAAAACCAAGAGGTTCTCAGCTCAGGTGTGTTGAACAGAGAATGAGGACAATGCGGAGGGAACCAGTTCTATCAAGGCCCCTTGCTTCTGCCCAACCTCCAGGACTCACCCAGCTAATTCCTGACAAGGGAGGCAACCAGCTTTCCTTTCCATAGCCAGTTTGTTCATAACAGCCCAGGCAGCTTGGACCTGTAGCCCACAGGGCTGAGCCATCTGTACCACCATTCCCATCTCAGGAAACATCAAACGTGGAATACTTTCCCAGGTTGTTTCTTACCCATTTTCCATGCCCGTCTTTAAGAGGGATTTTTGTTTGTTTGATTTCCTTTATTTGTCTGTACCGTTAACTCAGTTGAAGCGACCTTCAGTTATCAGTCTTCCACTACTCTCCACATTTGCTTTTTCCTTCCTCCATTTTCTAAGTCAAAAGCAGGAGGTGAATGTACTTTATTAAACCAAATGTCTATACCATGGGAGGCATCTTTACTGGGATGCTCAGTAGACAGAATTCACTGGGGATGTGGGGGAGATTGAGGTCAAGGCTAAGAGGAGCCAGAGGACCTGGATGATTCCATCTGGTTGACATGGTGCTGGCTTCTGGTCATCTGAGTCACGGCCACACCTAGAAGCCAGAGAAGCCACCTCTCATGGGGAAGAGAGTGGTCCTTCAAGTAACTGGAAACTACATTTTATCTCTAAACTTGCACAGGCGGCAGCTAAAGACTGTGCAGGAGCCTGTAAAACCACTTCACCTCCATCCATGGCCCTGACTTAGAACCCTAGGAAATGGTGGGCAGAAACGCCAGACCACCACTTGGCTTGCAGTGAGTGATCCTGTGGCGGAATTCGTGAACATCCAACTACATTTCAAAGCCAGTGTTTCTTCTTAAGAAAGAGCAGAAAGTATGGCAAATATTCTTCCCAAGTCCATGGTGTTTGTAGGGCTGAGCCAGCATTGGGAAATTTGGGGTGCTCTCTGGCTTCTGAAGCATTTGGCTTGGTTTCCTGGAGTGCCGGGATTCTGGTTTGGAAGCAGGCACAGATGGCTTATCTGTTCAGTTTTTAATTCCCTTTCAAGATTATTCCCTAGACACCCGTTTCCCTGAAATTAACACATTTGTTAACTCCACCTTCAAACCAATGACCTTAAAGAAGAATTCAGCCAGTAATGACCTTGTGTGTGCTCCCAAGAATCTGGGCTGCACTCACCCAGGAAAGGGGTGACTCCAGATCCTTTCCTATCATCATGGTGAGGCAAGGGTATCTCAGTGGCAGCTTTCCTCTTGGGGTTTGGCTGGTTGCTGCTTATCTGCATCCTGCGATTGGTCTTCGAGGTGTGTGTGTGTTTATTTGTGTATGACCTTGCAAACTGTTCTGAGACAAGAGCCAGGAAGCGTTGGTTCTGGAGAACACACAATGCTACTTTCAGTCCGTGGTATGGAAATCAGATTACAGAGGGAATAACATTATCTTGCACTGTGGACCTCCAAGCCACTCACTGGGTGTGACCTCAATTATTGTTTCCTTAGTGGAATTTTAAATCTTTTTTTTTTAATGTGCCCAAGAATGAAGATTCCAAAAACGATGTCTGCAGAGGAGGGCATAACACAGTCGAATTGCACCTGGCCAGGACGCCAGATCTTGGTCACCTTTCATTTTGGCCGCGGTCTAGTTTATGATGGCAGAGAAATTTTGAAGATACTGGAGTCGAACCAGTCAGCCCGCCTGGCCTCACCCAGCTCGGCCCCCCCCCCCCGCCGGCCTAGGCCCCCCCCCCCGCCGGCCTAGGCCCCGCCCCACCCCACCCGCCCTCACCCGCTGCCTCCTCCTCGGCCCAGAACCGCAGCGAGCGCCGGGTGCGTCGCTGCCACCGCCGGGATGTGACCTTCACCGCCACCTGGCCAGGATGACCGGACCCCCTGTCCCGCGGCGTCCGCTGCTCGCCTCAGCCTCCCGGGTGCTCTGACCGCACGCTCACGGCTGCCGGGCTACCCGGCCCGGGCCTCGCCATGCCGCCACCGCCAGGGCCCTCCGCCGCCCTGGGTACTGCGCTTCTGCTGCTCCTGCTGGCCTCCGAGTCTTCGCACAGTGAGTACCTCGAGGGACCCCCAAACCACACCACCCCCCCCGGAGTGGAGCGCTAGGCCTGCACCCCACCTCAGCATCCTGGTGCCGGGTACCCCCGACACCGTGGCACCCTGGCCCCGGACCTCTGTGCTCTAGGCATCATGGACCCCGAGCACAGGCATCATGGTCCCTGGAAGCCCCGACCCCAGACATTCCACCCAGGAGTGGGTGCAGGTTGACTGCATACCCTTTTTTTCTGCAGCTGTGCTGCTGCGGGCGCGTGAGGCGGCGCAGTTCCTGCGGCCCAGGCAGCGCCGCGCCTACCAAGTCTTCGAGGAGGCCAAGCAGGGCCACCTGGAACGGGAGTGCGTGGAGGAGGTGTGCAGCAAGGAAGAGGCCAGAGAGGTGTTTGAGAATGATCCGGAGACGGTGAGCGGGCGCCGAGGTCTCAGGGTGGGGCCTGCAAGTCCCAGAAGCCGGACTTCTGGGGGTCACAAGTCCTGACTCCCACCCTAAGCAGGTCCGAGGGACTTGGGGACTGTGGAATCCCAGACACCCGTTCTGGAGGTTTGAGGATCCTTTGTGGGGAGCGCGTCGCAGCGGGCACCCCGGAACTCTTAGACACCGAGCTTTGTGCCCACCCCCTTGCACTTCTCCACTCTTTAGCGCCCAGTTCCCCAGGTGACCCCAGGTCCTCTCCTTTCCAGGAGCAGGAGGTGAGTGTCCTTGAGTGGGATCCACTGAAGCCCCTTCAGTAGATTCTGAGAGAAGCCCTTCCCCTACCCCTTACCCCGAAATGAAAGGCGCCACGGGAAAGAAAGGCAGTGATTTGAATCTCAAAGGCTTCCTCCTGTTGCCCTTGTCCCTAAAGCAGATCGGAGGGGAGGGGAGGAGCCCCTCTTGGGTCTTCCTCAAGAGAGACCCAGGGTTTTCCTAAAAGAGGAATTGAAAAGATCTCAAGGCTGGAATTGCTTGCAGCAGCAGGTCCAAAAATACGATGGCTGGAATTGTGCAAAGAACATGCATATGGGAGGGTGGGGAGGAACGAACGTGGAGAAGGGGCCGGCACCTGCCTCTGCAACGACTGTGCTGGCCCAGGACGAACTTCTATTAATAATGTCCTTGGGGAACGGAGCAGGCATACAGCCAACTGGAGCCAGCAGCCCTGTGTGCACAGGAGTCTCCGCAGAAAGTGAATGTGAGGGCTGAGTGGGTTCATGGGCGAACACACCCCAGATAAGGGCATGCCTGAGGTTAAGATCTGGACTTTAGGCACACAGACTTCCATAGGGATGCAGAGGGCCTCCTGTCACCTGCCAAGTTGGTATGATTTCACAATTTTGGGTTCCGCTGGCATTTTCCTTTCAAAGAATTCTTGTGGAGTGAAGTAAGCATCACACGATGGAGGGTTGGATCTGCGTGAGCCGCTGGGGCCTTTGACGTGTGCCTGACCGGCTCACTGGGCAATCCCTGTCAAAGCTGCTTTTCTGATACCGGTGCTACAGCCGTTGAGTGTCACCCTAGCTGCTTTGGCACTGTTACCCAGTGTGGAAGCCAAGATCAGGTGACAGGCTGCCCTCCTCCGTGGTACTGCCCAAGGCATCCACAGCAGTATAGGGGCTGATCTTTTTATACCCTTGCTGCTTCCCTGTATTGATGATAATTCCTCTCGACCCAATGAGTCCACCTACCGGCAAGTCTAGGGCAGGGCTCCCAGTCCTTGGTCACCTGGGCAGTGGACTTAGGTGACTGGTTCTGTGTGCTACAACCCCACCCTCCCATGGAGCCTCCTGCCATTCAGAATGTGGACAGGGCTTGTGGTGACAAGAGTTGAGAGCAACAAGGCCACCGCCCAGCCGTGTAGTCCCGCCCCTCTGCAGCCTGTCTGCCAGGGCAGACAGGCCCAAGCTGGCCCCTCTGGGCTGCCTGGACATGGAGCTGCTCTTCTTTTTGAGTCAAGTCCCTCTGGTTTTAATTGCTTGTATGTTTTAATTATAATTTTATTTGCAAAGGTGTGAAATGAAGACATGAATAAGAATAATATACTCAGGACCCCCGTCTCCTTAAAATGACTTCTCTTCAGTCCGTGGGAAGGTTTTCCATTTCTGTCTGTACTTGGATGAAACTCCAGGCTGAAATGCTGGGAAGGGCAGTCCTCTCCGGTCCTGCCAACCTGTCAACATTAGGACTTGGCAGACACCTGTTCCAATCAGAGCCATCTAGTATTGTCCCCTCTGCAACCCCTACACCCCAATACATGAATTTTCCTCTCATGAGTCAGCTCGGATGCCTGGCCTGTACCTCTTGCCTGCAGGATGTGAACTGTTAACCCTGGTGTCCAGCCTTCACCTGACCTCCTTGCACAGAGTTCCGCGTCAAAGCTCTTTCTTGGCAGTGGGTGTCTTGACCTTGATGCTTGTCACTTTTCTGTTGCCATGACCCTATGGGATATGGGGCAAGCCTCAGCAAGGGGTAGGGGTAAGCTTTGCTCTGGAGACCTGGTGTTTGCCTGCAGGGATGTTTGGCTGGAGCCTCGCCTACTCCATCCCCTTGGAGAGACCCAAGACCTGGGCCGATGGTCCTGCAAGCACCACTCATCTTCATGGCCTCAGAAGGAAGAATAGGATGAGATTTACCTTCCTAGAAAATGCTAGCTCAGTTTTCCTGACCTTGAAATGTAGCTCATTTCTTCTGTTGAAGGAGGCTCATGAGATGTTCCAGACAAGGGGAATGGCCTGGGCTTACCTGCAGTATTGTATATGGCAACGTGAAACTGTGGTCTGCAGATCATCCAGGATTCATAGGGAATCCTCACTGGGCTAGGCAGGACCCGCACATAGGGGCTGATCTTGTAAGTGAAATTTTAGGGCAAAAGGGCAGGTCAGGGAATCCCAAAGACCTAGGCTTGGCTCCCTGTGCAACTGTACCCATAGAGAGCAGAAATGGTGAAAAGCAGAGAATGGAGATTTAGTCAATGCATGCTAAGAAAAAGAAACAGATCAAGGGACCCAGTGGCTTCAGGGTTGTCTTTGGGATACTGACATGAGCTTTGAGTTTAAATAGGATTGGGGCGTGGGGGCATTAGATACGCAGTTAAACAAGGCCCATCAAATGAAGTCTGGTTGATGTTGTCTCAGTTCTGGTTCTGAAAAGTGGTTGGAAGAAGTCCTTATTCCATGAGGGGACAAGGTGGTCCTCAGGAGTTCAGCTTCCTTCATAATAATTGTTCTCTAAGACTTCTGTTCCTTGAGACTATTAACTTCCCTTGGGGATCTGGGACAAGACACAAAATGTTGACCTTCATATCTTTGTGCGGTCAGCCTTGCAGAGAGATGAAACGGGTATGTTTCTCCAGGTTTATGCAGACAACACGTGAGTAATTAGCATGCCTACATGCAAAAAAGAGCAAGTGACCTAAAATAAAGCAGACAGATGCAAAATGAAGGTAGAGGTACCAATCCTTCACACAAGTTTCTGGTGGGTCTGAATGAGGAGTCGGGTTTTTGTTTTGTTTAGTAAAAGCACTGCTCGGTACTTGTTAAAATCCTTTTGTGTGCTCCCTGCATTTGTGTGCTCCCTGCAGTTGTAGACTTACAGAGCTGGGGTTGATGGGCCTCCTGTGACTCTAGTGTCCTGGCCAATTGTAGCAAACACACACCTGCATTCACATGGCTCCTCCCTAGCTATTCAATCCCAGAGGAGGGAATTAGAATGTTGTCTTGCCCTCCACAGTGGGTGGGCCTAGGGAACCAGGGGCTAACTCCCCAAGAGGAACCACAGGGTTTTGTTTTGTGTTCTCACTGTGTATGGGAATAGCCTGGCTCTTTCTGTTCAAGTAACATTCCTTCTGACACTGGGAGGGAAAGTTCCAGGCCTCTGCAGCCCTCCAGTGAGCCCTGGGCTGGTAGCTTCTTACTAACTTTCTCCTGGGAGGGGATGCTGGTTCCCCTCCACACATTTCCTGTGTGCCTCCACCCACATTCCTCCGTGGCTGCTGGCCTGTGATGGCAACCCTGGCCACTTCTAATCACTCTGTCCTTCTCTCCCCCACAGCTTCTCTGTTATCTGGTTTCCCTTTTTATTGTTACTGTCCCTTCCGGACACTTCATTCTCACTGGCTGGGTTCCCTGTCCCAGTTGCTAGTTCAGAGATGCCCTGGGGTTGTAGCTTTGCCCCAGGTGATGTCCTTCTGCAGAAGCTCTTCATTAATTTACCTAATCCTCTAAGGCTGTGTCTCCAGTTTAGGATGTTTGCCTCTAGATGTTCCTAATCAAGAAGTAATTCTAAGCCGGGCAGTGGTGGCGCATGCCTTTAATCCCAGCACTTGGGAGGCAGAGGCAGGCGGATCTTTGCGAGTTCGAGGCCAGCCTGGTCTACAAATTGAGTCCAGGACAGCCAGGGCTACACAGAGAAACCCTGTCTCGAAAAACCAAAAAAAAAAAAAAAAAAAAAAAAGAAGTAATTCCAGCTGGAGCCTCTGTGTCATATTTTGATCCTTACCTACAGGCAGGAAAAAGTCAGGCCTGGCTGCTGATTGGCACCTTGTTTTTAGTTAAGGTACAAAATGCAATATTGCAAGATTTGCAGTGGGTTGGCTGGCTGTGAGGATTAATACCCCAGGAGCTGAATGAGAGCGCCCTCCTTCCCTGACTGTCTCAGTTCATTCTCTCTGCCTGTCCCAGGTGCTGTGGTCCTTCTCTGTTGCTGGTGGTGAACTCTTATCCAACTTTGGGGTACTGTTAGTCGTAAGGGTCTGAGACCTAGGTGACCATATTTAAATCATGTCTACCCACCAAGGACATTTTTCCTGAGATGATGGGCTTCCAAGGACACATGGGAGAAGGCAAGCTCCTGGGCAGGTGAAATACCTCTCACTCCTGTTTCCTCTTTGAATACTACACAACAGGGACAGAGGCCCAGTTTGGGGAGGGGAGTATATAAGGAAGAGGTGTCTTAGCAGGAAAAGAGACCTTCTGAGACTTAGAATTTAGGCTCTTGGCAGAGAAGGGACATCCAGGTGAAATACTCTGCCTAGACACATGCCTCCAACACATGTGTACGTATTCATACACATAAGTGCACATTCATATGCCTACATAGTCACAAATGTGCCCACACACATGTAAGCGCACACTCATACACTCTCCCTTGACTCCTCAATTCCCCCTCTCCTAGCCTCCTTTCCTCCTCTCACTTATCAATTTCTTCCTGGCTTTCGCTACTACAGGCTTTCAGGGTAGGGTATTGCTGTCAAGGGCCACCAAGTGAAGGCCAAACTGCCTGTCGCTCCTCAGAGCTGGCCTAGCATATGCTTGACTCTGGCAAATGGGTCTGGAGACAGGCCTAGCCACCTAGGGTCCTGGAGGAGAGCTTGGAGAGGAGACAAGCAATAGGCACTGTGGGTGCTGTGGATAATACTGCCAGATGTCTACAGGGGCAAAGGCGTTTGGAGAATACCCTTCAGGAAATAGGCCCCGTGAAGGGTCCCTCAGGCCTTCTGCTGACAGTCCCGCTATGCCAGAACTTCCTGTGCACATTTTGGCTTTGACCTTGACAGAATATAAAGTGTGTTTTTGTATTTGCATGGGTTTTTTTGTTTGTTTTGTTTTACAGGAGCTGGTAGTGGAAGAAACTCAAAACATCAGTTATTGTCCTCTAAGCTGCATGGACTTGCAGTACATGAAAGAGGCAATGAGTTCCAGGGCCCACCAGGAGTCTGCTTTAGTGTTCATGCTTGTGGTGGTGAAATGCAGATTAACACAGGATCCCTCAAGCCTGCTATGGACCTAGCTTTGAGAGGATCGATCTCATAAAGCACACCTTTGGGCTGAGGCTGTACCTCACAGGATCTGTCCTCAGAGAGGGATCAGCTAGCAGCTCCTACCTCAGTGCGCCCAGGGCCCCTCCCTGGGCCCTTTGCTCTTCATGGATGGTCACAGACTGAACTGTTCACACCAACACTGCTGGTTGTAGAATTTCTTAGTTGTTCTACCTTTAGAAGCTCAGGGGCGATCTGTCCCAGAATTTGAAAGCTTTCCCCTGCAACTGTGCCTTCTTGCCCCTGCTTAGAATGTCCCCCAAACTCAAGTGACAATACTATTTACATCTTCACACTCTAACTCTGTGTGTACTCTCTGGGACTGTACACTTTGTGAAGCCTGTCTGTGAAAGCAGCACTCCAAAGGCCTACCGGTGGCCTACGGGAGTGAACACTCATGAGGTCTATGTATGGGTGTGAGCATTTTGTAGTGCCTGATGCTGCCAATGGAAGAGTTTTGTCGGGGGGGGGGGGGCTGTCTATGTCTCTAAGGCTCATGTATGATCAGAAATCAAAAATGAGGATGGCGTGTTACATGCTCCCCTCCCCTCCATGAAAACATCCAAAGTAGGACTGAAAGCCTAGATTTTAGCCCACTGCCTCATCTCTTCTAGGCAGAGATGTCTGGGCCTCTGAGAGTTGGAGAGGTCTTATAGATTCAGGTGAGAATGATGTCCTACAGGTGGCAGCTGCAGTGTAACTGGAACCTTCTCAGTTGTGTGGTATGGGGTGGCAGCTGGGGTGTCCTTTTTGTAATTATAGAAAGTGACGTCGGCTCACCCCACTTTGGGCCCAGATGCTTCTCCATCTTGACAATGCATGCGTCCAGCATTGTCCTCCTGTATGGGTTTTGTCTGTCTTTGGAGCATGAACTGCCTTCAGACAGTCTGATCAGGCTGCCACTGAAGCCATCCAGCTGCAGCCTGGCTGCTGAAGCCCTCCAAGGAGGCCAGGAAGAATGATTGACAGTTGGAAGCCATAGGCGTGATCCTGCCTGGCCCTGTGCGGAGGGTCAGGGAGATCAGTTCTGAGCTATCTTACTTTCACGAAGCTTCAGAGGGCACTGGGTCCTTCTGATCTGGATGTCAGCATTGCTGCATCCTTCCAGAAGAAAAGTTGCCCTTGAGACAGACCTACAGCAGTACTGTTGGGAACAGTGGGCAGTGCTCTGGTACCTTTGGCCTCACGGTGTGCATGGCTGTAAAAAGCTCTTCCTGGCCATGTAAACAACACATGGACTCTTCCTCACGCCTGCTGGTTGCATCCCCACACTTGGCTCTATGATATGAAAGGCATTTTGTCATCTAAGTTCCTTCCTGATATCTTTCTAAAACTATAGAAATGCACCCTCTCACACCCTACCCATGGGGACCTATTCCACCCCTGTTAGCTCTATTCTCATCCACATAGCCCCTCAGCAGTGAGAGAAGACAAGGATGCCTGTCACAATCTGGGGGTGGGGTGGGGGAGGTAGGTGCTCCACTGGGGGTCCGTGCCATTGGGCCTGTCTGGCTGTCTGTTGTTCATGACATTTCTGAACAGGCTTCTCTAGTCATTCTGTCACTGCCCCAGAATGGCCAGAGGGCTTGTATACACTGAGTACAGTGTGGGAGGGAATACAGGCTCAGAAAAGAACCCTGTGTACAGCCCTATGCCTCAACCAGAAACTTTGTTTTACTATGATAATGTATATGAGCCAACAACAGGGGGCATCTAAGGATGAATCTGACTGTGCTGGATGGTTCTGTGTCCACTTGACTCAGACTGGAGTCATCTGAGAGCAGGGACCCTCAACTGAGAAAATGTCTCCATAAGATTAGCCTGTAGACCAGCCTGTAGGATATTTTCTTAATTAGTGACCAATGAGGCAGGGCACAGCCTGTTGTGGGTGGGGCCACCCCGGGCTAGTGAACCTGGGTTCTGTAAGAAAGCAGGCTGAGCAAGCCATGAGGAGCAAGTCACCAAGCAGCACTCCTCCATGGCCTCTGTATCAGCTCCTGCCTCCAGGTTCCTGCCCTGTCTGAGAGGAGAGAGCCTCAATTAAGAAGATGCCTCCATAAGACTGTGATGTAGGCAAACTTGTAGGGCATTTTCTTAATTAGTGGTTGATGGGAGATGGCCCAGCCCATTGTGGGTGGTACCACCCCTGAGCTGGTGGTCTTGGGTGCTATCAGAAAGCAGGCTGAGCAAGCCAGGGGGAGCAAATCAATAAGCAGCACCCCTCTATGACCTCTGCTTCAGCTCCTGCCTCCAGGTTCCTGTCCTATCTAAGTTACTGCTCTGGCTTCAATGGTGAATAGTGATGTGGAAGTATAAGCCAAAAAACCCCTTTCTTCTCCAACTTGCTTTTGGTCATGGTGTTTCATCACAGCAATAGAAACCCTAACTGAGACAAGAACTCTGTGTCCTTGAACTGAAACTGGGCTCTTACCTGGACAGTTCCTATCCTTC
Source organism: Lophiomys imhausi (assembly GCA_907164525.1). Classification (NCBI taxonomy): domain Eukaryota; kingdom Metazoa; phylum Chordata; class Mammalia; order Rodentia; family Muridae; genus Lophiomys; species Lophiomys imhausi. The sequence continues at coordinate 8,893,710 of CAJQZJ010033015.1, read as the reverse complement.
TATAAGTGTTTTCTCAGGAAGCATGTGCCGAGGCACCCTCTAATGAGCTATAGTGACACTGATTTGCCTCCTCCCGAGGGTGACTGTGCAATCATGCCCTGCAGTTGTCCTGCAGGAGCTGAGTCAGCAGAGGCCTGCCTCCCCTCCCATCCCACTGCTTGGCTCAGTGTCCTCTTCCTGCGCAGAGCTTCTAAGCAGCACTACCCTTTCAGGAGCCACAGTGCAAGATTCTTGTTTCTGTGTTCCTGTCTCCAGGCTTGATTAAACAGTTACAGCCCTGTGTAAGAGGCCTCGTGCTGTGACAGCTAACTGTTGCCTTTCTTCTCCTTCCACAGGAATATTTCTATCCAAGATATCAAGGTAAGTTAAAGTTGGTACCGTAATTATTCCACTGCTGTACAGGCATACTGTCTGCTCATGTTGAGGACATCCCAGTGCCATGTTATTCCTGGCAGAAGGTTAGGTTAGAGCTGTCAAGAGAATTCTGGGCAAAACATGAGTGTGTTTTTTATATCATTGTCATGTTCCAAGTTGCCTGAGCCTCAGACTTAATGCTGCTGTTTGCAGATACTATTGTTGATTCCAGGCCCTGCCCATATCTGAAGTATGATTAATTGAGTGCCCTCAAACTTACTGGTCTCAGGATTCTGTATTCCTGAGATTATTGAGGACCTTTCCCAAAAAAATAATTTTGCTTGTATGTGGTGTGTTTATTGACAATGGCCTTATTGTCAGTTAAAACTTAGAATCTTGCAGAAGGTTTTTGCATAGTTTGATGAACAGGAATACACACACACACACACACACACACACACACACACACACACACACACAC
>CAJQZJ010033015.1:8867468-8892865 GCA_907164525.1 Lophiomys imhausi | reverse complement strand
ACACACACACACACACACACACACACACACACACACACACACACACATATATATCCTCAGCCACTGGAGCAGGCACATAGTAGCATAGAAAATATCAATAAGCTATTTTTTTGTTTGTTTGTTTCTCTGTGTAGTTTCTCTGTGAAGCCCTGGCTGTCCTGCAACTCACCCTATAGACAAGGCCAGCCTCAACCTCAGAAATTCACCTCCCTCTGCTCCCCAAGTGCTAGGATTAAAGGTGTGCACCACTACTACCCTGCTCCAATATGCTCTTATAGGAGGGAGAAAAAAATAGGGTTCTAGTCTGGAGGACAGTCACTTTGCTTCCTTAAGACCCCCTCTGAATGATGTTTGCCAGGTCAACACCCGAAGTACTTTGAATGTGTATGGCTTGTAAGAAGAGTATGTTCTTGATCTTTGGACTTATTAACATACATTTGGGTAAGATACTGGCCATCTGTCCCAGAGGCACCTGCTTGTAATCTGTATCCTGACGACACCACAGGGGACCAGCGATTAGCCTGCTGTGTCTCTCCAGGCTTGAGTACCAGAGTCTTGGCTAGGGGAGACAAGGAATAAACAAAAGATAGACAGACATACAGTCAACTGAGATCCATAGAGTTCTCTAAGGCAAAAACTACCACCCAGAACCTCAGTGTATTTATTAGGTGCAACACAGCGGGAGGGGTTAATTGGTCTCAGTAGGAGGTCTCTGTAGGTGAGCAGTATCAGGCTGGGATGAGGAAGCCACAGTTGCTAGTCTTTGTACACACTGATCAATCTTTCATAAACACTCATTTTCAGAACTCCAAGGAAAGCTTTGCCATTCCTCTTGATCCTGGCCTGTAAGGGTAATGGCTTTACCAATTTCCCATGGGTCAGTTGGCCTTGCAGTCCTCTGCAAGCTGTGTCCTTGTCACAATACACATTCACTCAGCACTTCCTCTGATCCCTGCACTAGTCCAACAAGCCTTGGGCCATCTCTAGTGCCAAAGCAGAGGGAGATAGTTAGCCCACACATTCATCTTAACTGTACTTACGTTGTCCACGTTGTCTTCCCACATGTAGACAATCAACACTGACCTACTGAAGGACCAGATGGAGTGGCCAAACACCCCATACACAGCCGTTGTGCATTGTATGTGTTCCAATGTCAAGCTCCTGGCTCCCCTTGTGGGACACGCATGTCTGCCAGGTCTAGTGCCCTGCAAGTGCCTTTAGAGTGTTTCTGCTTTCAGACTAAGAACAGTGTTTCCTGCCCGGACCATTGTAATCTTAATTTTCAGCTTTGATCATAGTCTCATGGCATTGCAGCTCTTGGTAGCCTATGTGCTGGAAGGCTCCAACACTTACTGGTTCTGCAGTCAGTGTTCTGTCATACCGGGTATACTTTCCTGCTGTCACTGCCAGGTGCTTTATACTGACAGGTGACCAGCCACTGAAGATCCACGGTGTCCAGGTGAAAAGAAACTGTGTCATTTGGCACTGATCTGGCCACCTGTCCCTCCCCAGGGAAGATGAGTGTGTTGTCTCTTTCTTTCTTTCAGAGTGCATGAATAAATATGGCAAGCCTGAAGATAAAAACCCAAAATTTGCCACATGCGTTCAGAGTAAGTATCCCCTCTGGTTGAAACTCATGCCTGGTAGCTATCTATGGCTCAGTTGCAGTTGGGATAAAGCTGCTGAGTGAGAAGTGGTCAGGCCTTCCCAAGTCTGCTTCTTCCACACTTAGTTCTCTCTCTCTCTCTCTCTCTCTCTCTCTCTTTTAAAGAAAGTACATCTGGTTTTTGTTTTTAATGTATGTAACACAAACAATATACGACAGCTGTGTATGCTGGTGTTTGGCCACTCTATCTGGTCCTTCAGTAGGACACTGTTGGTTGTGGGAAGACAATGTGGACATTAATGTTGTAGGGGTTTAAATAGTTTGTAGGGTGTGAAGTGTATCCATACCTCACATCAGGCGAGCAAGACCATCTTTCAGCTCTGTTTGCACCTAGAAGTACAGAACTGTCTTTTGCACACTTGCATCACCCCATCCCCAATCACCCCCCTGTTTGGAGTCCCTTCCTGGACAAGTGCACTCACATCTCCCACCAGATGTCGGCTGCCTTGGCTCAGCTTAGCCCAGGTAGACTGACCAGCTTTGGGGTTATTTGGTTTTTGTTATTACAAAGCTAGAATGCATCTGTGTTATGCATCTGGTCCACAGTTCTGCTTCCTAAGAAAGGGTCAGAGACAAACCTTACATTCAGTTTTCGCTCTGAGAAAGATTGTAACTCAAGTCTTCCTTTCCAATTGGAAAAGCTGTTGTTGTTTTGTTTTGAGGTTAGTTTTGCACTTCTCTTGATACTTGTTATATCAAGGATGATAATTTCATCCCTAATACTTGCTAATTTGTTGGTACATGTGCAATCATCAACCCTGGACATTAGCTCTTGCCCCCAGCGTCTGGGGAGTCACTCTATTGCTTTGGTTGATGGCTAGTATTGTGGCTTCAGAGCCTCTTAAGATGTCTTGAATTGCAATGACGCCCTCTGGGTGGGACTTGAGATTCTACCCCTGTAGTAGTAGGTGGCCTGGAAGAGGAGGATGGGAATGTACTCCAGGAGCCTGTCCCTGGGCTGATTAGAAGATAAACCTCCTGGGTCTACTGGTGCCAAAGATGTTAAATTCAACGTTAAATTCATTTGCCAGATGGCTGCTCAGGGCAGAGGCTTTGCCGAAGTCCCTAACGTGAAGCTGCTGCCTGCCTGGCTCTGCTCATCGAGGTCCTGGGAGCATGTACTTGAGCTGCCACAGTCTGCGCCTCTCGTGGTGGCTGTGCAAGGTTCTGCTGAGCCATGATGGGAAGACAGGGCCACAGGCTGAGCCCCATGAGCTATGCGGGCTGTTGCTCTTTGTACCTCGATATCCATGCATGTCATAGCTTGAGTACTCTGGTTACCCGTTTTTGTTTTTGTTTTGTTGTTGTTAAAAATTAAAACTCTTGCAGGCTCCATGCTGGCATTTTCTGGAGAGCCTAGACCTAGCCTTAGACAAACCTTGGCCCTAGCAGGCCTTCAGGGGGCCCAACATCTCACCTCATGAAGACTGGTCACCATGCCAACAGCAACTAGAGTGGCAGGGAGAAGCCCTAGACTAAGCATGGACTCTGCCCTCTTGGTGCCAGGAAGAGCATTGGCTTACGTTCCTTTCCTTTCTCATAAACTGTTCCTGGCTCCCTGCCATGTCCAGTGGGATCCCCTGACAGACATGTTGCCAAGAAGGTTGCTCCCCACAGATTACATCAGGCAGTGGTGGATGAGCCAAGTCATCAGGATTTTCCAGGGGTCAGGGCTCAGAACAAAGGGCCTTGATTGGACAGGACTTGCTCCTCGGGCCCTGACGTGCCACCTGGAGAGCCAGCTCTCACTTCACTCTCCCCCTATGGCCACACAAAGGAACCAGGGTAAAGTGTTAACTTGGGAATAGCAACCTGCCTGGGGGACAGCTAAGTAGGCCCGTCAGTGCTTGAAACACTCTCCACTCTTTTACCTTCCTGGAATGTGTTAGTCTCACTGCAGAGAAGTTCTCTGGGCATCTGCCAAGGGTCAAACATTGGACTCAGTAAATTTCCAACAGGAAAAGAAATGACATGTAGTAGGTGGTATTCCTCTAGGGAAGAAGGGACAAAGGTTGTGTGGTGCTGGCTCTGTGTTGGGGGACTCTCTTAAAATAATATTATCCCATTGAAAGTTGGCACCATACCATCCCCTGGCCTAAGGACAGATTTTGCAATGGGTGGCTATGGCATTCTTGGCCAAGTTAATCACTCCTCATGCCAAATTTACCAGTGTGAACTTTAAAAATAAATTTAACCCTCCAACCAGACACCTAGGTGAACCGAACACCGTATCCTGGCTTCAGGTGGGCTCCCATGAGTCCACTGCAATTGTGAAACAATGAAGACCTCCAGTACTGACCCCTCACTTACAGGCCACTCTGACTTTACCCAACCCCCAAAATGCTTAAGGAAAAATGACATTTTATAATGATCTGCCAGAAACCACTCTGCAAGAATCTCAAAAATACTTGAAGACTCACAGGCATGCTGTTGGCTGTAATTTGTGCAAACCCAGCAGACTTTGGATCTAAACGTGGAAAGGCCACAGGGGGTAAAATCAGATCCCAGAGCTCCCCTGAGAAGCCTAGACTTGCTTCCCAGGCCTGCTGTGGGCTCGGCACCTAGCCCAGCCTGGCCCAGTACAAGTGAAGGCTGCCAGCAATGAGGCTGACCTGAAGACCCTGGATGAGCAAAGGAATGCATCTGAGAAATCCAGAGGTTGACTCCTGCCTTGTCTTATGCCTGGTCCTCCCCTCCCCACCCCACCCCCATCCCTCCCAGGCATCAAGAATCCTCTTTGTCTAGAGTTTAGGTGTGGGAAACCAAAGACCACCTGTGAGGAGGGCCCCAGGAACAGAGCAAACAGTGATGTGGGTGACCAGGGAGACTTGGCATCCTGCCAGGATGACCTCTAGGAAACACTGGCCAGTGCTCCTAATGCCTTTCTGACCTGGCCTAAAACTGATCCCTGTAAATCAAGAAGGATCAAAAGCTGACTTCAGACCTACATTGGCAGCAAGTAGGATAGGGATGCTCAAGAGCCAACACCAAGAATCAAAGTCAGGGATGGGACTCATCATGATATGCAAAATGACTATTCAACTGAAAGCAGAAAAAACAAGTCCGTATCTCTCAGCTGCTTCCTCAGAGGGACAGCTCAGGCTTCCTACTGCTCCTCGGCTCTTGGGTCTTGGGTCTTGGGTTTTCACGTACTGCAGAGGGCCCACCAGCCCAAGACTTCCTGTTGGATGCCAGGTGGAGGGGATCATCACCTGCTGGTGTGAGGCATGGGGTGATGTTGAAGAATACAAGTATACCTATTCTCTAGGAGGGCTAGACCACGCCTGACCCCTGCCCTCTGGTGCAGATCAGGGGCTTGGGTGGCCAGATGACACCGACCACACTCTTGAGGACAGGAGGGAAATGGAGTTGGTTATCCTCATCCAATCAGACCCCTGGGTGTACCCTCTAGAGTCAACTCCATTTCATATCTTCTAACAGTGAAAATCTAAAGCCAGACTTTGGTCAGGCAGTAGATAGGAGAAAGAAGCCAGGAAGTTCAGGGTGTTTAACAGGTGGCAACATACCTCTGGGTGATGGAATAGCAGTCCAAGTGGGAGATCAGTCTCTGGACACTGTCGGTTCAGAGTGGGGACAGATCAGAGCTAGGAAGTGGCACTCCTTGAGAGAGTCACAGGAACTGACACCTCATGTGTCCCTAGAACAGAAATTCTCAACTCATGGGTTGTGACCCATTTGGGTCAAACAACCCTTTCACAGGGGTTACCTATGACCATCAGAAAACTCAGGCATTCACATTATGATTCATAACAGAAGCAAAATTACAGTTATGAAGTAGCAACAAAAATTATTTTATGGTTGGGGAGGTTACCAAAACATGAAGAACTCTGTATTAGAGGGTCACAACACTGAGAAAGTTGAGAACCACTGCTCCAGAACTATCTAGCTGTTGGTAGACAGGATCCATCCCCAACCACCCCATCCAGGAAGATGGTAGGTCCTTCAGATGGAGCAGAGGGAAGGGCTTGGGGCTCTTATGCTCTGGGTCATGCCCACATCTGCTCAGGCTCTGAAAGGCTTCTTTGAGAATGGGATATAATAATGGCTGTCTCTGTGGTTTCCCAACCTTGGAACTGAAACTCATGCTGAGCTTTCCTGTCTCCACCCAAGGCATGGTCCAGGCTGTATCTGGAGGTCTCAGTTATGTTCCTAAGGCACTCCATGGAGGGCAGTGGCTAAAAGCTAAAGGCTGAAGCTATGTAACTCAGTCACCCCTGTGTCCACTTGGTGGGCCACTGACACACCTGACTTGATGCCTCAGTGCTGAGATCCTGTGTGTTTAGCAGTGGTGCTGGGGTCTGAAAGACACTTCCTGCCTAAAGACACAGTGTACTCCACCAGTGCTGTGTCCTGTGGAGAGAAAGCCCAGGTCTTCCTATGAGATCTAGAAGACCCATTTCCTGGGAGGCATGAGCCCACAATTCCTCTTTGCCTAGCCCAGTGACAGGCATCCCCTCCCAGTAGACCTAGGTAGTGTTGCTGGAACTGGTGCTAGTGCTTTAGAAGTTTCTCACATTCGTCCCTGTCCTAAGGTAGGGACCCTGCATCACAGTTTAGCCTGTCCTAAGGTAGGGACCCTGCATCACAGCTTAGCCTGCTATGGAACCCCGGGAGCTCCACTGGGCCCCAACTGGAGGCCCTGACAAAACCCAGCTATGTGAGGTGGTGGAGGCGTTCAAAGAAATCCTGGGTGATTTTCTCTTTTGTGTATTCCAACTCAGATCTACCTGACCAGTGCACCCCAAACCCTTGTGATAAGAAAGGTACCCAGCTGTGTCAGGACCTCATGGGCAACTTCTTCTGCCTGTGTAAAGCTGGCTGGGGAGGCCGGCTCTGTGACAAAGGTGAGAGTCCACAGCCACACCTTCTCTCTGTCCCCCATTCTCTGACCACACTCTGCCCAACATGCCTAACCCTAACCCTTACCTGCTACCCACGACTGGGAGCTCAGCCATGCCTTGAGTCTGTCCTGGGATAGGACCCAGACAGCCAACCTCAGCATCTCTCTTGGGAATCCTTTGCAGTCAGGGTAGAATGATGTTCTGCATGAAAAGGTCCTGAATACAGCAGCAGCAGCCCTGAGATTCACCCAGAGCTGCAGGCTCCAGAGAGCTTTTGGAGACCAGGAATGAAGTGAAGAAAATGCCACATGGATCTCAGCACCCCAGCTGATGGGCCGCACCTTGATTTACTCAGGTGTAGGCGTGAGGTGTTAGGTAAAACCGCAAGCAAGATAGCCGAGCCTGCCAAGCCCTTTACTCAGGGCGGCCCTGCTACGTCCTTAGTTCATTTGGATAGATCTGCTCAGGGTGCCAGACTAGGCTGTGTGTATGTCTCATGGCTGCTAGGCACTGATCAGTGGTCCATTTTGTCCTTCACCCTGTCCCTTGTGCACCTAGAGACCCTTAGAACTGAGCCTATGGCTTTCCCCACCAGCAGCAGGTCATGTCTGTCTTGGCCCTCACTTGGTCTACCTTACCTACCATGAGGCCAGCAGGGAAGTGTCCAGGTAGGAGCCCTCACTCTTTTTTCACATTCAGATGTCAATGAGTGTGGCCAGAAGAATGGTGGCTGCAGCCAAGTCTGCCACAACAAACCAGGAAGCTTCCAGTGTGCCTGCCATAGCGGCTTCTCGCTTGCCTCAGATGGCAGAACCTGCCTAGGTAAGGCCCTGGCTGGGCAACTATACCTCATTTATCTCCCTGTCCTGGGAAGGGGATGAGCATCCTTTGGAGATGTTCTAGTCCAGCATCACTGGCATGATTCCCCGGATCTGAGGCCAAGGGAAAGGCTGGGAAGATGCCCACCCATACTAGCACCTCTAGATAGCTTCCAGTCCACAGAACTTGCAGACAGCCTGTGTAATAGAAAGGCCTAGCCCTCTGCAAATGACTGCAGGGAATTTGGCAGGATGGCAGGCCCTGGTACCCTGTGCACCTGCCATACCTTCCAGACCCTCCCTCCCAGAACAGATTCCCTCTACCTTACCCCCAAGAACACAGGTGCAGATGGGCCCTGCCCACTGTGTGGTCCCATTTCCGCTCAGTCCAGAGCAGGGAGCCTGAGGACAGAAAATCATGTCAAAAGTTCATGTTTTATCCCTGTGCTGACTTAGGGTATAGAGGAATGGCACTCAACCATGTAGGGGTGACATATCCCCTCTGCTCCAACACATTTGTACCCAGAGTGTCCCTGAGTAACTGAGACTCAGTAGGACTGGGCCACAACAACCTATGTGAATGGTCCAGATGGATGCAGGGAGTGGGCAAAACTCATGAACACAAATCTCGCCAGACAAATGACTGTTTACCTCACCTAGTTTGGAAAAAGTTTTTATCTTTATCTACCACAGAGTTCACCTCTGACGATACAGAAGGTGTGATTGTATAGGAAATGCACATGAGAACATATATGCCCTCCCTCCTACGTCCTCCTTATTCCAGGAACAGAAGCCCTCTCGTTGTGGCTCTTGTCCTTGGCCTTGACCAAGTGACATAGCGCCCACACGTTAGCAGCAGGTTGAGAACGCCTGCCTTGCTCCATGGGTCCTGAGCATGGAAATCTAATGTACCCAGTGTGGGGTGAGCAGCATGTGGTCCCGGGGCCCATCATTACTTGACCCCTGGTGAAGGCACCTTGCCTTCCTCCTCCTGTTCTCCCCCGTCCTGTCTTGGGGCTGTTCTTGCCCTCTAGCCCCAGTGGCCGCTGCAGCTGTCCCAGCTCGACCTGTACAGCCGTGGCCTGGCTGGCTTTGCTTGCAGATGTAGATGAATGCACAGACTCAGACACCTGTGGGGGCGCACGCTGCAAGAACCTGCCGGGCTCCTACTCCTGCCTCTGCGATAAGGGATACACATTCAGCTCCCAGAAGAAGGCATGCCAAGGTACCCTGCCACAGCCACCAAGATTACTTCCTTCTTTGACCCTTAGCCTAGGACACATGTTGGTCACAGCCTGAATGTAGGCTGCACTGCTCCATTGCTAACAATCATCAGCCCAGGAAGTCATCATACACACATGGGGGTTGGGAAAATGTCAGGACCTCCTGGGAGTGTCTGTGTGCCTTTGTTGAAGAGGACCCCTAAAGTGAGCCCTTTGTCTCATCCCTTTATCCTGCCTCCATTGTGTCCATGTGTATGCACACACACCACCATGTTCTCACACACGTGCATGTGTTCTAGTGTGCACTCAAATGAGCACACATCCGTGAGTTTACCCTTCTCTATCCTGCAGGAGACAAAGGGAAGACCCTGAGTTCCTTGGTAGACTTGGGCACCTGCAGTAGATGGGGAATGATGGGGAGGCCTGTGCTCTCCTGTCATTTTGGAGGCTCATCATATCCCGAGGCCAAAGACCATCTCCTTCTATAGTCACTCCTTTCTGGGAGCTGCAAGAGACTACAAGAGATCACCCTGCAGAAGGACTGAGCCCCCAGAGAAAGGAGCACAGAGCTAAGGGATCAGGTGATCCTGGCTGTGCGCCATTCTCCACAATCCACACAGACACACTTGGCCCCTCCATCTCCGGGCCAGTCAGTCTGAACACAGTCCTCAGACATCTTCAGCTCTTCATTTCTCTTTAGGAAGCAGGGACCTCAGAGGCAGGCCTCTGACATAACTCGCTGGACAATGAATAATGTCTACAGCGTGTCTCTGGGAAGAGTATGTGGGGTTGCACAAAGTGTTCGGAGCCTTCCCCATGTTTACAATGAGTTCCTTTGTCGGCAGATGTGGATGAGTGCCAGCAGGGACGCTGTGAACAGACCTGCGTCAACTCCCCAGGCAGCTATACCTGCCACTGTGATGGGCGTGGGGGCCTAAAGCTGTCCCCAGACATGGACACTTGTGAGGTAGGTGACTTTAATGCCCACTAGATGGCCTCATGGATCCCCAGTGCTGTGCTTTGTATAGGACCCTTTGCTACTAATGTGTTATGGGAAGAAAGTTTCTAGAGGCTTGGTTGACTGAAAGCTCCTACTAGCTCCCAGGACCACACAGTTAGCCAAACCTCTGGTTGTGTTGGTGATATCTCCATAGTAACTCCCTATTCTCAGCCATGTGGCCTGTTGGTGCAGACCCAAGGTGTGATGGGTTCATACCAGGATATGCAGTGCACGCGCACACACACACACACACACACACACACACACACCTCACAAGTGTCCATGTCTGGGGACAGCAAGGACTTCAGGTGACCAGGTACCACGATGACTTTGTAAATGGTAGACCTAGGAATCAGGAGAAACATTTTTCTATTATGAGCCTGAAATCGAAATCATCTAGGAACTCTCTCTGCCAAGCTCCCCTTTGCATGAGATAGTATCCTCCTGTCCTAGGCTGAAGGACTAGGGACCGTTGTGTCACTCATGCCCCTAGAAGCCAGATCATCCTACTTTAATTCCATGTGCTCTCTGGTCAGTGGGAAAGCCTACAGCATAAAGCAGGGAAGTTTCTTGAACCATAGTCGTCAAGGCCTTTGTGTTCTGTTCATTTGTAATCGTATACTAAAAATGAATTTCTGTGATTCTCTGTGCTCTTCTGTGAGTTTGAAGTATTCCATAATTGAAGCTCCAATAGCAAATAATAACAGAGGAGGAAACAAGGTGGTGATGAAAGAATTTAGGAGCCTGGCCCTCTGCCTGGGAGCACCAACACGAGATGGGTCACATGGACTGTGGGGTTTCTCGGGGTGGGCCAGCCTTGAGATTCTGGAAGGTCTGGAAGGAAGGACCTCCCCAGTGTGACTAGGACCTCTTGAAAGGCAGCTACAGGGCATCCCCCCAACACCTTCCTGTCTCATGGCAGGACATCTTACCATGTGTGCCCTTCAGCATGGCCAAGAGTGTGAAGTCCTTGTACCTGGGCCGCATGTTCAGCGGGACTCCAGTGATCAGACTACGTTTTAAGAGGCTTCAGCCCACCAGGTGAGAAGCCAGGCCCACAGGACAGCAGAACCCAGGTGAGAGGGCTGATCCAGTAGCCAAAGCCACCCAAGGCCTCCAAGAGAACCAGCTCCCCATGTCCTGGGAAGTGTTACACGGGCCAAGGCCCACCCGAGCCCTGGCATGGGCTGCCCTGCACCAACTGTTCTGTGCCCCACTTTGTTTCTTGGGTATGTCTACAGGCTTCTGGCTGAGTTTGACTTCCGAACTTTTGACCCTGAAGGAGTCCTCTTCTTCGCTGGAGGCCGCTCAGATAGCACCTGGATTGTCCTGGGCCTAAGGGCTGGGCGGCTTGAGCTGCAGCTGCGGTACAGTGGTGTTGGGCGCATCACCAGCAGTGGGCCAATCATCAACCATGGCATGTGGCAGACGGTAAGTAGAAGGCCAAGACCACCCCTAGCATTTGGTGCTGGATGTGGCCCATGGGTAGGGCACCTGCTCTAGATAGCCCAGAGTTTCTGCTTCATTAGCTAAGTGTGGCTTACTCAGAAAGGGCCTCATGTGAGAGCCAGGTGGCTTTGGCCCAGAAGATACTAGAATAACTGCTCAAAGATAATCAAACATTGAAGGACACCAGAGGCGATAGGTAACTAACCCAAAACACCCATGAACCTGAGCCACTGGGACCAGTCATAAAACAGGCTTGGTAATTAATGTTTAGAAGGAAAACAGACATGATTTTTCCCTTAGCAATGAAGACAAACTAAAAAACTCCATGTTCCACTTTGTAGACAAGTATGGACCCCTGCCACTTCTCCTCCAAGTGTTGTCTGTTCTTCCTGACATTGAGGGGTCAGAGTCACTGTAGCAGGTTGGGGGTCCACAAGGAATGAAGCCCGGGAAGAGGGTGCCCTCTACACAGCCATGGAGACAAGCCTGGACTAGGAACCAGGCAGGACTGCAGGCTGGGAGCAGTCACTATGATACAGTACTATCTAGGTGGCAGCTCTCAGACTCTGGACTCAAGCTCAGTAATAGAGCCAACCGGCCAAGCTCAGCCCCTTCCAGTGCTCCCAGCCATTTGTCACACACTCTGCCCTTCTGACAGATGCAGCCGTACACTAAATATGCCTCCACTTCAGCTAAAAAGGATATTGATGTTCTGGAAGACAGAGACCATATCATATGTACTATACATTCCCACATAGGTTTCAAGGCTTTACTGTGTGCAAAGTTTCTGAGGAATTTGCTTGGTCATGCAACATTTCTCCATCCTAGACACTAAATTGTCAGGGGGTTAAAAAATTTAAAAATATGTGTGTTCTTCCAACGACAGCACTAGCATGGGAGAGGCATGATATAGAGACAGCCCACTGTCTGAGCTGAGGGTGAGGCCCAGTGGTGTTTAAGATTGGATACCTTGGGGCTGAGGATGAGCAAAGGAGGCTATGCCTTGAGAGGCATCAGGACATGGAGCACCCCATGGGGCTGAGGATGAGCAAAGGAGGCTATGCCTCGAGAGGCATCAGGACATGGAGCTCCCAGTGGGTAGTAGAGAGGTTGTATAGGTTGATGAAGCAAGAGGTTTCATAGGCAACGGAGGTGGAACAGTTGTCTACACCCCAAAGGTAGGTTTTTTAGGCCACAGAGGCAGGAGATTGAGGAGACACACCAATGGGCGACCCAGAGTGAACTGGCATTCAGGCCTAGGCTGCACTGAGGAAATACTGGGATTCCTTCTGTAGAAACCTGGAGGCCAGTGAAGGCTGTGGGCAGGAGCAGGGAGTGTCAGACCACCTGATACCTTGATAGTGAGCAAATTAATCAGCCTCTCAGTCGCTTCTCACATAGTGGAGACCACACCATCAGTAAAATGCATTTTGTATACCCAGGTTAGCATCTGCCACCTACACACAGTGGTCACTGTAGTCACCTTGGGCACAGTCAACACTGTATCACCCTCTTCGGAAATGAAAATCTTCCAGACTGGGATTCTCTTCTATGAGAGGGTTATTTCATGGATCTGAGTCGGCTGTGGCACTGTTGGGAAGAAATTCATCATCTGCATGACACTGGGTGAGGGACAGCCAGGAAATGAATTTGTGGCCTTGGTCCTCTGGAGCCTGGACAGCAGAAGACCCATTGCTATATGAAACAAGATCAGCTCAGGGCTTACAACAGTGACAGGACGTATAGCCTAGGTCCAGCCCACGCTGATATCCTCTCGCCCACAGCAATTGTACTCGCTGGAGTCAGAACTAAGAGACTTAAACTTGTTTAATCCGGGAATTTTAACTTGGTGGCAAGTCTCTACAGAAGCCAGGGTCATGGCACCTTTCTCGGAGACAGGGCCTGGGGTGCAGCTATTGGCTCTGTAAAGCTTCACTGGACTGTTACCTGACACTGTTTATGTCACATGCGGTGAGAGGAGTTCAAACGCAGAGCTCATGTTAGGCTTCAGTCTGGCTCTGACCCAGCCCTTGGCTGGATTCAGGTTCCACTTTGTAGCCTTGAAGTTCCTCACATAGACACACTAAGGGCAGCGATCCATGCCAGTCCACAGTGCCCAGGGTCTCAGGTGTGAAGGACATCTTACTTAGAAGAGAGAATGAGCAAGCAAATCTTGTCTCACTTTACTCAACACAAGTCAGACTGGAGTTGATATGCTATACTTGTCTTAGAGCAGGCACCATAAACAGACAGGCCACATCAGACACTCTCAAGTTCTTTTAAACCACAATAAGCATCAATCAGACCTTTCTGTGACTGTCTTCTAGGATAAGTTATGCGTTGTTTTGATTTTAGTCCCAAATGTGTTGGGGAGGCTAGCCCTCTTCACCAGCTGGATCTTGTCTCCACTTTTCAGATGCCTGACCCGTGAGCTCACAAGAGGAGCCCCAGTAGTGACTCTGAGCAAGGGCGTGGGGAGAACCCACCTCGATGAGAGTGAGCATGGTCTCTTATAAGGCTTAGCTTCTCCTGGACACAGGTGATGTGGTGTGGTCTTGTGAGGTCAGACTTCCTAGTCCAGATAGCATGGATATTGTTTCCCCTGAGGTCAGGTGCCCTTGGCCCCAGTGACACAGGCAGGATCTCGTGGATCAGGCTCCTAAGCATGGCTGACATGGCATGCCCATATGCTATGGTGGTCCACAGAAATGGCCGTCCATTTGACCTCACTGCCTGACCCCCTTCAGATCTCTGTGGAGGAGATGGAGCGTAACCTTGTGATCAAGGTCAACAGAGATGCTGTGATGAAGATTGCGGTGGCTGGGGAGCTGTTCCAGCTAGAGAGAGGCCTGTATCACCTGAATCTCACTGTGGGCGGCATCCCCTTCAAGGAGAATGACCTCATCCAGCCCGTAAGTCCGTCCCTGACCATGGAGGAGAATGCAGCAAGCTCAGGCGTGGCTGTCCCTACAAGGGTTTGCCATCTAGCTGGGCCCAAGTCTTACAACATCAAGGAGTCACAGAGTCCTTACGCTGGCAGCCAGTCATTGTACATCAATAACTAGCCACTTCTGCTCATGACGCCCATTTTTCTTCTGACTTCATTAAAAAAAATAAAAAAAAAAAAGGTCTAATTTACAGTAAAGATAGAAAACGCCATTTTCGACAAAAAGAATAATAAACTTTTTGGATGTATCTAAAGAGCACTTTGGGTTGTTAGCCACAGATTTCCTGTGGGGGAAGCTTTAATGAAGGGCTTTGTGTGTGTGTGTGTGACTTTTCAAAGTCCTGTTCCTTTCTGTCCTACACCACACCTGGCCTCTGTCTCTCATCTGTCTCTGAGCCCAGAGGTCAGAACCCTTGCTTAGGGGGTGGTAACACCCACTGCAGATAGAAAACCTGTTTGGTAGTTGATAGTGACTCAATCATCCTTCAGGAGAGTCCCAAGGGGGCAATGTCAAACACACCATTGCAGATCTCCTGTAACACATTAGATGAGGGTGGCCTGATTTGATTGTATAACAGCTTGCACACAGTAGGTGTGTGGTCAAGCTGGGACTGGCATCCCTTGCCCCTGGGCTGACTTTTCTAGCTATGCTTTGTAGGCCTGAGTAAGGGGAAGGCACAACCACAATAAAATGCCCCTGACCTGCGCAGTCTGGTGGCAGGTGCCTTGTCCCTGCACCCACAGTGGGGAGACTGGCAAACAGGGCAGGTGGCTGCCTCCTGCCTCAGGTATCCTCATCCTGCATGGATACAGGTGTCCTGAAATGTTTTGAAAAGTGAATTCTTCTGTGAAAACAACCTCCCTATATTATGTTTACACTATAGGTTTGCGCACACACAAGCCAGAGGGCCCTCCCAGCAGGTCCTGCAGTCCAGCTAGGCTTGTGACCTCTCTTGCTCTATTCTGCCTTTACATGCCCTAGCTCAGGAAGTTATCAGGACTTACCTGTCTTTCCAGATTAACCCTCGCCTGGACGGGTGCATGAGGAGCTGGAACTGGCTGAATGGGGAAGACAGCGCCATCCAGGAAACAGTAAAGGCAAATACAAAAATGCAATGCTTCTCTGTGACCGAGAGGGGATCTTTCTTCCCTGGCAATGCATTTGCCTTCTACAGCCTCAACTATAGTAAGTGGATGCCAGCCTACCTGGGGCTAGCCATGGTGGGACTTCAGGTAGCTATATGCTGAAGCATGAGCATCTATCTAAATGGTTCCTACCTCAGTGATGTCAAGGACAACTGGTTACCCACAGGCTGGGGCAGAGCTCAGCAGGGCAGGCAAGGCCCAGCTCCCAGGACAGCTGTCTGGATTTCACATGGAGTTAGCTGTGGAAGAGGAACTGGCAGAGACATGGTTCAGTGATTAGAAATGGTAGGATGGGCTGGCCTGTGGGGAACCTGGAAGAACATCTGGAAAGTCATTCTTGGACATGTCTGAATGCACACGGCAATGCTCAGAAATGCGTCAGGCCTCCTTCACTGGCCAGTGACTTCATGAGGCTTAGCAATCAGAAGCTTTAGAGGTGGAAAGAGGAATATAGCAAGAAGTAGTCAGTCTTTATCACCCTTGGATGGGCCCCTGCAGCAGGTATTCAGGCCCATACAGAGAGAAAGCAGGAAGGGGCCTGGCAAAGTGTGTCCTACCGTGCGTGCTTCTCAAGGGCCTGAGAGAGGAGGGAGGCTGCATGAGCTCTGTACCTAATTGATGAGTTGGCATGCCAGTGCTGGAACCTGTATCTACCAGTCCCCAGGGGGTGACCAACGAGGTAGAAGGTCGGGCACTCAGGCCTTACGCTCCTTTAAACAAGAGCCCATAATTTCTTAAAATAAGGCAGTCCAAGGGGAGGGGAATCGTTTTGGGCCCCTCAACCTCAAGTTCTGAGAAAGAGTAATGCCTGGTGAGTCACCATGCTGAGAAAATTCACCAGACGGGCAAGCTCTGGTGTCCTTGTCGAGCACTTGGGTACAGTTGGCCTCATCTGTCATGACAGTGTTTTTTCTCTTACTTTTTGCAATCTGTGTTCATACACCCAACAGACTATTGAGAATTAAACCCTAGTAGATGTCCTCTAGGACAGGACAGACTTGATCTGATGGATTGTGGGTGGGGAGGGGAGAGAGACCAGGCCAGCTTCAGAGCCCTCTGACCCATTGTAGAGGGCAGTGCCTCTGACCACCGCCATGACAACCTTGATTCACTCCGTGCAGCACCCTCTAGTGGAGCTCTTGGTGAGGTATAGACTTACTATCAAGACTGAGGGTTTCTTCCTGCCTCCTAATCAGTAGAGGACTCCCACATGATGAGGAACACAAGCTGTTTACCCTGGAAAAAACCATAATCCACCTGTCCACTTCAGTGCACGGCCTTAGATACAGATGACATGATGTGTCACTGAGCTGAGCTCCATCTTAGACATGAGGCACCCGTGTATGTTGTGTGGCAATAAGTTCACTCCACGGGGCTTTGGAACGCTAAGCTCAGGCCACAGACATGCATAGGGCCTGCTGGGGCAACGTATCTCTTCCTATTTACACATGGGCGTGGCCTTGTCAGTTCTTCAGCCAGTTGGCATGCTTTAGAGTCTCTTAGAGCTGGCAGAAGGGAGGTTAGTGCATTGACTGTAGCTGTGGAAGGTGCTTTGTGAACTTTGCAGGGAGAGAAGAAAACGAGGAGGTGATGGCCCCTGGTGCTGGACTTGTGGCTCCTCCCTGGAGAGGTCTTTGTTACCCAGAGGGCACCAACGGGGCACTTCAAAGTGGGGAGCAGCCTGACTCAGGCATCCCCAGTGCCCCCGTGCTGATGGTCGGCATTCGGTGCTGGTGGTCTCCACACCTGTTCTGCATGCTGTCTGTTGAGACACTGGCAGATCTTCAGGGACCTTGTTGCATGGTCCCCAGTTGCCTTCTCAGCAGGAGGTCCCCTCCCAGAGCACGCAGAGCTGTTCCTCGTGGCTCTGTGTCTGAGTTGCTACTCACTCTTGCCTCTCAGCCACTTGTACGGCCTTGTAATGGGCTACTTTCATTGCAGCCCGAACATCGCTGGATGTCGGCACGGAAACCACCTGGGAAGTACAAGTTGTGGCTCGGATTCGCCCTGCCACTGACACCGGGGTGCTGCTAGCTCTGGTGGGTGACAACCATGTTGTCCCCCTCTCTGTGGCCCTGGTCGACTACCACTCTACAAAGAAGCTCAAGAAACAGGTAGGATTGAGTGGGGCCAGCTTTAACTAACATAACCTGACCTCTGAGCAACACTCATGTTTGGCCTCTGTGGAGCCCCAAGACAGATCCATTCTTCCCCAGCACTGATTGTGCTAGGCACCACCCAGCAAGAAGTCCTGAGTCCCTGCTCACTCTCGGGGATATTGACTTGTTGAACCTTCCCGAGCCCTGGAGATGCTTTCCCAGACCCAAAGTCTCTCCCCAGGTCTGAGTACACACAGGTGGTACCCTCTGACTTTTGGGACAAGGCTGTCATGCAGTCACACAGGTACAACTGTGCACAGCTGGCCAGGGTGGCTGGCATGGCAACAAGCTACTTCTGGACTATAGGTATGGGGTCCCACAAGGAGCAGTGAGCCATACAGGAGTCAGGTAATGTCACTAGAAAATAGAGATTTCCAGTTTCTTTCTGAGTCAGATGCACTAACCTAGCCCTAAGCTCTGATAGCACATCAAATGCTGATGGAGGGTAAGGCCCCGGTGCAGCTGCCCCTCAGGCAGAACCGTACACTGCAGATCTATGTCTGATAGCTCCCCGGCCAGGTAACCATATCAAGCCACTGACTCCCACTATTTTCTTATAGAATGTGAAGCTATTGAGAGAGGGGGAAGTCTTCTTCCATGTTCCACAGAGGAACGTGGGTCAGACAAGAGGGTTTCTATGTCCACCTGCTCAACCCATAGAGCCCTGCTGGCTACTTATACTAGCTAGTAACAGGGTTGTTTTCCATCATACATACCACCAAGGGGCCCCAGGATTCATGCTGCCCGGCATCTCCACCCACCTCTAGCATATGTGATAAACAGCCCTAGGCTCTTGACAGCACAGACTGTTCACCCCGGGAGGCCAGGCAGAGTGCTTATATGCTCTTACCCAGTGCTAGTACCCCAGGGCTACAGCTGACAGGTGTGTCCTGTCACATCCTTTTGAGAAGTCATCTCAGGGTGGGTTAGTGGTCACCCGATCCCTCACAGTTTCCCAGGCATTCTAAAAGCTTTTTGTGTATGGGTGTTTTGTCCGTGTTGTATGTGCGCTGTGTGCTTGTGGAGACCAGGAGAGAGCAGCACCCCTGGAACTGGAATTTGAGATGGTTGTGAACAATGTGGGTGCTGGAAGAAATCCAAGTCCTCTGTAAGAGCAGCAAGTACTCTTAACCACTGAGCCATCTTCTATCACTTCCTAGCTGCTCCCTGCTTTGCATGCAAAGAAAGCCCCAGGGTAAGAGAAGGCATGGGTTTCCTACACATCCTCGGAGCCAGGGTTACTGTACACCCTAAGAAAGGGTAGTGATAGGGTAGGACACAACAGCTAGCCTGTGGGGCCAGGCTGGATGGGGACACACTGCCCCCTGTGCACTCCCATGTTTCGGTATCCCCTGCAGTTGGTGGTCCTGGCAGTCGAGGGTGTTGCCCTGGCACTGATGGAAATCAAGGTGTGTGACAGCCAGGAGCACGTAGTCACTGTCTCCCTGAGGGACGGTGAGGCCACCCTGGAAGTAGATGGCACCAAGGGCCAGAGTGAAGTGAGCGCTGCCCAGCTACAGGAGAGACTGGACATACTTGAGACACATCTGCAAGGCTCTGTGCTCACCTTTGTCGGAGGCCTGCCAGGTAAGAGCTCTCTGACCTAATCGTCATGGTGGGCATCCCCTGAGCCAGTCTGGCTGACTAGCTTCATATGTGGGCTGTGCGATGCTGTGACAGGGTTCTGGTTGTGGGTAGACTTATCCACTGGCTCCTGTGCTAGGGTTTGCATGAGGGGGTCTTCTCCATTCAGTCCTTTCTCTGGGCCAGCATTGCTGAGTTGCCCATTGAGAAGTGTTGTCTGGGAGCCCAGGAGACCAAACCCAGAGTGGAGGATCAGCTGGTGATGCAAGAATAGGGTGGGGCACCTGAATACTTCAGGCATCTGAATCCTTAGCAGCTGACAATGTGACTGCCTGCCCTCATACGTCTACCAGGGGAAGCTAGCGGGGGCAGCCAACAGCGTCCTGCTTGCTTACACAGGCCCATGGTGGGATGGAACAGGGATAGTGGTATGTACAGGTCTTAACTTTTTTAGCAAGCATCAGGCTCTGCCCTGACAGATACAGTCTATTTAGTTTTAACCAATAAGAATCCAAGGAGATAAGAGTCAGAGGCTATGAAGCATAGAAACTCACAAGACAGGAAGATACTCCTTGATAGACCATATTCATGCATGCCTGGTGGGTGAGGGGTGAAGATGCCTTGTGCCTGTACAGGTCTGTATCCCCCATGAGATGGGAACAGAAAGGGGGACTGTCCACTCAGTGTTTGCTCTCCCACCACTCAGACGTACCGGTGACTTCTACACCAGTCACGGCATTCTACCGAGGATGCATGACCCTGGAGGTGAACCGGAAGACCCTGGACCTGGATGAGGCCTCATACAAGCACAGTGACATCACCTCCCACTCCTGCCCACCTGTGGAGCACGCCACACCCTAGGCCCTGTGAGAGAGGCCTCTGCACCTCAAGACAAAAGGGAAGCAGCGACGGACATACAGCACTGACTGGCTCCTCTCGTGGAGGCCCTGCAACACTGGAGCAGGTGGGCTACCGCCCTTGTGGCTTTTTGAGGTCTTTCTTTGCTTTGTAACATATCTGTACATAGTGGGACTGGTAGATTAATGGTTGCTCATAGCGCCATGTGGCCTGGTGGGAGCTGGCTGGAAGGGGCTGGGCTAGAGGGGCTGGCAGTTTGCAGCAGAGCAGACATGAAGAAAATAATTCTCTATTATTTTTATTACCACATGCTTCTTTCTGACTCTAAAATATGGAAAATAAAATATTTACAGAAACCTTTTTAACCCTGTGTTGGTCACTGTCCATACTCGAAGTTTCTCAGAAGTAAGCTGCTTTTGGGCCTTTCCCAGGATCTTACCATGTCCCAGGCTGGGCAGCTATGGACTGACTGCCTTAGGAGCCTCTCACATGGATACTGGCAAGGGCTGAAGCCAGGGTTCAAAGCAAACTGCAGACCCTTGCTTTACTCTGCTAATGGAGACAAAGTCCTGCCTGGCTCTGCCATCAGTCCCATACACAAAACCCTTCTTTAACTGCCCCTGGCAACCAGTATGTGAAGGTGGTACTTGTGCAGATTCTCCCTTATTGCGGCCATTTGCCTCTTGGCTGCCCCTGTTCCACTTGAAAGAAAAAAACCTAATCTTCTGTTTCAAGGCTATCAACAGGGCTGAGGGAGCTGCAGCAGACACAAGAACACAGCAGGTTGCTGAGTGTCCCTAAGCTGCAGTTTTTCATAAGGGAAGAAGTTGAGGAGCCACTGAGTTTCTTTAACCCTGGCATCCTGTAAGCTCTGGTGAAGCCAGGACAGAAACAACACTGTTGAACAAGCTCCAGGAATTACAGTCCTGCCCAGGATCCTGAGGATCCCTTATTATCTCTGTTTGTCCTCAGGCGGCCTCAGAAGCCTACAGCTTTCTAGGGGTCAGCTCTGTCAACTGGTGAGGCAACATCTCCTAGACCTTCGGTGGTTTTTCTTTGCATTGGAGGCACTCTGGAATGTTCTCATGGAATGTTCTCACGAATGTCCTCCAACCAGCCCCAATTCTTTTCAAGTCATGAGGCCAAGAACAGAGCAGGACAAATGCTGGTTTGGAAGTAGACCACACATGCCGGGGGAGCCACATATTTGACATTCTTCACCAGCCTTGGGGAGGCAACGACACTGTGTGGGAAGAGCACAGGCATTTCTCTCCTGATGTTGCAGCCTCAGCCTCAGCTGGCACCAAGCCATATACCAAACAAAGGTGCCATAATGCATCTGCCAGCTGCCTCCCATGGCCCTCTTTCTTCCCAAGTCCAGGTGACCAAACTACAGAGCCCCAAGAGGAGCACCAGGAGCCTATGAGGAGGGATGGTGTAGACTTTGAAAAAAGAGGGTAGAATGGATTGTATGGTCCTTAGGGTCTAAATTGATTGTAAAGTTGACTCTTTTCTAGGGAAGGACTTTTACCATTTCTTTTGTGTTGTTTTCATTGCATCCTTGAGGTTGTTTTCTTGGGCCTGGGGCCCTTCTGTGTGTGCAAGACCTTTGTCAGCACCTCATCCTCCCCCAGGCTCTATTACACTCCTCTTGCAGACACATACTCTGAAAAATATGTCTCCAGGTTTTTCCAAAAGGTGACCTAGGGCAAAGTCACCTTTTGGAAACCACTGCTTCAGGGCAGACCATTTCACTGTATTTTCCAAAACACACAAAACCTGCAGACCATGCATTTAAATGTAACAGAAGGCTAAGTGTTCTAACTGGAAGATATTGGAGACACCCAGGATCACAAGGTCCCATTCAGAATAGACAATGACTTCCTACAAAAGTAGTGACCAACGCAAGAGAGAAGCAGGTAGGAGACGCAAGCAAGCCCTGTAGAATGCCCTCCGCTGATCAACAAGGGACACACATACACAGAGGCATGCCTGTGGACCAATGCCGTCTATTACCAAGCTATTGCTTCTGAGCCTTGAGAAGCAGAGCTACAATGGCTCTGTGACCCACAGGGGAGATGGTGAAGTGGAATCCCAACTCAGGCAGTCTGATCAAATAGCGCAGAAGAGCTCAGTGCCTCTCACCAGTAGGGCATGGCCCATATACATGCATGCCCCTACACACACATGTGAGCAATCAGCTGGTACCATAGCACAGACCCAGAAACAACCCCATCTCTCATCAATCCAAAAGCAGATGCAATTGATACATTTAGTGACAAGATGGACGTCCAAGAGCAATCATCTCACCCACCAGAGCAGAAGCCAAGGGCAAAGCAGACCTTCAGGGAACATTCAAGGCAAAGCCATCAAGGGATGAGCCACTGAGCATTCAGGCTCCAGCCGGCTTCCCAGCCTTGTCCACATGAGGACACTGTCTGCGTATCTGCCCACACTGAAGGTTAGTGTGGGTTGTGGGGGCTGCTCTGGAGACTAGGATGCAGGACCTTCCATTCTCTGTGGCTGGGATGAGGAAGAGACATTTTCGTGTCAATGAACCAAACTGTTGACCTTGGTAACTCCCTGTTTGATAGTCCTTGGCCCAGCAGGCATGGACTCTGCACCCAGACATGCAGTTTTGTTCTGCAAAGGCCCTAGGGTCAACTTTCACTTACTATGAAGTTCAGAGGCAGAGTCCCTTGGGCTCAGGACACAGGACTACTGAATTCAAAACTAGAGTGCCATAATATAAAAGTAAATATGGAGGAGGAGTAGGGTTCTGCACCAGGGAGTCTCTGGTGCCTTGGGAACCCTTGCTCCCAGTAGCCCCCAGAACTTGGTTCTTCTGTGTACAATTACTACACAAACAAGGCGTCCTTTGTCCCAGTACCAGGAAAAAAGCAACCTACTCTGTGTCTTCGAGGATACCTCTCTGTGCCTCTGGTCATCCTGTTCCTGAATGTCACCCCCACAAGGAACAGGAATTTTGCCATCACTACTGTGTAGGATACCTTCTTCCACAGCCGGCACTGTGGCATGTCCCTTGTGAGAGCCGCTTGACTGTACATGCTGGATAGATGCAAGGCAGGGGACAGGAAGTGCAATTCTAAGGAGACTTTCACAATTGCCTCTAAAACTGTGGTCCTAGGAGGTATTAAATGTCCTAGTATATAGAGTGGTGTAAATATAAGTTGGCAGAATATTATTTGATGTTGATCCAGGGTCGTAGGGAGGCTGAAGCCACGCTCCTGGAGGATGTAGGGAAGCAAGACTGCTGGATTCAATATCACTCAGCATCAAATAGAAACCAAGACCCTCTCATTCTCAAGCTGCAAGGCCAAACTCAACGAGGATAGTGCGTAGTGAGCAGTCCTTAGACAGTTGGCTGCCTCAGCACTTCGGGGACCAGTGAGCAGCTCTTGGGTTTGCAGCACATCTTCTGAACAGACAGACCTATCACCTTGCTGTGTGGACCTGTGGTGTAGCCCTTTGTGGGAAACCCTGTTTTGAAAACCTCTCTAGCCTGTTCTGGTGAGATCATCTGTTGGACAGAGTGGCATTAGCCAGCAGGGGGCACAGGAGCTGTGTCTTCACAGGCTGGTCCTCCATCCCAGCCTGATAGTTCTGGACCTCAGAGAGGGGAAGACAGGCCCCAATGGCCACACAACAGCTAATTAATGAATAAACCAGTGGCCACAAATCAACAGAGCACCACAGGGAAAAGGCAACTGTAACATTTGGAGTCTTCCAAAAGGTGGAGCTTGCATAGAGGCAGAGCTCAAAGGCCTCTAGAAGTAGCCTTGAGTGTCCTTCAAATCAGAAAAGTAGAGCTCAGAGGTTCTGTCAGTCCCTTCTTGGGAACATGTTCACAGAAGTCTGAGAACCTGTAATGCATTTCCTGAAGGAACAGTCTTCAAAGGAAATGCCTGGCTAACTTCCCTTTGTAGATTAATACTGATAACTAGCCAAGACTAGGGTAAGGATGAAATGGAGCTTGGGTGATGGCAACACAGAGAAGCCTCTCTGGGTGATGAGGCTGGGGTCTAGTACGGTTTGCTGCTGTTCTTCACGTGGGGAGAGGTGGACAGCAGAGGTGCCGTGGGGCCAGGCAGCTGGCTGTTTCTGCCTCTGGTCCTGGCCTGTGATGGCAGAAGGCATACTGAAGAGAAGCACACAGCTTCAAGATACTTCCTGAATTCTCTATGAGGCTGACTGGAGAGTCATGCTTTCTATAAAGCTTTATTGTTTTTGCTTTATTTCTGACAAACCCAAACCAAGTTACTACTACCTCCTCCACGTCAGGGTGCATAGGGGGGAGGCTTCTCCCCTGGGAGGAAGTAGGCTGGAGTGCAGAGTGAAGGAGCATTAGGAGAATGCCCATGGCTGGAGCTGCACTGGGAGGGAGACTCTGTGTCCTCGGGCACAGAGAGGTCAGCAGAGGATGAGGCCGGCAGGGCACTGGAGGGCTGCAATTAAACAGAGAGGCGTCCTCGATCAGCACGTGGGGGACTCAGCTACACTGTCCATAATACATGGCAGGACCACCTTGGCCTAGCACCTGACCAGACCAGGAGTCATAAGCTCACCAGGCCCCCCAGAAAGCCTCCCAAACCTAAAACAGCCAAGAAAGATCAAGTATAAGCCTAAATGGTGCCTGATTGGCACAAACCTGGTTTCTAAAGCTGTCAGTGACACCAGAGGAAGGTCTCCAAAACTCCAGCCCTCATTGGCCTACTTAGCCCAGTCAGCTTTCACTAGCACTGGCTAGAAGAACCAGGGGCAACCTAGAGCCAGGTCCTGGGCACTCCCTAAAGAGAGCGAGACCATTAGCATTCCCGATACAGCATGGCCGTTAATATGATAGTGGTCAACCATAGTCTAGAAGTTTACCGAAGGTATTTTTCAGATGTAATTAATACTTCAACAGTGACTTTGAGGAATCTGCCACCTTCCCTACCGTTGGGGAGCTTGGTTCAGTGAATTGCAGACCTAAGAAAGGGGCAGAGACTCTCAAGGAAAAAGGAATTCTGCCTAAGTGTATTCATTGGTTACAGCCCCAACAGTACTTCCTTAATACTGAGGACAATAGACTACCCTCCCTACACTCATGAGAGTCAACCATTAAAATAAATCTCTCTCATATATATAAAGCTACTGGAATAGTATCTCTGAAGTACCCCCAATAGGTACCCCAATATCAAGGATGAGTTAACGTGAGAAGAGAAATTTGGGGAACAGCACAGATCTGAAGTAAATCTGTCCTAGCATTCCCCTAAGTGCCAGAAGTTTACAAATTAAAATTGGTATTTAAATAAATAAAGTGAATTTTAAAGTGAGTTATGTGTGCATCCTTCTGAGCACAGGGCCAGGGATACTTAGAGATCATCCTCTTGGTTCTACTAGGATGGGCTTGCCATCCTGTCCATTCTGCTCTTTTCTGAAAATAAATGGATGCACAAACCATGGAGCAAACCCTTAGGAATCGCAGAACAGGCCCCCAGAAACCACAAGACAAACCACCAGCAACCAGAAGACAAAGTCCACCAACAACCACAAGACAAACCACCAGGAACCACAGGACAAACCACCAGCAACCACAGGACAAACCACCAGCAACCACAGGACAAACCCACCAACAACCACAGGACAAACCACCAGCAACCACAGGACAAACCACCAGCAACC
>CAJQZJ010033015.1:8814190-8867458 GCA_907164525.1 Lophiomys imhausi | reverse complement strand
ACCACAGGACAAACCACCAGCAACCACAGGACAAACCACCAGCAACCGCAGGACAAACCCACCAACAACCACAGGACAAACCACCAACAACCACAGGACAAACTATTAAGAATCACAGATCAAGGCCCCAGGAACCATAGAACAAACCACTGGCAAACTTGGGAGAGAGCACCTCACTAAACAAGGCTTCATGAAGGCAGGCCCCACCCAGATGGAAGTAAACAGGACTTCTTCCCTAGCAATACCATTCAGGGTAACCTCTGCTGTCATGCTGGGCGAGCTGTTGGGTGTAGGCACTGGCCCTTTTAAAGTTTTTCTTTTGGCTGACTTCCCAAAACACCCCTGCATAGCCATCTCACTCCCTCCTATTATGCTGGGCTGTTTGTGGCTGCTAATGATTTCAACAGGACACTTAAAATATCTCCTTCCGGCTCTGTTGGCCAATGGAGACGGCATCCATTCTGTTGTTCTTAGGGAACACATGGCTCATCCGATATGCCTGTTCCACAGAAATCTGATTACTAAGCATATGTGCAATTATACTCCCACACTTGCTGCCATGAAAGCTGCTCAGCTCAGAGTGGGGCTCCCAGGCCTCCTCTGGGAGGAAGAGAAGACTCCATTCTGCAAAACACAAAAGTCCCAGAAGGTAGAAGATTGAGCATCCATGGGACTTAGCAAGTCATCTTCCAGATTCCCAAAAGTGTGTCTGAGGTGAAGGACTGTCTCTTCTATGCCACCACAAAGGCCATTTGTCCTTGTCCGTGTGGAACAGGAAAGAGCACCTCATGAGGAATCTCACATTCCAGGAGAGCAGGCTGGCAGCCCCTCTGCAGCTACCCGTTCTTCCTTAGACCAGGCCTTCAACACCGAGAGGCAGGAAGGCACCAGGACTGGCCCAAATATCCTAGACACCAGGCTGGAGGAAGTGGAGCCCCACATTCCTCGCTCATCATCGGCCCCTGCGAAGCATCAGGTGTTCTAAAAGATGGCACTGGCTGCACATGGGCTTTGGTGACTCTCTGTGTCCAAAGGCAGCCAGACCAGCTAAGGGAGCCCCATGAGGCCTACCCAGAGATAGTCCTAAGAGTCTCACATGTGGATTTGACAAAAGACCATGAGAGCAGAGCAGGGTCCCAGGATGAGCTGCAGCCTGAGGTGATAGCATTCTTGCCAGGATGGAGACCAGGGAGGTCCCCCTCGAAGCCAACACAGGAAGTTGCAGCAAAAGGCTTTGTTGCTGCATATGCTTCTGCTGGTGCCACCAAGTTAGATGGCCTCAGAGTCGACACCAGGACCTTCTTGTTTCCTGACCCCAGACATAGCTGCTTCCAGTGTTCCAGAGAAGAGAGACGCCGTCCCGAGCTGAGCTTTACCCCAACTGGCCTTATGTTCCCTTGTTTTGGGTCCCTGTGGTTCCAGTGGATGGGGGCTCAGTTTCCCTTTTGGAAAACCCACTAGTATAGCCTGGGGTTGTCACACTGAAAGACCAGATGCAGTCCCCAACACTGCAGTGGACCACCGCAGCATTCCTCCTCCAGAGCCCAAATGACCCAAGTGGTCCAGGAATTACAACCCCAGCTTCATTTCCAGGTAAGCTGAGAATGTTGAGGTACAGAGAAAAAGGACTTGCCCCTTGTAGGGGGTGGAGCAGCAAAGAGTGCCCTCCCCTCTCTGAGTCTGGGGCTCCAGTGAGCCTTGGGAAATAGAATGAAGCTGTACTTTAGGGTGCCAGATACTGAGGGTCCCCATGCCTTCTCAAAACTCCACATGCTGCTGTCAGCCCCCACTTCACAAATGTCAAGCCCAGATAGTCACAAGACTCCCAAATGCTGCTCATACCTCGTCACTATGTCAGGTCAGTCCCAGGGCTCTAACGGCTCTCTCCATCCAAGATGGCTGGAGCCAGCAGTCATTCCTTCCTCAAATGGTTATTTAGCTTGACAAGGCTTCACTGTATGTTAGTGTGGCTCACTAGGAGGAGGTCTCCTGGAGGACACCTGAGCGCATGTGACTTCAAAACAAATGACTTCACACCATTCACCAAGGCCCACAGGTCAAAGAGACTCAACTCGGCATAGTGTGATGACACAGACCTGTAGTTAGTACAGCTTTCTGGGTCTCATAACTGCTTCTGTTAGTGCCGTAAGACAACTCACCTACCAGCCAGACCACATGAGCAGACATCACCCCATCTAAAAAGGTTTGTCTAGACCTGGGATCTAAGTCTCCCCACAGGAGACACTGGGCAGTATTTACAGATGATTTGGTTGTCATGAGTAGGGCTCTCTGCATAGGAAGGTAGAGGCCAGGGCTTGCCTGACACATCATAGTGCTAAGATACAAGCAAGGGGATCCCAACCCCGCAAGTCCACGTTGCCAAGCCCAGGTCAGTACAAAACCACTGGACAAATGAAACTTTTTACTCATTGCCATGAGAGCTTCATAGGACATGAGAAAGCCAAAGCCAAAAGTGGAAATGGGAGAAGCAAAGCCATATTCAAATGAGATCTTATCCCAGACCTCTTCCCCTGACAACCTCATGATCTGCAGCACTCGGCACATGAGTCCTACAGGGTTGCCATCTCTGTAGATCAATTTCAGCAGATGTTGGCAAGCACCTGTCTCTACTAAGAACACTCACTGGCAATAAGTGTTCAGAACCCGGGCAGCTGGTGGTATCCTAAGCCCTCCTGGCTTGTATGGGGCCAGCTCATGGCTAAAATAAACAGCTACTGAAAGAATACTCTCATTGGCCATGACAGCAATGAGCCTCAAAGATGACATGACCCAGCCCTTTATGATCCCATTCCCCAACCCTACCCTGTCCACTTGGAAGCCCACAGAAATAACCGCTGACTCCAGGGCATGCCCAACCTCAGCAGGTAACACTTGCCTACCTGAAGTGGCAGAGGGTAGGAGGAACAGGTTGGCACAGTCATAGAAGGAGGGCACAAGCCAGTGTAGGCTAGGATCTGCTGTGCAGGGTTGTAGAGGATCTGAGGTGGTGGAGATGGGCCATAGGCCAGCTGAGACAAAGGGACCTGTGAAGAAGAGGGGTATGTCATGACCACCCAACTCAGTGCACCCTCACACTCACTCAAGGCAGTATTCAGATATGTAGCCTGGCCCTCTGGGGAGCCCTAAGCCAAACCAGGAAGATTAAGCCAATCCTCTCTTCACGACTTCACAAAGTCCCAGTATCCTCTACACATGGTCTCTGGATTGGAGTCACCACCTGAAGCTGCAACCTAAAGAGGCAGCTTGGTAGATCCCAGGGACTAAACTGTGGGAATTCAGGTCCTGCCAAGACATCCCCTCAATTTTCCTGGCAACAAGAAACCTAGGAACAAAGAACTAAGCAATGATTCTGGGGTGCTGCTGCTGAGAGCAACCAAAGGCCAAAGCCCCTGGGAGCACAGGATGAGCAAAACAAGGATTGTCCAGGTAGTGTTTTGCAACCCTGTGGACTTGGAAGAACCCCTAAAGGGCTCACCATGGACCCTGAGAGGACAGAATGGAGGAGGTTCTACCCAGTGATGAAAGAGCAGCAGGCTAGAGCTCAAGGGCGGGTCCAGTAGTGTTGGTTCAGAGAGAAGTAGGCCTGTATGAATTTCAGCTCTCATCTAGCTTGTTAAAATAGGGTCCAAACCCTGCCCAGAGCCACCACACCCAGACAACCATGAACCCCACAGTGACAGAATAGCTTTGCAGGTGAGTCTTGTTCTTGGATGGCAACAGGTTCTGCCTGCCTAAGACAGTGGGAGAAGATTCTCCCAGCAGGTTGTCAAAGGCTGTTTGTAGGGCAAGTGTCCTGGATGCCATTTGACATGCAGATCTCTCAGGGGCTCTCTTGAAGAGGAAGGCCCTGAGCTCCACTCTGACTGACTGGAAATGTGTAGGAAGACACTACTCACCATGTCCTTGAAGGCCCCTAAGACCGCAGCTGTGATAATGCCAAGGCACAGGCCCAGGACATTCAGCACTGTGGACACCCAGAGCAGCCGGTACAGGTGGATCACATCCTGGCAGCTACGCACACCCACAAATTCATGGTAGGCAGGTGAGGGCTCTGTGCTACAAGGAGGAGAACAAAGTTACTATCCTCATTGCTAGAACATGGCCAGGTGACAGCATGTTAGACCACAGTCAGGTGACCACCCCCAAGTACTATGTGTGTGATTACATGACCATTGTTGCATGCTAGATCCATGGTCAGTAGACCAACCTATATGTAGACTGTTGCCAGTCAACAGCCAAGACATCACACCATGGTCAGGAGAACATGCTGAATTAGAGCTCTGACTAGCCAACAAACTTCTTTGATTAGAGCTACAGTCATGAGTATTACCACTGGGGCAGAGCAGGCTGATGGGAGGTTAGTAAAGGAGCCACTTAAGTGCTCAGCCTGCCAAAGCAGAGGAACCCAGGAGTATTTGGGCCACTAGACTCTTGAAGGGAGAGGATAGAGTGGGGCTTTAGGCAGTCTTACCACTGACCTTAAGCCTAACCACAATTCCCAACTATAATCTTAAAGCTAGAAGTAGTCTTGACACCCCCCAAGAAAAACATACATAACCCTAAACATAAAGATATCTATAAGCAAACACTGTTTCCCTGAAGAAAAACTTCCCCCTAACAACAAGGATCAGGCATCTTGATAGGCAGCTGTGGCTGTAAGAATAACACACACCCAAAACTTACCCAACCAAAACATCCAACCAAGTGATATGCATAGCCTTAAACTACAGCTTCAAACACCACCTAACCCAAACCCTAACATCCCCATTCCAACCCAAAACTTAACCCTAGCCCTGGCCCTGGCCCTAATCCTAACTGCAACACTGATACATTCCTAACTCTAACCACAGCCATAGCCCTACCATACATAAAATTTCACCTATCTTAATCTTAAAACCAACACCAAATCTAAATCAAACCATAGTCCTACCCATAGCCCTAATCCTACCATAAACCAAACCTTAATTTCAAAACTAACCCTGATCACTCACCCAAGCCCTATAAGCCAAAATCCTAACACTAACCCCAGACCCTAACTTTAATATTAGCCCTAACCCCAACGGCATTGTCAAAACTAACCCTGACACAAATCCTAAACCCAACCCCAATGTCAACTCTAATCTTCACAAGACCACCCCCAAACCAAACACAAATGCCTTTTTTCTTTTTCTTTCTTTCTTTCTTTTTTTTTTTTTTTTTGAAATAGGGTTTCTCTGTGTAGCCCTGGCTGCCCTGGACTCACTTTGTAGACCAAGTTGTCATTTAACTCACAGAGATCTGCCTGCCTCAGCCTCCAGAGTGCTGGGATTAGAGGTGTGCACAACACACCCAGCTAAGAATGTGCTCTTAACTGTTATTACAGGCATAACTATCCCAAAATCCAACCCTAAAGCTAGCCCTGACTCCAGATATAACTTTTAATCTAACCCCAATCCTAACCCTAACCCTAGACTTGATACTAAATTAACCCCTTTATCTTAGCCATCAATATCAACACCAAAAATAAGCAAACACCAGTCCTAGCCACAGCCTTCCCCTTATATTAGTAATAATCTGAATGCACAACCACAGCACTAACCCTCCAATAACCCTAAACCCAACACCATCCTTAATTCTAACACTGAATACAAACCCAGTGCTAAACCTAACTATAACACCAATAATATCCTAAACCCAAACCAAGCCATAGGCCTGGCTCCTTAACTCTAGACCTCGCTGTAGACCTAAGCTTAACCTTAACACCAATATACACACGCACACACATACACACATAAATACACATATACAAAACAAACTATATATATATATATTTAGGACAGGGTTTCTCTGTGTAGTCCTGGCTGTCCTGAACACAGTCTGTAGACCAGGCTAGCCTTGAACTCACAGATCCACCTGTCTCTGCCTCCCAAATTCTGGGATTAAAAATTTGTGCCACCACTGTCTGCTCACTAACAGTGAGCATTAACTCCAACAAGCACCCTAATTCTAAACATAGCTCTAAAACTAACCCTCAAACTTCAATACCAACCCTAACCCTAAATTCCCAAGCACAATGTCATCCCTTAACCTAAGCATTTCTGTAGTCATAACCCTCACCCTAAGGCCAAAGGCCAATGCCACCTAACTCTAGGATTATCCTAAATCCAAAACTAATAATCATAGCTGTAACACTAAATCACAATCTGAACAACAACCATAATTTTAACCTAGTATTAGCACTACACTGAACACTTTTTTTTTCAAGACAGTGGTTGCCCTGGAACTAGCTTTGTAGACCAGGCTGATCTCAAACTCACAAAGACCCACCTGCCTCTGTGTTCTGAATGCTAGGATTAAAGGCATGCACCACCATCTTTGGCTTGAACCTAACCTTAACTATAACTAAAAACCTAATCCTAACTCAAATATCAACACCAACACTAGGCCTTGGGCCAGGCCTAGCACTAACCCTAACCCTAACCATAATTGTAACCCTATTCAAAACCTTAACTATAGACAATAATTCAAACACAAACTTAACCCTAACCTTAATGTTAAATGTCAAAACAGAACACCAACTGTAAGTGTACCTGTATCTCAAACCAAATTCCAACTTCACTTAACTATAGCCCTAACACTAACCCTAAACTTAATACTGGCCCAAGCTTTAACCATAACTTTATACCTACCAAAAACCTTAATTAAATTCCAATTCTAATCATAATCCCAACACAGACCCTAACCTGAGCCATAGAACTAGCCCTACCATTAATCCTAAATCTAAATATAAATTAACATCAGTGTCACTCTTAACCCAAACCCTGGCCCTAGCCCTAGCCCAACTCTAACATAGAGCTGACTCGAACCCTAAAAACACCCCAATAATATTCAAGATTCCAAGACCAAAGCTGACAATCCTAACCTAAACCCTAGAAATTACTCTACTCCAACCCTGACTCTAATACACGACCAACAGGACAGTGACAACCCTAACCCTAAACATAAAATGTAACCACTAGGCTACACTAGGAGTAATCCTAGAACAATCCCAATTCTAACCACACCCTAGCCCTGGCCTAAGTCTGAATTGTAGCCCCCAATGCCAACATTAACTTAAACCCATCGATAACCCTAACTCAATCCCTAATCTAAACATCAAAAAAACCAACATTAAGCCTAATTCCAACCCCCCCAAAACTTAACCCTAAACCTAGCCATAAATTTAGGCCTCGCCTTAGCCGTAGACATTGCCCCAACACTAAACCTAGCATTAGCCCTAAAATTCACACTAATCCAATTCATAACTTCAACCAAAACCTAACATTAACGCTAACCATAACATTAAGCCTAATTTGGTTAAATCTAGCCAAAAAAAAAAAACTTCATTCTAACCAACCCAATCCTTATACCTAACTCCAAAATTAGCCATAACAGTTAACCCTAACATTAACCTACAATAGTCCCTGTACCTAATTCTAGACTAAGCTTTAAACATAGCCTCAACCCTGTCCCTGACAACTAACCTGATACTAGATCAAACCCTAACTCTAGCCCTAACCTAACCCTAGAAATAACTATAGGCCCAACATTAACACTGAGCAGCAATCAGTGCCAAGCAAACACTAATTCAAGTGTTAACCCTAGTCCTAAATCCAATCACGGCAACTCAAATTATAACAAGAACCCTAGCCTTGGTCCTAAACAGAACTCTAAAACAAACCCAGTACCCCAGTCCCTAACTCTTCCAGGAGCCATAATTCTGACAGAAAGCCAGGCCCTCACACTACATCCAACCTTAATTATAACTCTAAACCATAACAAATAACCTCAAATACAATGCCAACACCAACTGTACCCTGGGTTCCAGCCTAACCTAATCATAATACCAAAATAACCCTAACCCTAATCCTAACATTAAATCAAGCCCTAGTCCTAAACCAAACAATAGACTCAAGGCTAGCACTAACCCTAACTTTTGACTAAATCCTACATCTAAATCTAACACTAGCCCTGACAGAAACCATAACCCAAAGCAAAAATTGGCTCTATACCAGCCTTAATCCCAACTCTAGACTTACTGTAACGTTAACCTTAGAACTATTCTTAAGCTTAAACCTACCCAGGAACTAGACTCGGCAGGGGTCTAGACTGCCAGTGGTTCAGGCAACAACCGTACCTTAGAACAAGATGAAACTTAACTCTGATGCAGTCTAACTCTAAAATGAAACCTAAGCCTAACTCCAACCCCCAAAACTTAACCCTAAACCTTGCCCTAGCACTAACCGTCACTTTAGATTTAGGCCTAGCCTTAGTTACTTAAGCCTAACTCAAACCCCAATTCTAGCCCTAAGACTAACTAACCGTAAACCCCAGCTGTAGCCCTAGTTTATAAACCCAGCACTTAGCCCTGACATTAACCTTAGCCCTAGCCTAACTGTAATGCCAGTGCTAAGCCGACTCCAATACCAGCCCTGGCTCTACCTGTAACTCCCACCACTTTAACTCTCGAAGATCTAGAAAGCAAGTTATGGGGATCATTTCAGTAGTGACACTTTCTGGCCACTAAGACATCATTCAGACTGGAGCCCATGGTCCCCCTGCAGTGGTCACACTAGGGTGGTTCTGGCCACCACCAAAGGAACAGTAGATGGTAATCTACTGGCATAAAGCACTAGGGTTCCTTCAGAGGCCTGGTGCATGTGTCCAGTGGGAAGTAAATGCATGTGAGGAGTGGGAAAGGCCATGGAGCCCCATAGACCAATGATGAGAAGCAGGCTGCACCAGAAACCCTAGCAAGGCTCTGGCTCTTCTATTGCTGGCTTCTTGCCCCCTCCGCGCCAGGTGAAAACTTCCCAAACAAGTTGGAGACCTTCTGCTTCCCTGGGGATTTGTCTACCTTTGGTGGGGAAGGCCAGGGAGGCTCCACCAGGCCTCATGGTGGGGTGTAAAGTTGACACAGGATGTCCTAACTTACTAGCCCTGGGTCCTTAATGACCAGCTAGGATGGTGGCTGAGCCACTGTCTCTCCCATGCCAGAATAATAAACAAGCATTTTGTGTTCTCATTCCCCTTGTGTATCATAACAGAAAGCTGTGATGGGTCTCAGCCCTGAGAGGGAGGAGAGCAGAGTTGGGATGTGCTGGTTGCCACCTGGTGGCCAGCTGCCTCAAAGCATGTGACAAGCAAGGGCCAGGGCAGGTGTAAGAACTTCCATCATACTGTGTGTGTTCTTGGGTGGAAACCCAGCCACTCCAAGAATCCATTTCTTTGCTGCTGAAGCTAGATCCAGAAGGAAGGAGCAGGAAATGCAAGTAGATATAGGAAGGTAGAAATAGGGGTGTCTCTCATGGACAGATGCCCTGTGCAGGGTCCTGCCTGTGCTCACATGAATGCATTACGTGTGTGCACAGACTCCCAGCGTGGCCTCACCTCCCACAGGCATAGAGGTCACAGCAGTAGCATGTGTTGCTCCTCACCTTCAGCTGGCACCTCCCATTCAAAGAGTAGCAGGTAACCTGGGGTAGAGAGACAGGCAGGTTCATACCTTGTCCTACAGCTGCCCAGCAGCCTACACACAAGACCTTCCCCTGTCCTGGAGCTGCATAGTCAGGACACTCACTTAGTCAGGTCGTGGCGAGGCAAGGCGGGGCGGGGGGGGGTGGGACAGGACATAATTGGGCAGAGCAGGACAAGATGGGACTGGATAGGACAGCACTAGGTAGGACTGGGCAGGGAAAGGCAAGGCTGTCAGAACCCCCACCCCACCACCATCCCAAGCACATAACACACAGACACCTTTCTTTTCTAGAAAACCCAATGCATGCATTAGCAACCTTCCACAGGTCTGAAGACCCTAGAACATATTGGTAAGAGAATTTGTTACCCTTTTGCCTTCCTGATTCCCACCCCTCCTTGGCATTGGCACTCAGTGTGAGTAGCCGTGTTTAGCTGAGCCAACAAGTGTCCAAAGCGCTGGTATAGAACAGTCCAACTAAGCCACATGCCAGTGTCCACCTCGGCTGGTCTCACGGGTCAGCTGCTGCCTGCATTTGTTCTTCCTGGCATCTCACTCAGCTAAAGAGTGAGGTCACACTACAGCTGTCCAAGCCCAGAGAGAGCCAGAGAGTCCCTTCAACACTGCACATGTGTTATCCCAGTGTTTCATGGTGGTGATTAAGTCAGTGAAAATGCTAATTGACCACACAGAACTGAAACGATGAATCCTAACACTGTGTGAAAGAGGAAAAGTGTGCAGCTGTGATTCCAAAGAGAGTACCATGCATTGAACTGCCAAGGCTGGCTCCTAGCTTTCAATGTCTTGGTATCCACACAGCAGGAAGATCTGTGAGGATTAAGATAGTCATTTTAACCAGACGCAGAAGACCTGGAAGATATGGAAGCCATCCTGGCCAAAGGGACTCACCTCTGTCTGATAGACGTCATACAAGTACCCAGCCCCACTGGAATAAAACTGGCACCTTCCTGCACTGAGAGGCCTTGGTTCCTAGAGAAATAAATGTAGATGGGACAGACTGGTCATCCTCAACCAGAATAGCCACTTCAGGCTTGCCTTCCATGGACTGGAGCAGAACTGGGGCTACACAAGTTATTGCCTGCCATAGCAATTGTGTGTGGCATCCAGAAGGCCGCAGGGAGAGGATTACAGACATCCTCCATCTACCTGCTGGGCAGACACATTGGCACAGGGACGAGGAGCATGCTGCTGAATGGGCCAATGGGTGTTCTACACCTCGCCAGGGGCACTTTCTAAAAACAAAACAAGTTTCTTCTACTAGGAAGGGGACAAGAAAGATTTGTGACTGATTCACTCATCCATCCAAACTACCGTATATCCATCCAGTCAGCCAATCACCCTTCTGTATGTCATGCCCCGCCACTTGACATAAGCTCATCATGTCCCCATCCCCATGTCTCCAACATTCATGGAACCAACATAATGTTGAGCGATGAGGAAGCCAAGGTAAGCTAGAGCTATCGGTGAGTGGAGGGGGTAGACCAATAGACAATTTTGGCAGTTGCTAAGGCAGAAGAATGACAGCTGGGACCTGGGACTTGTAAAGTGCCATAAAGGCATGTAATCTATAAATATCCCTGTGGGTTCATTACTATGTATCAATGGCATTTCTCAAAGTACTACTTCCAATCTAAGAGAAGTCTAGAAACCACCAATAATGCTGACAGCAGACAAAGACAGTCATGAATACTAGACAGCAGGTATGATGGGGCATAGCACCTGTGTGCCAGGCTTGGCATGGATGGATTCAGACAGGAGGCAGTCCTATTGGCCCCAGGAGGTACATGATGGGAGCAGGCAGGATAAGCGGCACAGGGAAGGCAGTGGAGACAGGAGGCTACAGTTGGGCCTTGAGAGCCCAAGCTCTGAGGCTACTTCAGGGATGTCAGATTTACTTGCCCAAGACTCAGATCCTTCCCCAGTGAATGTTCCAGGGAGAGATGATGGTGTAAAGTGGGAATAGTCTTTACACCATCTTTCCATGTGTTGGCAGTTTAGTGTATATCTTCACGATACCAGTAGCCTCAGAAAGGTAGACCTCAATGAGTCACCAACACTCTGGCCACCTACCCACAGAACTGTAACTGACCATAGGACTCCAGGGGTCTAAGGCCTTTGGGTGACTAGATGATGCTGTGGGTCGGGACCCAGCTGGTGCTACTCATGTGGACCCTCTGCTGGACTCTCAAATGTGCTGGCCATTTTTTAGAGGTCCAAGATTGACCTATCATCCCACATAGGCAAGTGCACAGGAGTGGGTACATACAGGTGGGCATAAATAGATGGGCATGATCAAGTAGATATGTGCAGGCAGGTCCACACAGAGGATACATGCAGGCAGGTCCACACAGAGGATACATGTAGGCGGGTCCACACAGAGCATACGTGCAGGCAGGTACACACAGGATATGTGCAGGCGGGTCCACACAGAGCATACATGCAGGCAGGTCCACACAGAGCATACGTGCAGCCGGGTCCACACAGAGCATACGTGCAGGCAGGTCCACATTGGATTTGTGCAGGCAGGTACACACAGGATACATGCAGGCAGGTCCACACAGAGCATACATGCAGGCAGGTACACACAGGATATGTGCAGGTGGGTACACACAGAGCATACATGCAGGCAGGTCCACACAGAAGATATGTGCAGGCAGGTCCACACAGAAGATACGTGCAGGTGGGTCCACACAGAACATACGTGCAGGTGGGTCCACACAGAGCATACGTGCAGGCGGGTACACACAGAGGATA
The DNA here is from genome assembly GCA_907164525.1 of Lophiomys imhausi. Lineage (NCBI taxonomy): Eukaryota > Metazoa > Chordata > Mammalia > Rodentia > Muridae > Lophiomys > Lophiomys imhausi. Next base: position 8,855,169 of record CAJQZJ010033015.1, on the reverse strand, counting down.
CATGAAGGCAGATCCACACAGAGCATATGTGCAGGCAGGTCCACACAGAGCATACGTGCAGACAGGTCCACACAGAGGATACGTGCAGGCAGATCCACACAGAGCATACGTGCAGGCAGGTCCACACAGAGCATACATGCAGGCAGGTCTACACAGAGCATACGTGCAGGCAGGTCCACACAGGATACGTGTAGGCAGGTCCACACAAGATATGTGCAGGCAGGTACACAGGTGGACACACAGAGAGAGATGCATTAACAGGCTGCCTTCTAGACTCTTTTCATCAATGAAGTCAGAAAGGAGGAGTGAAGTCCTTTCACACCTGTGGCTGCAGACAGGACACTTTATGTACCTGGAGACAGAACTCTTTGGAAAGTGATTTCTCCCAGACAAGTGCTGAAGAGTTGAGAGAGCACAGGACTGAGAAAACTATACCTGACACAGGGACAGAATCTCAAGGCAAGGTTGGCACATTCTTTTAGAGCACTGTAGTCTATATTCCTGGTCAGGGAAGCCAGATGGGCAGATGCCTGCTCATCCAACTGCAGGTATAGGAGCATTACACACCCATGTACCCTCATCACAGGTGTACATACTTGCAAATACACATGCATAGAATTCCCACTGAGCTAGAATGGTGCATATGAAGACATACTACTATGTCATAATAGTGTCACCCATACCTCATATCACATCATATACATTATATGAGCACATCACACCATATTATGTTACACTTCACTTCTTATGTCACTGCACATTGTACCACACAACATCAGGCCACATTACATATTATTCAGATCACATCCTACCACCTTGTACATAGTGACCCACTCCATATCACACCATTCTCTATCATGTCCTCCAACATCATTGCATATTTGTTATCTCATGCCATATTCTATACTGCATCACATGGTACACATCACGTTCTACTGTGCCTTTTATACTGTGCCATGTTATTCACATTACAGCATGGTATGTCGACAACATGACATACTACAGGTGCTTGTTTCTTAGTTGTTTTGGTCTCCTTCATTAGGCCAGAAACCTGGCTGGCTCATCATTTGCCTATGGCACCTGGGAGCCTGCCTTACCCTGCAGCTGCCAAACAGTGAATAAGCATGCCTGTTCACTGTGGGACAAAGTTCAGGTTGGCTGGAGATCAGGCGCAAATGTGAGCAGCGCCTTCTTCCTCTCTCTTCATGACCGTGCCATAGCAGGGCTCTGCATTCTCTTAAAGTCCTTTTTTATAGATAAGAGGATTTCTTTCTCATACACGTAGCCCCACGTTAAGCAACAATCTTCGAAGCGAGACCATGAAACTATAAACACATGCAAGAGGAGAGTCTGGGGTTTCATGGAGTGCTGGTGACAATCACTTGCACAAAGAGCTCTGGAATTGAGGAGAGAGGATAAGGGTTCTCTGTGCTTAAGGAGGACTGGGGGTAGGGGGTAGCTGAAATAATGGAGGATGTTTGAATCTGTTGTGGGGCGTGTATGTCTATATCTTCTATGTATGGTACATGTGTCTGTGCCTTTTGGGTGTGGAGTGTTTGTGCTGATGTGAGTTGTGTATGTTTATGTCTGCTGTGTGTGGCGTGTGTGTTTATGATTGCCAGCTGTGGTATGTTTGTGGTTACTGTGTGTGGTTGTGTATGTTTTTTCTACTGTGTATAGTTTGTGCATGTCTGCTGTGCGTGGCATGTGTATTTGTGCCTGCTGTGTATTGGGGTGTTTGTATCTGCTGTGTGTGCTTGTGTTTGTGTCTTCTGTATGTGGTACGCATCTGTGCTGGCTGTGCATATGTGACCTGTGGGAGGCAGAGGATTCGCGTGGCTGGAGCCAGATTCAGCAAGAGGAGGGAGGACAGCAGGGGAGGCTCACCTGGAGCCTGTGTGAAGATGTCAGAGCCCAGCTCTGCGACTGAAATTTTGTTTTTCACATGGACACTGAGATAGACTGTGTGCCAGTCAAAGGTACTCACGATGTGCTGTGCTGCAAATACACCGTCCACTATGGCACAGCAGAATGCGGCCACCACACCAAAGCTGATGAACACAATGGCCGCCACCAGCTAGGAGCAGAAGATAGAGAGAGGAGTGTGGGGTCTCCACCTGAAAACCAGCCTTGAACACAGTCACAGCAGAAGTTCATGGTACCCTGGCCAGACCACCCCTGCTTTACTTTCAGCCACCAATGCCTCAGTCTCAAGGGGCTTAGCCACATACTCACCCATGTGGTATATACACTGTGGGGTCTGTGCTGTGAGACATAAGAGGCAACCTCTGCATGGAAGTATGCTAGATGGCTCACCTCTGCACACCCAACTGTGGTGTGTTCCCATTTTCATATACATATGAGTGTTTGCCCTAGGCTTCTAACATAACTAGATTAATTCTGTACCATCCCTGCCTTCAGGGCTCCAGCGTCACATCTAGCCACAGATTACCCAGTACCTGCCCATGAGGTTTAAACTGTCTGCTATAGAGATTCCAAGTGCTATGTTTGTTAGAAAAATGTATGAGTGTTTCTGTAAGATACATGCCTTGAACATATGTTATCACCCAGTACTTTGATGTGCAGCGTATTTAGGTTCTTCGCACTTTCCTGGGAACATACTTAGCCACTGACAATAGAATGTCTACTTCTTTGCACCTAGAATGACATGAAATTGGTGCTTAAAATGTTTGCCTCCCACTACACATATGAAGCTAATGGGCTGCTTGGTCCTCAGGTGGATCTCCCAACAACTGGAGCTGGGACTATCTCAAACTTGGTCTCTGTTGCCTCCTTCTGGGCCCCATTTTTCTAGCAGAGTTGCCTTGTCTTGCCTCAGTGGAAGAGGAGGCACTTAGTCCCAATGCAATTTGATGTGCCAGAGTGGGTCGGTACGGGGCGGGGGGGGGGGCAGCAGAGTACAGGGGAAGTGGGTGGTAGGGTACTGGGAGGAGAGGAGGGAGGGGTGTTATGATTGGAATGTAAAATAAATAAGTAAATTAAAAAATTTTTAATCATAGAAATGTTTGCCTCAATTTACATTTCTGACTATTAATATTTCAATTTATATTTCTCTATTAATAAGGCTGAAAATCTTATTATAGTTGTTGACCATGTTTATTTTCAGTTTTCTTTGTGATACAGTTCCAGATTGACCAAACAAACAAGCAAACTAACTCAGGGATTCCTGACCTGAATGTGATGGTGAACTTAATCCCAGAGCTCAAGAGGATGAGACACAAGGATCAGGACTTCAAGGCAGCCTCAGCTACACAGTGAGAACCTACCTCAAAAAATTAAACCTGCATTTCCTTCCTGAGAGTCCACCAGGTGTTTACACCTCCTAACCCATGTGTGAGCCCTCTCCTTGTCTGCAATTCCTCCCCCAGAAGGATAAATCTGTCCAAGTGTTTGGGTGTGGTGTCCATCGGGATTGCCAGCCACAGGGCAGAAAGGAGGGGCAACCATCAAGAAATAGCAAGCAAAGGCCAGGTATGGTAGTACACATGTATGATCCCAGCACGTGGGAGGCAAAAGGTGGTAGATCTCTGTGAGTACAAGGCCAGACTGATGTGCATAGTGAGTGTCAGCTAGACTGAATTAAACAGTAAGACCCTATCTCAAAAAGGAGAAGAAAGAAAGAAAGAAAGAAAGAAAGAAAGAAAGAAAGAAAGAAAGAAAGGAAGGAAGGAAGGAAGGAAGGAAGGAAGGAAGGAAGAAAGAAAGAAAGAAAGAAAGAAAGAAAGAAAAGAAAGGAGAAAAAAGAACAAAAAAGAAAGAAAAAGAACAAAAGAGAGAAAAACAAAGAATAAAATAAAAAGAAAGAGAGGAAAATGAAAAAAGAAAGAAGAAAGAGAAAATAAAAGAATGGTTAAGAAAGAGAAAGGGAAAAAGAAAGAAAAAAGAAAAAATAGAAATGGAAAGAGAAAGATGACAATGAAAAGGAAGAAAATGAAAGAAAGAAAAAAGACAGACAGAAAGGGGAAGGGAAGAAGGAAGGAAATCACAGCAAGCAGCTCTCGAGCCCCAGTGCAGCCAGAACTCTCAGGCACTGTGCTGGCCTATGCACTGATCCTGTAGTTACACCCTGGTGACACCACCCTTGCTCTCTGCTGTCCTCTGCCACTCTGTCCCCACTCATCTCAGGTGTTTGACATGAACCCAAAAGCCAGAACTCTGCTGCAAGGAAGACAAGCTCAGAAGCCTCCACCAAGCTTGCCACCCAAGTTTCCCTACGTGTATGTGACCTGGATCCTGAATCTGGTCACCCAGGTTCCCAGCCAGCCTGAACCACAGCAGCGTCTGAGGTACTGGCCACACTCCTCTTTGCCTCCAGAGGAGCAGATCAGTTCATCAGCAGTCACCGGGAGACAAGAGCCTGGGAAACAGATCTCAGCCCCAGGGCCCCAGGGTCCTTAGCCTTCTGCCAACATCAGAATGCCCAGCATGGTGAACATCATGCTAGTTGTGGAGGGAAACTAGACTCCTCTCATAGGAACTGTCAACATGTGCTACATGTATGCCTCGTGCATGACCCCAACACAACTTCACACAAACACTCCGTCACTTCCACATCCTGAATCCATGCAGATTACTCACCAATAAAGATGCCTCTCTTTCCTGCACACCGCCACCTACCAACTGAGTTGTTTCACAGCCAATCCTGACATCTGTGGACACAAAACACACCTCCCGGGGACAAGTTGGAGTCTTTCCTAATGCGAAAATCTCACCCTGAAGCTTGTGGGGCCACCATACTATCCTTGGACAATGCTGGCTGCTTTCCTCCACAGTTTCTGCCAGCCAACCAGGGTGGAAGCACCCTGACCAGCATCCTGCCCTCTTCACCCTCCAGGTTGCCAGTCATCCCAGAATCTGAGGGCCACGTCATGACAGCAGGAGGAAGTAGCAGTGGACAAAGAAGCTGAGTTCAAGTACTAGACAAGAGGCAAGCGGGCATCACACCACAGGGAGGCTGAGGGCAGGTGGTTACCCACACACTTGGGAAGAAAACACCATCCTTATGAACAAGGACCATCAGATGAGTTAGCAGGTGTTAGGTCCCTAACCCCAATGTCCCCAACAAGGGGACTTTTTACCCTGCATCACTGGGGCTATGGTGGGGAGCTGTTCCAGGTGCTGAAAAAAGTGACTGCCCAAATGCTGGCCTGCTTTCTGGAGCAAGGTCTGGAGAGCCTAGTCCTTGTGTGTCCCATGTTCAGGAAGCCAGCATTTCTGCTCAGGCCATCATGGTGCCTGGCAGTCCCCCCAGCCAGCTGACACAGAGTAGACCACACAAAGTGGTAAATTACTAAGCTGGGTCTGATTCAAAGTACACTAGAGAAAAGTTCCCTGCCCTGTTTCCATGGACATGTGTGAAGAAACAAAAAGTAACGTAACCCCTCAATGTGCCAGTCAGAGAGAGAGAGAATCACAGAGAAAGACAGAAAGACAGGAAGAGAGAGAAAGCAATTAAGGGACAGACAGATGTGCTGCAGCCCATTTTGGGAGAGTGTAGCTCCTTCCTCAGCCCCTGTGAGGAAGAAGGAAGGCCTGTGACTCACAGCCCCCCTCATCCTTCTGGAGTTAAGAAGGGACACATAGGCCATACCTGCCTCAAGGTGGTGGTGGGGTGTTTTACTGACAGAGGAGAGACCCAGTTGCTTTGTATACTTCTTGTGAAAAATTGCCACAAGAATTTTTTTCAGATTGATGGTGCTGTTCCTCCCAGATGTAAAAGAATCATCTTTGAGTCAGTTGGATGCTGAGAACCACCAAGTGAAGGGTCGTGAGAGGGGACGAGGCAATGCTTAGAGACTTGGCAGGTAGCAGGAGCCCTCTCCAGGGAATGTGACTTGTCCTTGTTGCAGAAGAGCCCTCCCTCTGAGTCTTTCTTTGGCTTTCATTGGAGATTGTCATAATATCAGGCAGAGATAATGGTGAATTTATTTCTAATTAGATTTCACCCTTAGAGTGAACAGATTGGAGCAAGCACAAATCGAATAAGTGTCTGGGATTTGCTTCAACCTCCAAGGGAAGAGAAGTACAGAAGGAGACAGAATATTAGCTCTGATTGATTAATAGGTGATGGGTACACATGGGGGTATTATGCTATTCTGTCTACTTTTACATATGCTTACATTTCTCTATAGCAAAATTTAAAATAAAGAGAAATCAGAAGAAAAGCACTCACACAGCTGATGCACAGTTATCCTTTCCTTGGCTGAACCTGCCCAGCCTGATGCCATCCCCTGGAACAACCTGAATGCCCCTGAAGACACAAAAGAGTGGATCCCATTTCTGAATGCTCACGGTAGCCAGCCCTGTGCTAGATACTCCTTCAGGCGCTAGCCCTGTTGAAGTCAGCGCTGAAGTCCAAAGTGGCTCAGTTCCCCAGGACTACAGCACTTGTGGTGGGCTCAGGTTTAAGATGCCCAATACCATAGTTTTTATTTCCTTGGTAGGTTTCCCATAGGCCAATGGCCTATTCAGTCTCAGGTTCTTGGGAAGGATTAGAGGTGTGGCCTAGTTGGAGGAGGTATGTCACTGAAAGTGGACTCTGAGGTTTCAAAAAGCCCACAGCATTACCATTTAGCTCACTCTCTCTTCCCTGGCCTTGTGCTTGTGGATTAGATGTAAGCTCTCAGCTGATTCTCCAGCACCATACCTGTCTGTGTCTGCTGCCATGATCCCTGCCATGATGATCATGGACTCAACCTCTAGAACATAAGCAAGCCACTGAATGAATGTTCTCTTAGTTATAGTGCCTCTTCACAGAGGTAGGACAGTAACTAACAGTTTCTAACATCTGGCCTCAGTGTCCCCTGCTCTGTTTTCATCTCTACCTATCTCTGATCCTCAATGGGTATGCTCATTTAGACCAAGTTGTGAATGGTACCAATTAGGCCCTGGGTCTTGGGTTGTATGGAATGTAGGGTCCAGGGGTTTCAGATGAACGTGGAGAGGAAAGCCTAGCTGGGACCATAGCTTCCTATATTGAGAGGTACTCCCCACAAGCCCATTTTGAAAGAGAGAAGTGTCTTCTTACCATTTGTCTTCTGTTCTCCACCAGATGAATGCCAATGATTCCCAAGAAGGACCCAAAGCCCAGCTGAGATGAAAGGAAGAACAAGACAGATAATTGGTTAGCATTGTACCCGACCCATCACAGTTAATGATGGCCTTTGGGCTGGCGTGATGGCTTGGTATGTGAAGGTACTTGCTGGCAAGCCTTGATGACCTGACTTCAACCCCCAGAACCTCGCACTGTAGGAGAGAACCAATTCCTCTGACCTCCACACATGTACCATAGCATATGTGCCATCCTCCCTCACGATAAGTAAATATAACTTTTAAGTATTTAATAATTCACCCTTACAATGTTTTGTCCAGTTGGGTATGGTAGCTCACACCTGTAATCCAAGCACTCAGGGAATTGAGGCAGGAAGGTGGCCAACTTGGGCTACCAAATGAGACTATGTCATTAAAAATAAATTAAATAAAATACTTTGTCAGGAGAAGAGTGTGGCCACTCCTACCATGCAGCATGGAGTTACTGTCCCTAGAGAGGGACAACACACCCTCCAATGCCTGCTGGTGGGGCAGAAGTTGATACTTCTATGATATAAGTTCAACTTCTGGTCATAGGAATCAGGTATTGGATTTCAGCACACCTTCGTAGGGACCTGTAACCCTCACACTGACCTTCTGACATGCCCTCTCCAGCCAGCCAAAGAAAGATGGAGAAACTGGGTAGGTGGAATACCTGTGATGTTTCCTCAGAAGGGCTGCCAAGATCAAGACCTTGCCTACACTAGAGTCTTCAGACTGGAGCAAGGACAGCAGGCAGCCTGGGCACAGAGAAAGGCAGGACAGAGGCCTGGGGTCCAGGAGCTCTCCAAGGCAGAGGCTCGGTCAGGTGTTAGGGCCGGACGCTTGTACCTGCCCTCATCTTAGAGCCTGGCCATTGGACCTGAGTTCCAACAATGCTCTGAGACTGTGCTAGTCTGGGGGTCAAGCACTGGCCAAGGAGGCCCTGCCATCTTGACTCTGAAGAATGGTATCTCTCCAGCTATTGAGCTTCTGAAGACCACACTCCTTGCCCACAGTTCACAAATGTCAGACTTATACTAAGTTTACTATTTTTTTTGGATGTGAACATTTTTTATCCAAAAATTTTTTTCATGCCCAGGCCACCTCAGCACCACTGAGGCCAGCACCCCTCAGCTCTGTTGGATGCAGTGTCTCTCTAATCTCACTTTATTCACATTTCTCTAATTTCACTATTGTCTCCATGAAAATACAAAGCCTGACATGAAGATAATTCTGGTTAACATAATGTTAGTTCATCCCCCAGGGAAACATCTCCTTGCTCATTCCATCAGAAATACTCTTTTATGTTGGAATATAATCTTGTGGCAGTAAGCTTTATCAACTTGTCACAACTAAGATCACCTGGGGAGAGAGTCTCAATAAAGGGTTGTCTATATTTGATTGGCCTGTGGGCGTGTCTATGGGAGAGTGAGTTGACTGACATGAGAAGACCCAGCCCACTGTGGGCGGCATCATTCCCTAGGAAGGAGGTCCTGAACTATATGAGAATGGAGGAATCAAGCGGAACACAAACAGCAAACAGTTACTATGGATACGTTCATTTCTCTCTGCTCTTGATTGTGGATGTGATGTACAGCTGCCCCAAGCTCCTTTCCCTGTGACACCCAGCAACAGCGGACTATAACCCGAAATTGTGAGCTCAAAACAAACCCTTTCTCCCCTAAATTGTGTTTTGTCAGGGTGTTTAATCACAGCAGCAAAATGAAACTAGAGCTTCCTGAGCTGGGACTCTCAAACAAGTGTAGCTGGAGAACAAGCAGCTGACTAACACTCGAGGCTGATCTTCATATTTTTTCAGAGAATTTGAGATTCTGCACTTTCACACACTCTTGCTCATGAATTCAGGCAATATGGCAGAAGGGTCTTGTGTGAGGCTAGTGTCTCTGGTATGTGCTTCACGCAATGTTACGGTAAAACTTTTCCTGCATAGACGCTTTTCATGCAGGGTTATCTGTGAACTATATCCAGGTAGATAACATGACTCACGTACACAAAATGAGTAAACAAACAACACAAAGATAAAATGAACAGTGAAGTATGTTTAGATGCTGACGGCCGAGAGGCCTGCCTTGCTGAAGTTATTGGTGCTGTCCCTAGAGTCATTTACCCTTTTGTGAGAAGTCAGCACAACTATACGACTTCTTGTTTTCAACAGTGCCATCATGAACAAGAGCTTCAATCCACGACCTCCCCGTGGGGCTCTCAAAGCCATTAGCACATCATCTAAGTATTATGTTGGGGGCTGCTGCATGTATTAATGTCCAGGGGCAGCAGGGCTGGTCATCTCTTCAGATGTCTAGAGGCTCTCTGGTCCTCCTCAGCTTCAGGCCCTTCTCCACCTTATGTGGCCCTTAATCACCACTCCCTTCCCACCATCACCAAGTCACACTCTTCTCCTGCCTGCTCTACTTCCAGGGGGCAGGAATGCCTATGACGACACTAGCCTGTCTTAGGACCCTCTGACCAGCAGCCTTCAATCCTTTCCCTTTGCTGAACACACTCTCAGATACTAGGTATCAGGCCAGGATGATTTTTCCTAGGACTATGGTCCCCTCCCCACAGTGGAAGTTTCTGGCACCAATCTCAAAGTTTCTGGACTAGCAGGTGATATGTCTCTCACATCCTGCCCAGTCCCCCATAGGCCTTTGACTCACAATGATCCCTGGGTAGTAGCCGCCCACAGTCACATTCTCTGTCCTGGTGGTGGCAGCAAGGCCGATGGTCAGGATGAGGATGGACACCAGCAGCAGAGAGCCCACAAACCACAGAGAGACCTTCTTTCTCCTTGCAAAGCCCTCTATGAGGAGGAAAAGATGAGTGTTAGTGAGCTGGGGGCTGGTTACCCACCATGCTCCGGGCCCAGTCATTTGGAATCCTGTGAGTTCCACACCTGTCCTCTACCAACAAAAGGAAGACCTGGTCCCAGTTGGGCCAGGCAGGTGAGCAGTGTGACACTCCTCCCTCCTCAAGACCCTAAGCATAGCCAGGGACCACTGCCTGAGGCTGGAGGGTGGCTTGTCTTCATGCATCTCAAGTCTAAGGAGAGAAAGGTTTCTCAGGGAAAGGAGGCGGCATCTAGGTGCCTAAAGTGTCGGAAGCCACTGTGCCCCAGACACAAGACCCTCTCTTGTCGGCTGCTAGGCTTCTGGGTGTGGACCTACCCACCTGGCCAGAAGGTTGCATCTGTAGCTTCAGGATGTGATATTTAGCCCTCCCAGCACATGCTATAACTCAGCAGAGATTGTTGGACTTGAGCAGCATTTCAGGGAGCTGACGCTTGGCCTTTGTCCTGCCTCCTGCCTGAGCTACAAATACAACAACCGGGCCCAGCAGCCACTTTGGAATAAGAAACTTTGGAGTGAAGTCACAGGTAGAGAACATCAGAGAGGAATACCACTGAGTATCCATCTCCAGCCTTCAACAGGCAAACCTAAGCACCACAGAGGTCCCTCTAGACAGCCTGCTCTCTGCAGCCAAACTCGTCCAAGTGCAGCTATCACGGGAAAGGGCCCTGCCCTCCACTGTGCCCCTTGAGCTGACTCTTCCTTGATGGTCTGGGGAGGGTAGAACACCTTTTCCGATGACTGCCAGACACACCTGCTCCCCCCCAATCACTACACAGCTCGTGACTAAAGCCAAGTGAGAAGGCATGTTCGGGTCTGATCCAGCCAGGCATTTGACCAAGTCATTGCAAACAGCAGTGGAGAGGAAGAAGAGTCTGGTGGCCTCATCCTTCTCCAGAGTCCTACATGTCAATGTTTTTTTTGTGAGTGTGTATCCACATGCAAGTATGTGTACTCATGTGTGCCTGTGTGTGTGTACACACAGAACAGCGCCTGCTTCATCAGGAAGTAGCCTGCCTACCCAAGTATACCTCCTTTCAAATGGCCACTGGAACTGGGCCTTTAATTTCAGCACTCCGAGGGAGAGGCAGGCACATCTGTGAGTTCGAGGCCAGCCTGGTCTAGAGTGAGTTTCAGGACAGCCAGGACTACACAGGGAAACCATGTTTTTAAAAAAGAAAATCAAATGGCCACTGGATCTGAACAGGCAAATCTTCACGCTCTGAGAGATTCTCATTTGAAGATTTCACACATCTTTGATCCCACCAGTGAAGCTTAACACAAGTCAAGGTTATGACACCCAAGAAAAGAATTGTTACAAACGCAAGACATAAATCTTAAAAGAGCTACAGATGACTCACATTCCAAATGACTCAGCTGGCCGGACAAAGCCATTTTTATCTGACCCAGCAAGGGCACACCTCCAAGAACAAGGCCCCGTTCATCCCTGTTCAGCCTCCTTACCCTTTCCAGACCAGGGTGTGACAGGTTTCTCCTGAGAATATCATCCTAAACTACCCTTAGGTCCCCCAGAGGGACAAGATCTACCCATTCCCCCACACAGTATTCACTGGCTCCCAGGAGCTGGCAAGGGTTGCCTCTACCTCTAACCTCACTGCTTCCAAAGTCTCCAAGGGATAGAAGAAAATGGAACTCCAGTTGACCAGCCTCTGCAAGTCCTGGCCTCAAATATGGGTTCAGGCTCCCCTTCCCACTCCCATTCCTCCCTCTTTTGCCTCTCTGGGAGGAAGACTTATGTCCAGAGCCCAAGGGACCCTTGCATCTGCCTCAGCTCACCCTATGCTTACTTGAAGGTCACCTGCAGGAACACCATAAATGTTCATTCTCCGACTCGCCACTATGCTTCTCCTCCTCATTCTCACATTCATTCCCCAAAGTCCCCGTCACCCACTTAGCTGGGCTTCCATTATGTACAGATGCCTTCAGATCCCAGACACACTGCCATGAATGTGAGGTGAATCCTGCCCCTGCCCCCATTAGGAGCTTTTGGTCTTGGGATAGAAGGCCACCAGGTGTAAGATGAGCTGTGGTACATATAGACTTTATAAAGTGCCGCATTCGATAGGCCCAGGGGACAAGGAGAATTCAGGATGGAGTATGGAAAAACCTCCCAGGAAAGGAGGCCCTGAGGAGTGGGTCCAGCTTCCCTGAGAAACCCTGAAGTTGGTGGGTGGCAAGTAGGCCAACTGAGTGCTGAACAAACAGGGAGCTGGACAGGCTACTGCAGCAGGGTGAGCAGGGGAGAAACTCAAGTTCTACTTTCTCCTTCGTCCACAACCTCTGAGTAAATTTAGGGGAAGCAAGGCAGGCTGAATGGAATCCACCCTGGATGGCTCGGACCTGTTGTGGTGTAAAGGTAGGCCAGTGGGAGGCAAAGGCAACACCTGTCTTTGAAAGCACCAGGAACGGCACAGCACACCCTTGGCAGACTGTGGAAGGCTTTGGAACAGCCCCTTACTTCTCCATGGTGCCCACAGCACTACCAAGAGTTGGCCAGCACCTGTACACACTCAGCCTCAGGAGCAAGCCAAGAAGGCTGGGGGCCACCTGGTCACACCTGGTGGTGTCTGCAGAGGTGCTGACCAAACACTACTGAATTAACACATAGTAAATGGACATAGAGTGAACTAGGTAAGTACTTTCTCCCCTAAAGGATTTCTCTTTCCCTAAGTGTATCATACATTAATTACATTCCATGGCCCAGCATGGCTGAGATCTGGATGTACCCTTCTGCAGAAACATCTTTCATCCAAGGTGGCACCAACCCACAGCACTCTGGACTGTGTTGGCTCATTAGCATGACATCAAGGCTGGTGGCACTTAGCCCTGTTGAGGAGCTATGGCTTCTGAGCTGCAAATAGCCACTTGGCCACAGCTCAGGTCCTTGAAACCATACCCTCCCCCATTCATATCCCTGATAGCCATTTGCCCTCTTACCAGTCCCTTCCCTAGTCTGACTTTCCCCTAGAGTAATAAAAACCCAGAGACATGAGCCAGGTCAGGCTGCCAGTGTTTCTGTTCAGAGTTCCCAGGTTAAGACAAGGTCTGGAAAGTTGCATGGTGGCAGACAGGGCAGTTGAGCAACCTTTTCCAACTACTTGGTCTGGAGTTAATGGACTCCCACCCAATATACAGGGAAAAGGAGAATCTTACCCAAAGTGCCTTTTATAAATACATCTGAATATAGAGTATGGCATAAAAATAAGGAAGTAAAAAACAAGCCCCAAGCAAGAAGGCAGGGGTGCCTGAGACCCCCCCAGGTGCTAGTGTTTCTACAGCAGGTTTTAGAGACAAAAGGCATCTCACACATGACAATCACTGCACCATCTCCTCTGTCCCTTGTCCCATCGACATGGCGCTACTATCCTGTGCATAGACAGCTCCTGGCCACTAACTAAGCCCCTGCTACCAGGTCAGTTGCTGTGGGTGATGACCACCAAGCTCAGGTCCACAAGGAGGAAGAAGGCCAAGCCTCTCACTCTCAGGATGCCAGTGTCCCGCTCAAACTGGGAGGAGGTGGCACCTGGTGAGACTTCACCTGGACGGAGAGAGAGATGGCTGAGTCTATGAGAAGGTCCTCAGAGCCTGTCTGTGAAAGCTGGCCTGTTCATTTAAAAACCACAGGGGCCCTCTGAGGGTGACATTGAGCTGATAGCTATTTTCTCAACTGTTCAGTGCTCCTGTCTACCCATTTGCAGATGTGACCTCCCTACACACCTCAGCATAGCACCTGGCCACAATCTTCCCACCCATCCCCACCTCACCCTTCATTTTCAAATGTTCCCCTCCTTTCCAGGCATCTGCATGTCATGGCTGAAACTTTTAGCCCAGGTACCCATAGCTCCACTTGGTCTGTCCAGAAGGTGGAGATATTGATGGACAGCAGGCCATCCTCTGGAGCTGGATCATTTTCTCTACTTAATCGAGGCAGGAAGAGATACCCCAGCCTGGAGGACAAGACTCAGCAGGGTTTCACTGTGGCCTTGCTGTCTAGAGGGCCTGAAACCGCTGAGAGAGGTTAATCCCCTGGGTCCAGTGTGGTGGCCTGTGTCTATAGTCTTGGGTACTGGGGATGCTTAGGCAGAAGGGTCACCCGGTTCTGATTTTATATATAGCATCACTCCAAGCTGTAAGCAAAGAAGCATGGATATACGATAGTCACAGCCTGGGGCCACGCAGACCTTTAGTTGCTTTTAAGACTTTGTCTCAATTTAAAAAATAAAATAAAAACCACCTCCCACAGACCATCTTAAAGTCTGGAGTTCCTTATCAGAAGGAAAGGATAAGTCAGACCTATTGTAAACCACCAAGTCACCCTAACGTGACAACAGTGACAGCTGGTAATGTGACAGCTGTAATTCAACACTAAACTAGCAGCTTACTGAAGAAAGAATGGACGACCACAGAGCATCTGGCCTTAAAGAGGAGAATGCACAGCAGTCTCTTAGAAAGAAGCCAGATTCCTTAATTACTATTTAACAGCGCTAACCAATCAGACTTCCCAAAAGTGTCTCTGTGAAGGTTGGAGACTACCACCAGGGTTCTCAACAAAGAGATCTGAAAGGATCATCAAGAGTCCCCCACTCCTGCCTATCCCTTAATTCCATGGCAAAGGTCACTCAAGGTGGGAAGTCTTTTCTGAAGTCTCTCCCACCCTCTGCCCTCCAGGAACAATGCCGGCATCCCTCCAGGGCCTGGCTACCTCCTAGAAGAGCACCCAAGCCTAAGAGGCTGGAGCCAGATCCTGCACAGGTTTCCTGTTTTCCCAGACGGACCCGGCTTCAGCTGTGTCAGGCTTGATTCAGGAAATCAAACAATTGAGATGGAGTGGCTGGGGAGTGAGGCGGGTGGAAGCGCTTGCTGGCACTAACAACTCTAAAACCCTGAGCACCTTTCTCCCTCTCAGGCAGGAAGCTCTCCCTGGTTCTTTCAAATAAACATTCTCCAGAAAAGTTTAGAAACTGAAATAAATACAGTAGGACTGGAAAGGTGTCGGTTCAGGATTTATCACTTAAAAGTATTTGGTTCTGTTAATAAAAAGATAGCACTGGGGACAGAAACAGAAGAGAATGGTGGGTAGGTGGGTGTGCAGAAGGATGAATCACCAGTGGATAGGTGGCCTGTGTCACAAGAAATGAGACCTGAGTCCCCAGCCCCAAACCCCAAGGGAGTCCCGTGCCCAGAGCCTTGAGCTGGCCCAGTAGTTCCCCTCTTAGCCCAGCTAGAGTCCCCAAATTGCCTGCCAGCGGTAGAGACACCAATGATGCCTTTAGCTAACCTGTGGTATCCAACAGAGCCAGAGGGCCTGGCACAGGCGGCGGGAGAGGCTGCATTCCCGAAGTGCCCTCCACTGGGAGAGCAGCGCTCTGAGGCAGCCACTTGGAGGCTCCTCCGGTCTGGTTAGGCTATTGGGTTTCTGGAGGCCCAGGAGCAGTTGCAAGACGTGCAGCCCGGTGTCCACTCTCCTCTACTCCACAAGCACTTCTTCCTACCTCTTCTCCTGTCTTCCCTCTCCTTTGGTCATTTCCCTTCTCCCTCCACCACCCCTCTGCCCCCTCCATCTCCGACACCTCCCTTGTCCCTCCTAGGTCCTGGTGCCTGCCACTCCTCCTCCTCCTCCTCCTCCTCCTCCTCCTCCTCCTCCTCCTCCTGCTCTGTTTCCTCTCCTCCTCTCCCTCCCTTTTCTCCTCCCTGCTCTTCCCCTTCCAGTCTCTAGTCCCTGGAAATTAAGAGTCTAGGAAAAGACCCTGAGTTTTCACTGCCAGAGATGGAAGACAGACCCAGTGAGGAGGAATATACCTGAAGAAATACTGTGGAGTGCTGGCCTGAGCCCAACCCTCCATCAGAGGTGGCCACAGACCAAGAGTTGGGTGATCCAGATGGAGGGAAGCAGAGAAAGTCAGCAGGGACAGACCAGGGATTCTACAACGTGCTGGAGAGGACTCAGCTCCTGGCTACTTCAGACCCTAGTGAGTTGGGCCCTTCCACATCAATCATTAAGAGAAAGCTCTGCAGACTCGCCCACAGCTGGTGTGATGGAACCACTTTCTCAACTGAAGTTCTGGAGGATGTGCCGTACAGCGTGGAAGCTCGGGTTCTATGGTGCTGGGCTGTGGAGCTCTAGGGATGTTCTCCTGCAACCCACCCCACTCCTACCCCAGCCTTTCGATCCACAGCACTGAAGTTCTGAGTGAAGGCTGCTGTGGGAAGAAGGGAGGGGTGCAAGTGAGTAGACAGGGTATGTCTTAGTTAGGTTTCTATTGCTTCGATAAAGACGCCGTGGTCAAAAGCAACTTGGGAAGGAGAGAGTTTCTTTGGCTTACATGTCTGATCCCAGTTCACTGTTGGAAGAAGCTGAGGCAGACACTGAAGCAGAGACCATGGAGGAACACTGTTTACTGGCTTGCTCCTCATAGCTTGCTCAGCCTGCTCTCTTGTACCACCCAGGACCACCTTCCTTGGGACGGCACCTCCCCCAGTGAGCTGGGCCTCCCACATCAATCACTAAGAATGTGCTGCAGCCTTGCCCACAGCTGATAGGATGGAGGCATTTTCTCAGTCGAAGTTCCTCTTCCAAAGATTACTCTAGCTTGTGTCAAGTTGACAAAAAGCTAACCAAGACTGGGCACCATGCATAGCAACAGTAGGGGGAAAAGTCTTTTAAAGACTACTAATGTATTGTTAAAACTATTTTGAGAACCAGGAGTATAGCACTCAACGGTAGAGTGCTTACACAGTTCAATGGAGGAGTGCCTGCATGGCATCTAAGGTATGCATGAGGCTACGGGCTTGATCCCAAACCGCAAAAAGCTAGAGACAGAAGCGAAGGGAAGGGGGAGGGTGTGAGAGTGATGGAAACCAACCGCTCCTCACCAAAGAAGGCACTTGAATGCTGTTTCCTCAGCAAGACACAGTTGACAATTAAGTCATTTTTGGCAGGCTGAGTGAAGGCTGCTATGGGAAGAAGGGGAGGGGCTGCCAGGAAACAAGTGGCTAGATGGGCAGTCTTCGATAAAGACACCATGACCAAAAGCGGCTTGGAAGGAAGCGGTTCCTCTGGCTTACGTGTCCCATCACAGTCCACTGTTAGAAGAAACCGAGGCAGGAAGTGAAGCAGAGACCATGGAGGAGTGCTGCTTGCTAGCTCGCTAACAGTGATGAGAACTTAGAAACCCACATCCACAGTGAGGGGCGGATCGCTCCTGTGCAACCACCCAGCAAGCAAGATTCAGGCACACTATGGTATTCCCACAAGCCAGCAGGCTTTAAGAGTAGTCCAGGAACAGACCCTTAGGAAGTCCTTCGGAAGAACAGTGGTTCTGTGCTGCTGGTGTTACCAGAATCATCCCGTCTTTCTAAATCACTGTTGTACTGAGTGAGGTGACCTCTGCAGAGAAGCCCTGCTGTCCTCACAGGTGCCCACTGAGACACAGGAGCTTGGCACAAACAGGTTCCCTTCGCAGGCTGTGACAGCCACATAGATGGTCCCAAACTGAATGTCTGTCACCAGGGAAGGAAGAAGCCAAGCCACCCAGGAAAACCACAGGGCACCTGAAGTGAAGGAGCCATACAACTCAATGTAAGTGGGTATCAGAGACAGAATCTGAGAAGAGTGAACTCTCATACAGACCACAGAGAGCTCAGGGCAGCTTCTAGCCTCAGTGCTTCCTGAGCCTCCACCTTGTTCTAGATAATGTTCCAGGGGCTAGGGGCATATCAGTAAACAGAGCACATAAAGATGCTGGTGTCTCGAGATAAGGTGTGTCTCTAAGGGCTCAGGAATTGACAGCTTGGCCAGCATGCCATAGAGTGCAGAATCTAGCATATAATAAACTAAGAGGTCTCTGACCCTTTTCTAAGGGCTGGGGGTGGGGGGGATTCGGGGTTTGTTTAGACCACCGGGAGGCCACTGTGGGATTCAAGACCTGTGTTAGGACCTGTCATAATCCAATGAACAGAGACAGTGGTCTGACCAGGATAGGGACACACAGATGATGAGACATAGCTAAGTCAGAGGCACACCGTGTATATGTGTGACTTCAAGAGGTGCCGCAACCCACATGTGACTTTCATGGGCATTGAGACCAGTATATGTAACCACCAGGGGTGCCAAAGCTGGTAAATGACTGGTCACTGAGGTTGGTTTGTAACTACCGAAAACATTGAGGCCAGTACATAACCAATACCAGGGATTCTAAACAGCCAGTAGTATTAGCACCCTGGTTACCGCGGCCAGTATATAAATGCCAGTGAGAATGTCTAAAGATGCCAATACCATGAACTAAGCTACAAACGGTGTCTCAAACCTGTAATCCCGTACTCAGGAGGCTGAAAAACGGGTATTTCCAAGAGTTTGAGGCTAGCCTGGGCTACAGGGAGGAGCCTTGCCTGCTGTTTGTATGAGGGCACAAAGAAGTCTGGGTTATGCTTCAACATGTCACTCATCTAGTTGGAAGGTTTCTGTGGGGCGTTTTTTTTTGCTTGCTTTTGAGGCATAGTGCAGTGTAGAGAGATTTCCAGTTCCATCAACTGAAAATAGGAACACTTCAGGAACTCCTACAGAGCCTCTTCCCAGATCACCAATTGTTTGCAGGATGAGGAAGGAGGAGACTTATTTTGCTGTGAGAGGCGGCCCTACGTGCTGTTCCCCTCCCAGATCCAGAACAGATATTCTGTGTGCCAATTTCCACAGAGCCAGCCAAGGTCTTTGAAGGAGGAGAGAAATTTTCCTGGTAAATATGAGGATGTTGAAAGGGGCCTCGGACTGTCTGAATGGGTCCAGCCAGTCCTACTCCAACCCCAGCAGCCCAGCCTGCCTTCATCTGCTACCCATGGGCACCCAGGGACTTGCTGAAACCTTGCTAACTCTCCAAGGCCCCATGGAACCTAAGCCACCTGGGGGGTGGGAGAAGGGGGTGAAATCCCTACCCATGGGGGAAATAGAAGCAGAAGCAGCAGACAGGCAAGGGGGATACCTTTCTTCTGACAGTTCAGCCCTGGCTAGGAGCTGAGCACAGCAAGCAGACAGATGCCCCAGCTTGGCCCTGAAGGAGCTGAGGCTCTCGTAGGGATGCAGATGTGGAGGCAGATGGCCTCAAAAGAGACACCGGGCATGTTTCCAGCTCACCCGAGAACAGAGGACAGAGAACAGGCAGGTGCTACACGCAGCTGCAGGAACCAGGCAGGCTCCGCAGGGGCCTGGGATTGGGGCTGGTGCTACCAGGAGAGATTACCCAGGGGTCTGTGGGCACCAGATGCCTGGTTGCCTTGGCCCAAAATCCAGGAAGTGGGAGACATGCCAGGTATTTTACAAAATTGGCCACTATCTGACTCTTCTGGGTCTAAAGGGATGTGTATACACATTAGCAACACAGCTCAGTATAACTAAGTTGGGGACGACTGGCACAGGCCAGTGGCTGAGTTCCTCATGTGTCTTAGGAGTCCTTCTCTTGCAGACTGCAATGAGGTGTCTGAACACTTCTAAAAGTTTCCTTTGTGGAGAGTTAATTGGCATGCACAAAACTATACTTTCCTGAAGTGGAGAGTTAATAGATTTTTTAAATAGACTTATTTATGTGTGTATCCATGCATACAGACATGCAGCTGTACATGCATGCTTGTATATGTGTCATGTCATGAATGGGGTGGTCATAGAATGGCTTGTGGGCCCTGATGCCAGCCAGAGAAGAAACTTTCCTCCCATGAAGAGACTTCAAGCCACCATCTCTCTGGACAGAGCAGAGCTTAGACAATGATGGGCCAGCGACAAGTGGGGCCACATGGACCAGGGATACTCAGTGACTTATGTCGTGCTCTCTTGATAACCCTAAGCCTCATATTAGTATCCTGAAGACCGACTTGAGGTCACTGGACGCTTATTTGTTCCTCTCCCTGCTGTGGCCACACTGAATAAACCTTTTTCTGATTTTCACGTCACTTGTTTCTTTAATTACTGTACTGGAGACAGGAACCAAACAGTATTTCTTGGGACCTCCAGAACCCAGGTTTTCACCCTAAAAACTCTAGTAATACCACTTCAAGATTTTCCTCTCTCTCTTTTGAAGTCCCTTTCTCAACCCTTTCCTCAGTGCCCACTGATATTCTTGGTATTTCAGCACAGCACAGCATTTTAGAAGTGGTTATAATGTTCTTCGCTGTGGTTTCTCCCACTCAGCACCGTGAGCTGAAAATCACACGTACAGTTACTGCATCATATTGGACAGTGTCTCTCTGCAACAATATGTTTATCCATTCATTCAGGGGGCAGTTAGACAGTCACCAAGGTCAGACTGTTCAACGCACTGCTTTCAGGAAAGCTCCTGTCTTGTGGAGGCGTGCTCTCATTTCTCTGCAGTGGTGGACTTGGTTGGTTGGAATATGCAGAGATAACCTAACCTGACACAACTACATAGCTGGAAAATGAAGGACGGTTTTAAAAACCTTTCCACACTACTGTGGGTGTTGGTGACAGTTGTGTCTGCCTGGTTGGAGTAAAGGACACCACAGCAGCTCTAGGGACTTACTTATGGATGTGTCTGGGAGGGTGGTCCTCAGGGAAATTAAAGCAGAAGGAAAAAGGCCTCCACCACTGGGCATCAGATACAGAGTACAAGACTTGCTGGAAACTGGCTGTGCTGTTTGTGTGTTTATCACTCGACATGTTATTTTGGAAGATGTCCTTCTACCTATATGAAAAGTTTGCTGTGCAGAAGAGCATCAGATGTAGCAGGCAGCAGCTTCATCCACCCTCATGCCATCTTGATGCCCAAGGCCCAGCCCTGGCTGTAGCAGCCTGAACTCCACAGGGAGCAATAGTCTGGAATCTGGGTATTTTTAAAATGTAATCTAATTTAGATTTCCCAGCAAGCAATCATTGAGAGCTGAAAAAAATCTGTCTTCTGCCGGTCTGAAGATAATCAGAGAGACCTGCAAATTGCTTTGACATTTGAAGGTAACTAAGCAGTTATGACAAAGGCACACACTTCCTCACCAGCCCCAGATTCCTTCCTGTGTGGAGCAAAGTATTTACCAGGCTCGGGCTTCCTGCCTTGATTTCCTTTCTGTGACCATGGGCTCAAATGTTGCCTCGAGAACAAGCTTCCTAGCAGCTCCCCATATCCCAAAGCTTTCATTAAAGGCACCCGATACTTTCAGAAGGCTCTAGGAAACACAGACCCAGAAGCAAACAGGCCCTTCCCTGGTTGTGTACCTATTATGTGCCTCACACTGTGAGTACACTTCACACACTGACTATTTAATCCTCATTTTGTCTATGCACACGGAGTGGGAGAGTGGCAAACATAAGCCACACAGACTTGCCCTTTAAGAACTCGGCTATAATTACAGAGGAGCAGAGGAGAGCAAATCGCTCATTCAGGAACTTCCACAAGTGCCACCCAGTCCTGGGGTGATCAAGAGCTCAGTGGATAACTCGCCCTTTGGTGAGGCACATGGGGTTGGTGCCCAGTACAAGGTAGAGTATATTGTGTGTATCAGAACGGTTTCTTGAGGCAAGTTGGATTCCATACGCAGTCAGTCCCGTGGTGCCTGCTTTTCTGGCAGAAGGACTAAGGCAAAAGCAGGGACTCACAAGATCAGCTTTCTAAAGAGTAGAGCTGAGCCCCTGCTCTCCCTAGAGCCCACAAGGCAGACCATGCCAGGGTACCATGCAGGTCTCAGGCTACGGACTGTGGCAACACTTCTCAGGTGTGTCCTCTTGCCTTTGTTCTCTACTGCAGGGTCTTTCCTGCAGAAGAGGATCTCACACACTGACCTGGGACCTGTCTAGTGTGTGAAGATGGTGGGGGCTTGGGGTTTGACACTTGCATACAAACTTCAGTCTGACTATTGACCTTGTGGGTCTCCCACACAGGCTCACACACTGAGACTACATAGAACCGTGTCTCAGCCACAATGACAGCTGGACAGAGGCACATCTGACAGGACCTGCAGATCACTTCCTGATATCCACCCCGAGATCAGGAGCTTTGCATTACCCCGCCCCCTTCTGCTGTTGTGGCCAAGCCTGTCCTAGTACTTGTCCTCAGTCTCTGCCCTTGACTCCAGGAGAGTCCTTCCTGGTTTTTAAAAGGCTGTTGATGCCTATGAATCCTTGCCTTCCCTCTTTTCACTGTTGATCATTTCTGCTCTGGGTTTAAGCTTTGAACAAAACAAAAAGGAAAAGACTTTTTGAAATGTCCACTCTTCCTTTGCCACAAGCCTCTTCCCTGAGCATGAACATAACAGTAATGAAGTGTGCTGTATTGTGTCCAGCCATGCAGACTGCTCTCTTGGTGAGTAGCAAAGTTCTCTGGCCACCTCAGAAGAAGTTGTCCAGGAAACCCAGAGTGCTGAGACTCAAGGTTTATCTTTCATGAGTGACAAAGAATGGTGGGGTGGTGACAAAAGATGACAGCTATCAGTCCAACCATCAGAGTGGATCTACTGGGAGGTACATCCACTCTATTTACTCTCTTCTCAGATGGACTCTGGATCAGGAGATACTCAGCAATGTGCTGGAGGATGACCCATTAAACTTCCCCCAGACTCTGGGTTAGCCTCTGCCACCTGCCAGGTAAGAACACTGAGAGGCCAACACTCTGAGTGAGCCTTCATCAACCTGGCCCCAGAGTGAGGGCTTGGAAATGTAGAAATGTCCAGTCTGCAGCATCACTGGACCAATTGCTGGACATCAGCCATCAGACCTAGCATCAGTCTCCTTGCTAAGGCCCCCACTGATTGGACTCTGAAACAAGGATTCAGGCTTCACCTGCTCTCAGCATCAGCCACTAAAACTTGTGGTCACCTTCCACAGCCACACCCACAATTGGACTTCTCCCAGCAGTTGTTTGGATGGCAATAGTTGGAACCCTATGTCATCTTCTGGCTCAGTGCTGAGGACCTGGAGGGTGCTGACACATGTAAACCCTCCTGAAACCAAATAGCCCATGAAATGAAGCTGGAGATGAATAATGCAGAGCCAGCCGCGGGGAGACAGAAGGGGCCACCCTCCTGCATGGACAGGTGGGAAGTGAGCTCAGGATGAGATGACCTCAGAGACATGAATTTTTAAAATTAATAACATTTCAGAGCTCTGCCAGAAGGATTTTGCAGCTGTGATACACTCTGGATGAAAGTCATGAGTGAGTCCCTCGTGGTTCACATTTCCACAGGACGAATGACACCCCACTCCCGTCCCGTCCCACTGAACGGGGTCTTTCTCAGCCACCACCAGTTTGTACAGTGTTTCCTGGTTCAGCCAAAAACTCTTGAAGTACCATGTGCAGCAGCCCTATCCCATTGCTGAAAGGAGAGAACACAGCCACTAGCCAGCCTGGAAACAAGACCCAGCTACTCACTCAGCCCCAGGTGCCAGAGCATATCAGATGCTGACCAGCCGAGGACAGACTTGGGTATTGGAGGGAGAGTGGGGGCACATTTTGCTTACACCGAGCACCATGATCCTGGTTAGGACCCCTAGCCCACATATCTAGAAAATTACCAGGCAACCTTAAAACAGTATTTCCATGTGGCTAGGGCTTTAGAGTTGGCTTTTAAAACATCAGATCAAAATTCATCTTGAATGTCTGATGATCACATTTATTTTTGGCATTCTGTTTTTAAGGATGTCTTCCTTCCCATCCTCCCTCCAGTGGCTGTGTGATGTCTGGTGAAGCATTGTGCACAGGACTGAGCAAACAACAGACTCTCATATGACAGATTGGGGTGCTGTGGAATGAAGGCACAATGGTAGAGCTTGTGTCCAGGATACTGTGTGTCTGACAGGCCCAGAGAGGATGTCAACCAAAGGAAAATCAGCAGAGTACGCAACATAACAGTCTCATGGAGGAAACCAAAGTGCCAATATGCCCATATTTGGGACAGGAACCCAACCTCACCATCACTTCCTTTTGGTGGGACATGGCCATGCCCTGGCTGGATACCATCCTAAGCACCTAGCCCTTTCTTGTCCTTCTCCACTCTTCCCTGGCCAAGGCCAGAATCCCTCAGGCCAGCCACAAGGATGGGCTACACGCTTTGCAGACCCTATTGTCAATAAACCTCTGCTGACAGATTTGTAAATAGCCTTCCACACCTGATGCTACCCAGTCAGGGATGGCTGCTTCAAGGTGAGGGGATGATGACAGCAGAAGGCAAGTCCCCATGTTCCCAAGGCATTGTGTAGATGTGCCTTTGGGATAGTGATCCTCTAATGCAGTGACGGCCTCTCAGCTTTGGAGCAACTAACACTGACTTCATATAAAAAAGACAGTGCAGATATGGTAGGAGTTTATTAAAACCAATTTGTGAATGTTTTTGTTTAATCCCAGGTGGGCTGCTTAAGACACAAGTATAAAGTTTTAATGGTCTCCTGAGCTCGCAGGGGCATGGCTTAACCAGCTGAGCAAGTTTAACTCTGAGGACTTGGGAGAGAGGAATAAAAAGCCAGAGCCCCAGGAGAAGGGGGCTCTACAAAGGAGGGAAAAGCCAGAGTCCTGAAGAGAAGGGGTTACAAAGAGAAAAGAGAGAAGGAGATCCATGAAGAAGTAAAAGAGACTGGGCTTTATAAAGAAGTAAGACAAAGGGCTCTACAGAGAAGTAGAAGAAAGCTCTACAAAGAAGAGAAAGGGCTACAAGGTAGAAAGCAGTTGCTGCTCTCCCAGTTGCTGTGCTCCCCCAAACTGCTGCTTGTTCCTCCTGCTGCTGTCTCCTGGTTTGCTGGTTTGCTGGACTTCGAATGAGACTGGTATTATCCCCAAAGAATCCAAACACCCTAGTCAGCGAGAAGTAGTTCAAAGAGACCAACATCCCTTCTCCCTCTAACCTTCTTTTTCTCCCACCTAGGCCTGGGGACTGAAGGGAAGGAGGGGTGGAAGGGAGGTGGAGGGATTAAGCACAATACATTAAGTACAAAAAAAATAAAGCAGAATGTGTATACTGGATAATTAAAAGGTTCCTCTTCAGGTATATAAGGTATTAAGGATAGTAAAATAAGTTAGAGTAAATAATACAGTATAAAAATAATAAAAGCCACCTTGCTACAGCCAGAAATGTGACATGTTCACAGTGCTGAACATTTTCAGCACCTTCAATCAAATAGCCACGTCTTGCCAAACCATCCTGCCCAATGGAAACAAATAAAGCAGCTCCAAAGATGATGTTGGAGAAGGGCCATTTCCAGCTGACATACCTTACCAGAAATGTTGAAGGAACTCCTGACACCAGGTGACCAAGGCCCAGAGCAGTGGCACCTGGCACAGGGACACTGACCGTTGAAGAGGGTCACATAGCACCCAGCCTGCCCTCCTGACCTTCCCACCAGGTAGCATCTATAATCCAAATAAGGAAAAAGAAGACACTGCAAATGGTTAATGAAGAAGAGTGTACAGGAGTCCTCATTTCCACTTATGAGACAGAAGGTTGTATGAATCAACACCTGTACTGTGGGGCTGGCCTTATGGTACTCACAGATGGGACATGTGTGTCGATGTGTCATGGGTAGCTGGGATGACTGGGAAAGACCGTGCAGAGGAGGGACCATAATAGCTGTGTGATCCTTTTGCATTTTAGGAATTTGATGTGGGCCAAATGCAGATTGCAACAAGCCAATAACAGGTGAATTCAATGCTGGGTCCATAGCTAAGAAATAACTGAAAGCCACTAAAATGCCATGTGTCCCTCATCCCTTCAGCTTCCTGGGGAGCATGCTTCCAGCCCCTCTCCTCTCTGGATGACTTCCAATGGATGGAAGCTGATGCAGAAACGTCCCCTAAAGGCTTTGGAGAGCTGGGTTTACTTGCATGCATTGAGGGATGTGTCCAATCAGCTTGCATAACATCCAGCTCTGTTCTGGCCCTTTCTAAACAACAATCTACCTTAGAATCACTTCATGGGTGATTCTCGGTGATTCTTCTATTGCCATGACAAAATGCTATGACCAAGGCAGCTTATAAAAGAAAACATTTAATTTGGGGATCGTAGTTCCAGAGGATTCGAGTCCATGACCATCACAGAGCAGAGCATGGCATCAGGCAGGCTGACATGGTGCTGGAGATGTAGCTAAGAGCTTACATCTGATCCACAAGCACAAGGTGGAGAGAGTAAGAGATGTAGCTAAGAGCTTACATCTGATCCACAAGCACAAGGTGGAGAGAGTAAGAGAGCTAACTTGGAATCATGTAGGCTTTAGAAACTTCAAAGTCTATCCCCAGCGACACACCTCTTCCAACAAGGCCGCACCCCTAAATTCTTCCCAAACAGTTTCACCAGCTGTATTCAAATACATGAACCTTTGGGGCCATTCTTACTCAAACCACCACAGTAGGACTTTTAAAACTCCATGTATTGAGACTAACTAGGCCAGTCGTGGGAAAGCATAGACATTTCTAGAACCTGATTATGACCTCCTTGTGCCTGCTGACAGACCCCTCAGATATTTCCTGAGAAGTGGTCTTTCTGTCATGATCACCTAGTAGATTTGGTCTCAGCCTCTGCCCCATCACAAACCTTCCTTGCTTTCTTTTATCTGTACTACTCATCACTCACTGCCTGACACTCTAGAGAATTTACAAGTTATTTTGATGTCATCCATATCCCACAGAATTAGCCACAGGGGTGGGATTTTGCCTGTGTTCACCCTGGGTCAGGGCCTGGGCCAGGCACTGCTTTGTGGCACGTTTGGTGGGTACTGCTGGTGGAGCGTGGAGATTAGCATAGGATGATTCCCCTGACAATGAGGTCAAGAAACCTTTCTCCACCTGTCTCTTATCTGTGTGGTCACCCTACCCTGAGAGTCCCCTTCATGGGCTACAGGGGATAACTGGATCCTTCTTCAGCCACCCATCTTGTGTTGGCAGCAAGCTCTGCACTATTCTCTACTTTGTAAAGTATTCCCATACTTTGGGGGCTGAAGGAAAGATACACACGTGTATGTACCTGATATCTGCAAGTCCTCAAGCCTGATGCTTACCTGAAGGTTCCAGATGTCACACCAGGGCTAAGGAATGGAAAGTAGAGTCAACTTTCTTGAGAAACTCTACTGTTTGCACACCTCTTCCCATCTCCATAGTCCTGGAAACTATCCTCATTCACCCCACGTAGGGGTTTAGCTGTACTTACTTGAAGAAGTGTGAGAAATATGTGTCTTAATCAGTAACCTTTTGCTGTGAAGAGACACCACAACCACGGCAACTCTTCTAAAGGAAAGCATTTAATTAGGGCTGGCTGACAGTTTCAGAGCTTTAGTCCATTATCAACATGGTAGGTAGCATGGCAGCATGCAGGTAAATATGGTGCTGGAGAGGTAGCTGTGAGTTCTACATCCAGATCCACAGGCAGCAGGAAAAGAGAGACAGTGGCCTGGCTTAAGCATTTGAAACCCCAAAGCCAACCCCCAGTGACTTCTTCCAACAAGGCCACACCCACTCCAAAAGGTCATACCTCCTAATCTCTCTCAAGAAGCTATTCCCTAATGACCAAGAATTCAAATATCTAAGCCTTTGGAGGCCATTCCTGTTCAAACCACTACATTCTACTCGGTGGCCCTCATAGGCCTGATATTATACTATAGTGAAAAATTGCATTCAGTCTAACTTCAAAAGTCCCCATAGTCTACCACAGCTTCAACATTATTTTAAAGTCTCTTCTGAGGCTCATGGCAATCTCTTAACTGTAATCCCCCATAAAATCAAAGTTAAAAAGTAGATCATGTACTTCCAATATACAATGGCACAGAATATATATTATCATTCCAAAATGTAGGAAAGGGAGCATAATGTGGAAATCCTGAATGAAAGTAATACCTAAAACCAGCAGGTTAGGCTCTAAACTCCACATCTCCATGTCTGACGCCAAAGCGCTCTTCAGATCTTCAGCCCCTTTCATCTTTGCTGATTGCAGCACACTTCTCTCTCCTGGGCTGGTTCCACTCCCTGTTAGCAGCTCTCCTATTGGCAGGTATCCCACGGCTCTGGCATCTCTAACCCCCTGAGGTTTCCAAGGCAATTCTGGCTTCACCTTCAGAGCTTTATGCTATGGCCTCTATGGATCTCCATGCAGGGACACCCCTGACACATGTATGACCTCAGCAGTTCTTCTTAATCTTGGAGGGAAATTTCATAACTTCTTACTTGTATCCTTGATTCTAAATCCAAACCGTGTGGCAGAAGCTGCCAAGTTCCCTGCTTGCTAGGGCTGGAACACGGCCTCTCATTCAATTACATATGCATCGTTTTCTGTAGCCGATCACTTTCTTTACTTCTTAAACTTTTGTTTTGTTTTTCTAGACAGGGTTTCTCTGTATATCTCTGGCTGTCCTGGACTTGCTTTTGTAGACCAGGTTGGCCTCGAACTCACAGAGATCTGCCTGCCTCTGCCTCCCAAGTGCTGGGATTAAAGGCGTGCGCCACCACCGCCCGGCCTTCTTAAACTTTTTAAAAGCTTTTCTTTAATTCCTTTCCACAAATTGGAAGCTTAGCTGGATGGGGCCTTGCCCTGAGACCACTACTCTTTTTATTCCATTTAGCATCAGGCTTTTCTTTAGTCTGTTTATCTCCTTGAACACAGGACTTAGCTCCATTTTACTTCCTGATGATCCTTTTCTCCTCAAACTGTACATTTTGTATTTGCTTTTGTGTAGCTTGCTCCTTTTTCATTGTAGATCTGTATAAGATTGAATGGCCACTAATACCCATGCAGCGGGCAAAAAGCAGCCACATTCTTTGCCAAAATGTCACAGGAGCGGTCTCTAGGCCACGTACAGTTGTTCTTCTCCAGGCCATCATAATCTACATTGCTCTCAGCAGCACTGTCTTCCATGCCCCTTTTGGCCCATTAAACTGTAAAAGTATCCAATTGCTTTCCAAGTCCAAAGTCCACATTCTACCAGTGAACATTATGGTCACTGGCAATACCCTGTTCCCTAGTATCAAACTCTGTCTTAGTGTTCTATTGCTGTGAAGAGACATCATGACCATGGCAACTCTTACAAAGGAAAGCATTTCTTTGGTGCTTTCTTACAGTTTCAGAGGTCTGGTCCATTATTGTCAAGGCAGGAAGCATGGCAGCATTTAGGCAGACATGGCACTGGAGAAATAGGTCAGAGTTCTATATGTGGATCCGCAGGCAGCAGAAAGAGGAAGACACTGGGCCTGGCTTGAGCATTTGAAACCCCAAAACCCACCCCAGTAACATACTTCCTCCAACAAGGCCACACCTCCTCCAACAAGGCCACACCTCCTCCAACAAGGCCACACCTCCTCCAACAAGGCCACACCTACTCCAACAAGGCCATACCTACTCCAACAAGGCCACACCTCCTAATCCTTGTCAAGTAACTCCACTCTCTGCTGACCAAGCATTCAAATCTATGAGCCTATGGGGGCCATTCCTAGTCAAACCACCACAGTGTGTGCACACTGTCTTGTCTGGGACCAGACATCTACTTTTTAAAATTATCAAATATTTATTTACTGATAACTATATTTACTTATAACAAATACAAATACTTAACTATTAATCCTATAAATTCTTACAACTCCTTTAACCTAACCACTAAGCCTATTGATAACTATTACAACTATTTTCCTAACCTTTTAGAAGGATACAGTCTCTGGGGTAGGTCCTCAGTCATCAAGAACACAATCTCTGTGGTAGACCCTTAACGCACTTAGCAATCTTTCTTCTGGAATATCTCACACATCGATTCATCAGGGTAAATTGGCTATGGCAGTCTCACCTTAAATAAGACTTTAGGCTTTCTTCTCTCTGGGAGACCCTAGCCATCTGTAGGCCAACTTATTTTCTTTGCATCAGCAACTCTGCCGCTCTGCCTCAGTCTTTAAAGCCAGCCACAGTTCCGTTCAGGATGCTGTTCAGACAGGTCAAACCCCTCTAGGCAAAGCTGAGCCACAGGGTTTAGTCCTTGGCCTTTCGCTGTCTTGCTGAGGCTTTCTCTGCTCACCAGCTTCTTTCTGCCTCAGGGAGATCTGGCCATCAGTTCACCAGCACTTTCTCTATCAGGACTCGCTAGCATCGAAGCTCTCTAGCATGGGGCCCCTTTGGCTCTATGCATTTGTCCTTAAATAGGATCTCTCCTTGTTCCACCTGTCTCAGCTTAATTTGGGCTCCATCCACTTAGCAGCTGAAAAAAACGCCAGGCCAAATACTTTGTTTCTAGTCAATTAAGTCTTTCCTATTTTTCCTGATTTCAACCTTAGTTTTTAGTCCATTAAGTCTTTCCTGTTTTTCACCTGGCTTCAACCTTGTTTTTTAGTCCATTACATTTTTCCTGTTTCCTGTTTTTAGTCCACAAACTGATAAGCTAATTGGTCACAGCCAAGTTGATCTTCATGCCCCGAATTAAGAGACTGTATCAGAAACCCCTAGATATTTACCAACTCCCTACACATCTACTTTGAATGCATTTAAAAATTTAAAGTTGACAGTTTACTTTCCACTTCTATAACAAAAATACCACAGACAGGGTGATTTGTGAAGACGTTTATTTAACCCACAGTTTTGAGGCTGAAAAACAAGTGGCCCCCATTTTCTTGGCCTCTGGTGATGGCCTCAGCATAACAGATTAGCTGAGAGCACACACATCTGTGAAAGAGAATGTGGACAGACAGAAAGCCAGGGTGCTCGGAGATCAGACTCACGCCTGTAGAGGAACCAACTCTCTTACAGACCAGACACAACCCCACAGAATAGCTAAGCCTTTCCAAAGACCAGACTCTGCTCCTAGGCTCTGCCTCTTATGTCCCACCAGTGGTGGACATTACCTCACTGGAGGTGCAGTTCCAAAACACAGACCTCGGGCATACACTACACCTTTCTCAAATCATAGCCAGGGACTTGGGCGCTTATCCTCCCAGACCACTTGTGTGTGACATGACTTTAGATTTGGGAAGTGTTTCAGGGCCTGTGGAGCATCTCACCACCATTGATTATAGGAATAAAGTTTGAACACACTGCTGTAAAAGCTGGCATGGCCAATTACTCATAGCATGTTTCTGCCTTTCATTAGATGATCTTCAACTCCCAGAGTCCTCTCTGTGGAGTCTAAGGTACCCCCTCTATCAGGTCCCTCCTGAGGGAGGCGAAGAATTATTAAAGTCATTGCAGAAATGAATCTCACCATAGTTGTGTATCTCTTATCATAAGTGAAGCCATTCACTGCACACTGGTGACCAGGGTACAAGACAACCTGTATCTCACATGGCTTCCAGGAGAACTTCCAGTCCTAGGGATGGCTCCTCATGTTAAGGATAAAAAGGTCTTTTTTGCAGAGGCCCTAGCACAGGCCTGTGTACCATTGTGTATGACATCCTACAACAGGTGACAGCCTTATGCTGTCTGTCTTCCTGGGAGAGTTTAACGGTGGCCAGCAGCTGTCAGAATCAAAGTGGGTCAGTGTCCAGTGAAGGCCTGAGCTCTAGGACCTAGGAGTCTGTAAGCTCTAGGTGTGAGGAAGGTCAGTGGGGCTGGGGACATCTCTTCAGGTCAAAAGGTTACTGTCCCTGAGAGAACACCTACAGTGCAGGTCCCCTAAAATGATCAAAGAAACCTTTAATGAGGAGTTGGCTAAAATGTCCACCCAGAGAACACAACAATTCATCCTTCTCTACCCAGCAGCACCCCTCTGAAGAAGCTAGCAGTGCCCTGCATGTACAGCCAAGAATAGGGCAGCCAGATGTCCCGGAGTGTCTCTCTTTGAGTGACGCTCAGGCTTATGTACTTGAGTGGGCCAAAGTGAGAGAAGGCCTCGCCTGATTAGACACTAAGAGACACGAAAGAGCAAAGCCGCACTACTCCCGATTTCACCCCTGCTTGTTGATGGGTCCGCAGTAGGCTGGTTAGATTTAGATTAAAAAAAAACCTACAGACCATCCAGTTAAATCTGAATTTTAGACGAACAATGAATAGTTTTAGTATAAGTATGTCCCAAATATTGCTGAGATATACTGGAAAAGTATTCATTATTTGTCTGAAATTTAAACTGGACTGTCTTGCTCTTTTGTCTACAGTGCAGGGTGAGGGGGAACCTGGCACTGAGCATATACAGCCACACAGGTTCCACTGTCAAATCCATGAGTTCTGGGCAGGCCATACAGGGACCATGGCTAATGTAACAAGGACCAGGCCTCCCCGAAACTGGCTGTGGCTGCTGAAATCCCCCTTTTTTTTCACATTCTTCTGCCCCAGTGAAGCCCAGGATGAGACCGCTGAACTGCCATGGTCTTCAACCCAGATCATATTAAATTGAGCTCCAGAACAGAGTGAAATAAAATATGCATTCAGTACTTGATACATGTGTGATGCTGTAGACCAGAGGATGGGGTGAAGGAGAAAGGGATGGTAGAAATTTGTCTTGTCTACAGCACTCAGCACTGATCATCCACAGGACTACTGGGTCCCAAGAGATCCCAGACCATGATCCAGGGGGTATGGTCACCTCTCCAAAGCCCTCTCAGAGCACCCCACAATTCCACAGTTGTGGAAGTTTCTCTGAGAAGAGCAGAAATCTGGTGTGGACTTCTCTAGCATCGAACATTCATCCCCAGGATATCATGTGTGCAAGGCACCTCTATAGCAACATCTGGAATCTTCCATAATGTATCTGGCCTGGGGTTCATTGATGACATACTCTTGACAGTTGCTTGTACCCCACACAACTTGGGAGACACTGGCCCAGTGTTGGGTTCCAGTGTTGGCTTCATCCAGCAATCCTTCAAAATTACTGGGTACGTGTAGGTCATCTTCCCTCCTAGAAAGGAAAGGCTGGCCGGTGGCACAAAGATAGCCTGAGAAAACAGACGCCCACTAAAGATAGAGTGACTGTGTGAGGACTCAGACATACACCACACATGGCACTGGCATGAAAGGACTTGGGCCTCCACCACATGAATGTGCTGCCAACCCTGAACAGAGGCCGTAGCCATCTGAGGTATTTACCCCATGTGCTGCCGACCCTGGACAGAGGCCGTAGCCATCTGAGGTATTCACCCCATGTGCTGCCGACCCTGGACAGAGGCCGTAGCCATCTGAGGAGAGGCAGTGACTCTCGGCCAAGACCAGGCCCTTCCATCCTTTCTACTCTCTCAAGACTCGATATCCCCAAATTGGGGTCTTTGAGGGCAGGCAGTGACCAGTGAAGGCAGCTTAGGAGGCAAGGAGGGGTATGGGGTGGGTACCCTGAATGCAGCCCTCTTTGGCGTACACAAGTGCCTGCAACCCTGAACTGGCCAGGAGCAAACAGGCCTGCCCTGAAATATTAATTAAAAATACCAGAAGTCGGCTCCAAGCTGAATGCAGGTTTCTGTCATCCAAGCTCCTGGCCTGGCCACACATCTATGCACAGAGCTTCTTTGAGCATTTGTACCTTGTTATTCAGTCTGTGGCCCTTTTTTGTTTGTTTGTTTGTTTGTTTTAAATAGAACAAGACAAAAGTAGTGGACTGTCACAACTATAGGGTCTAGACCAAAAGTCTGGCTTGCTCCGCATGGAGACACAGTTGTGTGGTGACCTGGGTGAAGTGGACACAGGCTGGCCCCAGGGTTATGCTCGCCCCATAAGCTCTGTACACTCTCCTCTCTTCACACAACCAGCTCCACGCTTTCCTCAGATACCTGGCTAGGAGACGAGACACATTCCTGACTTGGAGGTCGGGGCTGCCTCCTCCACGGTGATTCCCTTCATGTCATCCGGCATTTGACCATCCGGGCGCCACACGTTTAGGTCCCCAAAGACACCAGTCTCGATCATCTCCTCCTGCCAGGGAATGGGGCAGTTGCCAGAGGCGAATTCTTGGAAGAACTCTGTGTCCGCTTTGTCAAAAACCACACCCTTGACTGTGGAAAAGGCACCTACGTCCTGAATGTTCTTGGCATAGACAGTCCTAGAGTCTGGGATGAATGGAGGGATCAGCATCCCTGTGAAGAAATGGGAAACAGACCAGAGATACCCACGGTGAGGAAACTGTTGAGCCAAGGGGTCCCCACAGACACACAGAAGACCCGCTGCTCTTCCTAACACTGACAGAAAAAGCCACCATCCTTTAGTGGACCCAGCCCACATGCCCAGTGCTCACAGACTAGAAGATGCCCAGATCTGGTTAGAAAGGTGTTTGGGGAGGGGGAGAGGGTGTGAGTGTGGGTGCGCTTTCCAGGCTGGCCTGAAATCACAATCCTCCTGCCTCAGCTTCCCTGGTGCTGAAGTATAGGTCTGATTCACTATGCCCTCTGGAAGTCTTAAAATAAATCCCAGAACTTGCCTCCTTCCCCAGACCCTCCTCTACAGTCTCTTCACTGGCCAACCATCTTGTAACCCTTTACACTTGGGCCCTCACTTCCTCACATGGCAACCGCACCTTCCCTGCAGCCCCAGGCTCAGAGCTCCTGCCCGGCCCCAGGTGGGCATCACAATGGCAGTTGTCAAACTGAACCCCACACCCCCCCCATGCCAGCCAGCTTCACTTCTTGGCAGAAGCTACAAGATGAAGGATTGTGTTGGCCTTGTAGAGCCCAGGTATCATTCGCCTAGCCTCCTGCCTCCTCAGGATATTCTGACCCTACCCTGCAATCCTGCTGTATATAAGCCACTAATTCCAGCTTCCCAATGTTCTGTATTAGTCCAGGCTGGCTGCTGGCACCCAAGCATGACCTCTTTAATTGACTTTCTCCAACATGCCTGACTCAAGCCTCCTGTGCCCCACCACTCCCTTGCCCTCAGAAGTTAGTCCTTGGACCTCGTCAACCAGTACCCTTCCTTGCTTCAGGGCCTCACGGCAGCTCTGCCAAGTATAGCCCATCTTCACATGAGTTGCTTAGTTCTTCTGCCCAAAGGTAACTTCTCTTGGAAGAATCTTCTCTCCTTGGCTCCTGACTCATCCTGTATCCCACACCCTGTATTCCGGAGATCCAAGTATCCAAGCGAGGCAAAGTCTGTCTGCCTCTGAAAAGTCCATCTGCTCCACCATGCTTGTCATGATTTTGCAGCCACAGGATACTGTGTGTGCCACATGTATTCATGTGTCTGTGCATCCACGTGTGTACAGCTGCTTATGCACACATGCTTATGGGCATGCGTGCATGTCTATACGTCCATCTAATGCCTGTGTGTGGTGTGGTGTGTGCATGCGTGTGTGCACATGCATGCATGTCTGTGTGTCTGTGTACCCCCTGCAGGAGAGTCTGTGCACGTGCATTTTCAAGGGTAAATGTAGGGCAGATACCATGAGGCAGGTCCAGAGCTTCAATACTGGCCTACTACCCACATTTCCACCTGACTTCCACCTGCCTGACCCCAGTGCACAGCCCTGGGATGCTGCACGTGAATAGAGGACTAGGCGAGCTGCTGGAGGCTCAGTCCATGGCTGACCCTGTCAATAAGGTAGGTCATCAGGGGTCATACACCACCAACTCCCTATGCCCTCTCAGGCTTATGGTGCCGACCATACCAGCTTCGAGCTGCCTCCAACTGATATCTTTGAAGAGGATGTTTGCCCTCAGTGCATCACAGGTCCCATTGCAGAAGCCCAGGCGCTTCTCCGGGTCCTTCTCCAACAGCTGCTCACAGAAGTCCTTGCTGGCCTGGCTGAACTTGTCTGGGTACTTCACGGGCTCTGAGATGATCCGTTGCTTCAGTTCCTTGTTTTCTACCTGCAAGGTGGGCAAATGTACCACTTTGCTTGAGCCCTGGCCAAGCCTCAAGCCTTGGGGCTTGGTGCTCTCCCTCACTGGGCTAGAGGTAGCTGGTGGTATTCGGTGGGCCCCTCCCAGGAGGCTTGACATTGAAAGGCTCTGATCTCAGGACAAAAACAAAAAACAACAACAACAAAAAAACTAAGTCATCAAGTGAAGCCCCCAGGCACTGAGGCTGTTTTTAAGGATGGTGCTGGTTGGCTTATCCACATGTTTACACAGCTAGCCCAAAGAAAGTGACCAGAACTGAATGTTGCTACTGGGGAGCTTGGCTGGGCAGGGATCTGTCACCCAACTATCTGAGAGAAACCTAAGGTGGAGAGCCTGCCTTACTTCTGGTCAGCTTTGTTAAGTCTCCCAAACAAAGCCCCATACCCAAAGTGTATGATGCATGTACACAGTGTGGCTCACTCCCCAGACATCCGCATTTTGAAGCCAACACCTCCACCATCTCTCTGGCAGGCATGGACAGACCAAGGGCAGCATGGGGAATGAGCAGGGCTGTTAGGACACACAGCTTGCCCTAATGCCCGACACTGTGGAGGCCTCAGTCTCACTCACTGAGACTGAGACACTTCTGCAGGTGGGGCCAGGGTCACATGACACCATAGAGCTGTAAGCTCAGGTGAGGACAAGGCAGTGACAAGCAGGTGGACACTATCCCTACTGGGACATAGGAGATAGATAGCTACTGGCTTCTAGCCCAGACCAACCTCTGTGTGTAAACAGACATGAGAAGCTGGGAAACAGTCTGGGGTAGTTGTCTGAAGTCTCAAGGGCAGTGGCCTGATGCCCCACAGTTAGCTAGATACCCACCAATTGCCTCCTTTGTGAAGTCTGCCCTAGAAGGGCCTAATGAGAGAAGCTTCAGTCTTACCAGGGAGAAATGCCCAATCTCAGCTAGCGTTTGTTTGCTCTGCCACCTGCTGGCTCTGGTGTGAAAGTACAGATTTAGAATTTCTCAATAGCTCCACCCACAGGTCTGAAGAACAGGCAGGCCTTGGGACAGACCATCACCGAGGAGCAGGACCCCAGAGCCTGCATCCCTTATATAGTTCTTGGCATAGCCCACCTACCCCTGTCTACCTCAGAATGGACCCTTTCAAGGCTTTCTGCCAGGCAGCATCTACCTTCTCTCCTCGGGCTCGGAAGGGTCCTCTGGCTGCGATCATCTCATACAATGTGACCCCCAGGGCAAAGTAGTCCACAGAGAAGTCGTATTCTTCACCACGCAGGAGCTCAGGGGCCATGAAACCTGCCATCGTGAATACATGTAGGTTCACAGATACAGCTGCTTTCCCACAGCACAGTCCCTACCCTGGAATCCCAGAACTACGGAAGCTCTGGCAGGACCCTGCCCCCAGGGGAGGGGGTTGTCTCACCACCAGTGATTTTTTTTTTTTTTTTTTGAGGGCATAAACCTCTTTGTTGTCATCGTAGGACACTGAACATAACCCTGGCTGCTACCTGCTGGATGCCCACAGTTGTAACAACCAAAATTCTCTTCCAACGTAGCCACAGACTCATAGGGGCAAAATTGCCAGGGTCAGGGATCTCACTCCTGTGAATGAAGCCTTTGCTCAGACTGAGGACAATGCAAAGCAGAACAGTGAGCCACGTGTGACTCGTGGGGTAGGCAGATGCAGAGACCCTGCTGTGGCTTTTTGGCTCTCCTCTTACAAGGATATGGAAGTGAGCCCTGTGCCCTGTAGTCCAGAGCAGGCCCGGAGATCCAGGCCAAAGCCAGAGGAACCCTGATGAGGTCACACAGTCCTATGCCTTTCTCACTTTGTCCCCTGGCAACATGAATTTTCTTTTATCACCTACAGTGAGGCTACAGCTGAACTCCCCCGTGGCCCTACCACATGCAGGGCACACCTATTACGTTCAGCCTTCAGCAATGAGGAGTAAGGAGCAAGCAGCCTAATGATGAGGAAGAAACTTGCTCAGGACAACACAGGAATGAGGAAACAGTGCCCAAGTCCAGCTTCACAGAGCAGCCCCTGATCGCAAACACTGTGTGGCCTTCTAGACAAGTGTGCCCTCCCTGGTCCTCCTAGCTATCTGCTCACACCTTAGCCATTTCCACGAAGGTGTCCACCCACCGCACATGCTAATGCCCAGCATCTATGGCGCAGTGCCTAGACTGTCTCCTCCCACTCATCCTGTTGGATTCTCAGCCCCACGTAATGGGCTGTGGGATTGTCCTGGGCTCCTCTGGAAAGTGAGTTGTTGGGACTGTCCCTCCCTGGAGGGAGCCATGCCTGCCACTTCTCCACTCCAAGACTTCACCAGAGTTCACTCAGTGCCACGCCCAGCTGTTACAAGCCAAACCCTGATTACATCACCCTTTGCCTTCATCTTTTGGGTTTTTGCAAATACTATCACTGCTGCAGAGCCAGCACCCATGAGTTACTGGATGAAGGAGCAAGTGGAGTTCTGCTTCTTCTGTAATAAACTCATCTCCTCATGGCAGGAAGCAGAAGACAGAGACACAATTTTCCTATATCCAGAGGAAGAATATCCCCCAGGCATAGCCTACAGTTGTGGTCTGAGCTAGGAGGCTTCAGAGGGGGGAAGAACTGTCTAGAACAATGCTCATTGATTCCTGGACTATCAGCTTCAAGGCTGCACCCTCACACAGCATTTCCAGAGCCTGTGTTGGGGTCCTAGGCAAGGGATTCATGTGATGTGTAGAGATGCCGCCACTTATCCACCTGAGAGTCAGGCCAAGCGCTGTAAGGTGGTGATTGGGTGGGCAATGGCGCCCTCTCGTGGTCATCCAGAGCAGGACCAGTTAGTAAGTTCTTCAAATCTTGCTCCAGTAGACCTGGGACTTAGAAACCCAAGTGAAGTTTGGGCCAGCTCATGAAAGAAGGTGCAGCCATGTCTTCATGAGACAAACTGTTTCCAGAATCCTTTTCTCAGATCTCCTTCACCCTGTGCCTGCACGGAGCCCTCAACACCCACCAGCTACCAAGACCCAGGCTAGACAAGCACTATGCCTCCTGAGGGTCAGTATGGATTTTTCCTACCCCAGAATGGAGGAGGAAAGCTCTTGTCCCTTTCCCTGCCATGGCATCAGGGACCTGGTAATGCAGCAACACAAAGCAAGATCCTGTCTCTACTCTGTTTACATCCCAACTTAGGTTCTACCTGAAGCCAGACAGCCCAGGGAAGGAGAAAATATCTAAGAAACGCTGTCAGAAATCAGCCTGAATACAAGACAATCCAGAATACGGAGAGAGGAAGGACTTAAATGCAGGTGTATATATTGCATACAAGTGTCAGGTAGATAGTGGTCACGTAACAGCCTCATATGTCTATGTGGTACGTGTTAGAAGCAAAGACTCGGACAGATTAAGTACACCATCTAAGGTCAGATAGCCACTCAGCATGAGCCTGGAGCATGCACCTACCCCAACTGACTGAAGTCTGTTCTCTCCCCCTATGTGTGCTATCTCTCTCCTTTCCTCTGAGAAGGAAGAAGACCAGCAACATGGGAAGTAGAACACACATGGCCGCATGTGTGTGTGCACTTAGACACAGATACATCTACAGTCACACAGATATATGCAAGAGTGCATGTACACAAAACACACACTGAGAGAGATGCATTCACATATGTGCACAGATACATGTACTGAGCACACACAGAGGTGCCTGTATACATTCACACATGAGTACACTCATATGTCCACAGATGCATGCATGAAATATGCACATATACAGATGTGCACATAGACATGTGCAGCCACAAAGACACATTTGTAAAGATGTACACACACATGCATATTTGTATGTATGCACACAGAGACTATCATGGATACATGCATACAGAGAGGTGCTTTCATACACATACATGCATGCATGCACAGAGAGAGTTGTGTGCCTACATACATGTACAAACAGATATGTGCAGATATACAGACGTGCACAGGTGCAAATGTACACATGTGCTTACACATAAAGAAATCCATGTGCACATGCAGTCATACCTACAAGACATACAACTGTATACACCATAGGAGAGCAAGCACACATGTAGAAATGTGTGTACATAGGTATGCACACACATAGAAAGACACTCATGTGAATAGCCTGCATATTAGTGGATAGCTACCAGGGTTTTACTGAAGCCTAGCAAGGGCTGGTTGAGGAAAGCCTCTGTCTTCAGGGATCTGTGACGTGACCCACACCGTAACCCTTGGCTCCAGCTTTTCCATAAGATACCCCAGACAAACTCATTCTGCTAATGCCTAGCAAGCCACTTAGTGTGCAAGTCCTGTACTCTCTGCCCATCAAGGTACCAAGGGGGCAGCTTTGTCAAGCCAGTGAGATTGTTAAGGCAAAGGGACTGTCTCTGAAGGGAACAAACAGTTCTTGAGCTGCTGAGCAAAACCTGATTACCACTGTTTGCCCTAGGGATTAAAGGAGCCACACTCTACAACCCCCACTGTTTGTATCACCACCTTAGGTCTTGGGGACCCTGCTGCCTCTGGCTCTGCGAGAGAGGATGACCCAGGCTTCTACTTGTACACAAAGCTTCTCTAGCTCCCTCTGCCAATGCTCAGTTCTTACCTGGGGTTCCTGCGTAGCCTTTAGTCTTACTCTGCCCTTCCTTCAGCTCCACAGCCAGTCCAAGGTCAGAAATTCGGATATTGCCTGAAAGTAAATACAAGCTGAGGTCACACATATTCCACAGAACAGAGGTGCCAGGTAGGCCCAGGGCTGAACAGTGTTCCCCTGCACAGCAACAAAACACACTATGCATATTTTATGTGCACATATACTACATTCTACACACACATATCCACTCCCCACAAAGATATATCTAATAGGCATACCACTTATACCTTACATACAAACATGTAACACCTGCCACACACATATGCATACATACATACATGCATGGATACATGCATACACACATACAAACACACACCATAGCTTACACCATTGTCCCTTATATCCTAACTGGGCCCCTCTGCAGTGACTTTCAAAGAGGCTGAAGAAACCATGCTTTGGGCTTCTGAGGCTGCTGTGGCCTTCACGCACTCCAGGGGCTCACCATCGTTGTCCAGCAGCACGTTCTCTGGCTTGAGGTCGCGGTAGACAATGCGTCTCTGATGCAGGTGCTCCAGGCCACTGATGATCTGTGCTGTGTAGTAGATGGCTCGTGGCTCTGGAAAGCCAGGGTTCTCCTCATCCACATTGTAGATGTGGTACCTGGGGGCAGAACACCATATAGGAGGCACACACACACACACACACACACACACACACACACACACACACACAC
>CAJQZJ010033015.1:8781657-8808545 GCA_907164525.1 Lophiomys imhausi | reverse complement strand
TGTGTGTGTGTGTGTGTGTGTGTGTGTGTGTGTGTGTGTGTGTGTGTAGATTTCTACTTCTTTGGACAAATGCCCAAGAATGTAATTCTGGATAGCTATGTGTTTGCTCTTAAAAACTGATAAGCTGATTTTCTAGGAATGGGCTTATCTTCCATTCTCACCAGCAGCCCTTGGAGACAGACACCCACAGTCTTGCGAGGACTGGAAGCTTGTTTATTTGGCCGTTCTGCCCTGGTAATGTTTTTCATTAACATATATTAATTGTACAAAACAATGAGTTTCACTGTGACATTTCCATACATATGTAATATATCCTGAACATATCAGTCCCCCTATTACTCTCTGGATGCCCCTTCTCTTCCCACTGCTTTTCTTCCCAAATATTTTTCCCCTTCTACTTTGATGTTTCTGGGAATATTTTTGCATCAATTTTATCTGCCTTGTGTATATGTTAAAAAACTTGTGACACTTGTGTGAGTCTGGCTTATTTAATGTGAATATATCCAGCTCCACCC
Source organism: Lophiomys imhausi (assembly GCA_907164525.1). NCBI lineage: Eukaryota > Metazoa > Chordata > Mammalia > Rodentia > Muridae > Lophiomys > Lophiomys imhausi. The sequence continues at coordinate 8,808,030 of CAJQZJ010033015.1, read as the reverse complement.
ATTTTTCTGAATATGAAATTATTTCTTTGTTCTTTGTGGTTTTAATTGACCTTTCCCCAAGAGTGAACCACACAGAGTGCTTTCCTGTAGGCCAGTGTGCCAATCAAGAATTCACTTTGGGGTAACATTTTTTAGTATCTTTCTACCATATTCTAACTGTGGGACTCTTTGGTTCCTATCATTGACTCTGAGGAATCCTGCGCATGTTTGTCAGATGGGTGCTTCTCAAATGTCTTCTCTGGGTGGCAGCATGTCTTTTTATTTTTACCTGGGCTTTCATGAGCTGAAGTTGGTCTGACCAATTTACAGATTTCTTTTTGTGAGTTACTTTCTTGGTGTTAAGTCTAAGGGCTCTTTGACTAGCCCAAAGTTCAAAGACGTTCTCCCATATCTTTCCCTGAAGGTTATATACTTCCACCTTTACATTCAAGTTCATGATCCACTTTGAGTTCATTTTTGTAAAAGGTGTGAGATGTAACTGAGGCCTTGTTTTCTAATGAAGTTCCAACTGTTTCAGCGCCATTTATTGAAATGTTAAAGGTGGAAGAAGGTACCAACTCCACAAAGTTGTCCACACACTCACTCACATATATACTCACACATACACATATTAATAAGTATTAAAGTTTTAAATTTTTATAATTTATATTTCATGTGCATTGGTATTTTGCCGCATGTTTGCCTGTATGAAGGTGTTAGGTACCCTGGAACTGGAGTTACAGTTGTAAACTGCCATGTGGGTGCTGGGACTTGAACCCAGGCCCTCTGAAAGAGCAATCAGTGTTCTTGACCGCTGAGCCATCTCTCCAGCCCCCTTAAATTTTTTTTAAATGTTTAATGTTTATTTATTACTTCAATTTACTCTCCATCACAGCCCCCTCCCTCCACCCCTCCTGGGCTCACCCTTCCATCCTCTCCCCCCCTCCCACCTATCCTACTACTCCTCCAATATGGAGTGCCCTAAATATCAGCCCCCTTCAGTTCAGAAGCCATAACAGCTTCCTCTTGCACTAGGGGCCTATATGAGAGCTCTACTAGGGCAAAGTGTCCCACTAACAAGTAACAAAGTCTATGTTTCTGTTCCTTTCAGTCTGCTGGTTGTAGGAAAGTTATCCTGCACTATATAGCTAAAATCCAGTTATAAGTGAATAGATACCATGTGCATCCTTCTGACTCTGGGTTAGCTCACTCAAGATGAGCTTTTCTAATTCCATCCATTGGGCTGCAAATTACATTATTTCCTTCTTTCTGATAGCTAAGTAGTATTCCATAAATTAAAAAACAAAACAGAGTTTGCAATAATTTTGGTCTGGCAAGATGGACTCGTGGGTGGGGTGCTGACTGCCACACCTGACCACTTGAGGTTGATCCCTGGGACCCACATGGAAGGAAGAACACACACCCTCAAGTTGCCCTCAGACTGCCACACACACACGCATGGCACATGCATGACCCCTTCTCTAATAAGGAAAAATGAATTTTTAAAATGTAAGGGAGGATGGTTAAAAAAGGGAACTAGTCTCTGCCAATGTCACATTTCCTCTTTCTCTAAAGAAACCATCATATACACCAATTTCTCTAGGGGCTTTGGGAGTTGCTAGCAGAGGGCTGGATGGTTGAATCTAAATTTACAAGTGTAATAGAATCATATAGGGCAGCACAAGGCAGGGCAGTGTTTCCCCTGAAACAGACATTCACCTCTGACGAGGGGTAATACAATAGTTCTTAAAAATCATGGAACTATAACCCTGCGACCAAATATTCTGCCATTTCACTGTGTAAATGGAGAATATCATAAAATACCACTAAAGGCTAATGCACACATTTTGGTTTGCGTGAGATCTCAAGGGGAAAAAGCCTTTAGCACACTTTGCTCTACATCCCACCATGGCCAGACCCAGAGCCTCACCACAGGACAGAATCTCTTTTTGAAAGGAATTGATGTTGTGCTATCAGGGATTTTGTGTGTGCACACGTGTGTGTGTGTGTGTGTGTGTGTGAAGACATACTTGGTTATTTCCAGTTACATCTCTCTTCTTGAAAAGGACATAATTTTTTGTGGCTGACAAAAATTGATATTCCCCTGTTGTTGAACACTTAGGTTGCTCATGTAACTCAGCTTTTGTGAGTACAGCTGCAATAAACATTGATGTTCAGGTATCTCTGGGGTGTACTGACTTAGAGTACTTTGGGTGAATAACCAGCAGTGGTATAGCTGGGTCATATGGAAGGTCCACTTTACGATATCTTTTTAATTTCCTGAGTTCTCTCTGTGGTACCTGCTCCTGTTTAGTGGAGGCCAGTGGTTTCTCGGGTCCTTCCCCTCCTTGTCAAAGTCCAGTGGAGATAACTTCATGGAGTTATTAGAGGTCAATCCTCACCTGTCATTGATCTTCCCTTCCCAGAAGCCTGACTGCACTGACAGTCAGTGTATTTCTCAGACTGTCTGTTGACATTTTGTGCCTCGTATGGAAACAGGGCTGTGCAGTTGTCCATAGTCTTTGTCCTGCTGTTCATTCCTGTCTCCCATGGGTCTGAAGCTGACATAGCTTCAAGGAAGTTCTTCCTATCTTCAGTTTAAGAAGGTCCCAGAACTGCACTAAAATCTTGTACAGCCAAAGTCACAGAGCTTGACAGCCTAGCCTAATACAAAAGCATAGTTGGGCAGGGCTTGGTGGTGTAGGCTTTTAATCCCAGCACTCGAGAGGCAGAGGTAGGGGATCACTGTGAGTTCAAGGCCAGCCTGGTCTACAAAGTGAGTCCAGGACAACCAGGGTTATTACACAGACAAACCCTGTCTTGAAAAACCAAAACAAACAAAAATAAAAACCACAGTTGGAGCTAAATGAGGAATAAGAAGAAAAAAGATTCTGTTTGCTTATGTCTCAGGGCAGAGCACAGCCTGGGTGGCTTCTCATAAAGTCCTCCCTTGCCTACATTACTACAGTCCATCTAGATTGCCTCCCAGACATGATGGCATGACCATTGAGCTCCCTAGACAGGCATCCTCTCAGGGCATTCCTTCATTTCACAATGTCTAGATTTTACCTTTACCCCTATAGATTTTTTCCTAGATGTGGGATTCTGGCTTGACCACTCTTTGCTTTCAGCATTTTTTTAAAAAGACCTGTTTTTCTTTTTTAAGTATGAATGTTTTTCTCACATGTGTGTAAGCACAGTACATGTGCCCATGGAGGTCAGAAGAGAGAATTGGACCCCATGGAACTGGAGTTATGGATGGGTGTGAGCTGCCATATGGATGCTGGGAACCAAACCCAGGTCCTTTGTAAGAGCAGCAAGTGCTCTTAACCACTGAGCCGTGTCTTCAGCTCCCTCGTCCAGCACTGTAAAATCATTGTTAATTTTATTCTGGCCTCTAACACTATGTGTGTGAGAAAAGAGGGGAATTTCACAACACCCAGCTGGGGTAAAAGTGTAGGGCTTCTTTTTCTGGGGCTGCTTGGTGGAGCACCCAGTTCTGTGTTCTCAGAGCATATTTCAGGAAAACTGCTCTCTACTAAGGTCTCAGCCCCTCCCCTGACAGACACATGGTCAGGTCACATTGACAATCTATGTGTGGTCCAGACCAAACTCATGCTTCTAGAAACTCAGAGGCGGAGTTAGGAAGGTGGATCTCAAAGAGGTTCAGAAATAACTCCCATTTTGTTCACATGTAGAGTGTCTACATGCTCAATGACAGATGATACCTTCATGTCTCTGTTCGCCAATCCCCAGGCTCGGGTCTACACATGCCAGCTCTAGTTACACAGGTTATCTTCAGGTGCCCACACATCTAGTTCCAGGCCTACAGACAATTTCCCATCCCTGCACATCTGGATCCAGGTCCATGGGAACCTTTAGGTACATAGAAGATGGGGCCCCTGGTACAGAGAGGCCCCAGACCCACAGGCTGTGGGCAACCAGATCTCAGCAACTGCCATTCACTTACTTTTAAAATCCTAACACTGTAAGTGGGTCTGTGCCAAAGAGAATGCACAGGACTGATTCACTGAGAAGTTATAAGCATCCAAGCTAAAATGATGTAAGTCCATTTGAATTTTAGAGTATCTGTTTGCACACAATTAAGTCATATTGGGTGGGAGCAGAATGAATGCTATGTGGTTTTTCAGGGTTGTTCTTCTTCCAAAGAAGCCAGTTTGGTTATAGGGGTCATTGGGAGGGAAAGCCTACATAGATGTGACAACAAATGAGTTCCTAGTGGTGACTGACTGTTCACATGGGCCAGGCTTTGTCTTAGATGCATTTGAAAAGATGCAGGGATCATCCCACCTCTGTGGCATCTTGTCCCCTTCCAGAAGTAGACACCTGGCCAGTAGACACTGCTTTCAACTGAAGTTGGTTGCACATTCAGAATTATGGAGCTCTTCCCATCTGGAACACAGGGCAGTGACAGAGGGACTCCTATAGAATACCAGGTGGGAACATACATCCAGAATTTGTAGTCCTTTGTTATCCACTTATCCACTCACTGAGTTGGACCCTTGCAGTGCCTCCAACTGTCAACACAGCCCACCAGGATATGAGAAGCTCAGAGGCTCCTCCCAGTAGGTCCAGCATCAGAACCTCATCAGCAAGAGCTGGGACAGAAGTACTTTCAGATCCCATTTGTAGGAGTCCCTCTGCAGACACAAGGAATCTTAAGGTGCTCTAGTCCCTCTGTCCAGCAAGGGACAGGAAGACATTACCCACATGTCAGAGACTAGAAGACAGGATCTGTCCCTGATAGCACCTCTGCCTTTGTTCACTGCTGTCCTTTGCTGTTGTTTCTAGCCATTCCCTCTGTGACTCTGCCCCTGCCACCATCAGCAGGAGAAAAAATATTGATTGAGGACAGGGCTGTGGGGCCACTCCAGGCAGTTATAGGGACATTTCCACCTCCACCACCCTAATGAGGAGGGGAATCCCAAGGATCTCAAGGTCCCAGGGACCTGAGTGGTGGGATGCCAGGTCCCAGGTCTGTGGCATTTTACCTGGAAACTGCCAGTGTGTTTTCCCTCCAGAAGGAGAGGTGAGGCACACCCTTGCAGGCTGCTCATACCAGAAATATGGTCCCTTCAGTTGCCAGCAGGGTAGATTAAGTTGTCAGCCAAGGGCATCCCAAGGACCAACTGACTTCTGGGACAGTAGAGGGCAGATAGCAGACAAGCCCCAACCTTCCTTTGTGTTTGTAGAGGCGATAGTGGAGAACTGATAGCTGGCTCTGATACCTTTGGCCCCATACAGAGGAGACTATAAGCCCCAGAGGACGCTTTCTGGGCCCAGTCCTGGCAATCAGAGAGACATGGCAGCCCTGCAGGAGAAGAAGTCATGCAGCCAGCGCATGGCCGAATTCCGGCACTACTGTTGGAACCCGGACACTGGGCAGATGCTGGGCCGCACCCCAGCCCGGTGGGGTAGGTGTGGACCATCTGAAGGGGGCATGGGGTAAGGCAGAGGGGCTACCAGCTGGCAGGACCCAGGCCCTGCAGGGACACCTGGGGACACACTGCAGGCCATGCCTCATCTCTCAGCAGGAAACCATGGTCCCCAGATGGCCCTGAGGCTTGGACTCCAGAACACCTACAACGCAGGTCCGAGACTGGTCCCAACTTAGCCATAATTTGGAAACAGCATTTTAAAGTTCTTTCTGAAACTAATTTTTTTTTAAGTTGTAGCAAGAGTTCAGATGACTTGGGAGGCAGGGATTTATTTCAATGAACTTGTTCTACTACTGTCAGAGCTGTCACGACTCCAACATGCCAGGCTTATATGGAGATCTCCCTGATTTCCAGCCTGTATCTGAAGTGCCCTGTGTAGCTATCATTTTTTTTTTTTTTTTTGGTTTTTCGAGACAGGATTTCTCTGTGTAACAGCCCTGGCTGTCCTGGACTTGCTTTGTAGACCAGGCTGGCCTCAAACTCACAGAGATCCGACTGCCTCTGCCTTCCAAGTGCTGGGATTAAAGGCGTGCACCACCACGCCCGGCTCAGTAACTAACTTAAGTGTGGACTAGGTGGGCTAGGTGGATATACCCACAGTGTCCCTTTCTTACGGCTATGCTGTGGTGACCTGGGGGGGGGCCCTTCCTTCTGGGTTCACTGTAAGAGCAGAAGTCCTCACTGACTGGGAGGGAGGCCATGCAATTGTTCAGGACATGCCCTGAAGAGTAAGTCTTCCACAAACAGGAAATACTCCTGAGACCCCCCAAAGAGTGAATATCTTTGAGGTTCTCCAGGACCCGCGGTATGGGAGTTACAGATAGCATGAGGGGTACAGTGAGGGCTTTGTAGGGCTACATCCCTGGGGAGTACAGGATATGTGCCACCTTACTCCTTAGAAGGCAGGTCCCAGGCCCTGTTCCTTTGGGTTCCCTCAGCAGCCCTACGGAGACAGTCCAAGGTCCTCCAGGTCTGCCCACAAATTACACACTATTTGGCTGACCCTCTACCTACCCATCTCAGGGGGCTAGGGAACTGAGACGAGAATAGACTCAGAGAGGGTGGTATCTGGTGGCTCATCTCTGGGGCAAGTCAGCGAGCCTCAGCTCAGCTTGGCCATGTAGGAGATGTGGTACACCTTCCTCAAGGCTCTGAGGCCTCCTAGAGGCAGAGAACACCTCTGAGTCTCTGGTGACTTAGGAAAATACAATCAGTTTCAGGGCAGAGAAGAAAGGGGGAAGACACAGTACATCAATGGGAAACACAGAAGCAGAGCTGGTACTGGGACCATCCCAGGAAATGAGTCACCTACAGAAGGAACAGCAGATGAGGCCCTTGGGTCGCCAGCTCTCCCCCTGGGAACCTCGTATGGTAGGCCATGCTGAGCCTCCTGCAAGCCTCCTTGATGACTGCAGTCCCACTCAGAACTTTCTGGAATCATTTCACAGCCTGATTCGAGGTCGTGGCCACAGTTCCTGATAATAACAGTCTCAGGGGCTGAAGAAAGCATATTTCAAGTAAAATGACAAAAAATAGGGCAAGTTTACTCTTCAGGGAGAAGGCACACACAGCGCTTAGAGGAAACGGGGGCTAGAGACCCATAGACTGAGAATAGCATTAAAGTCTCAGTGACTAAGTCACACCCCGACACAATCTTTCTCTGTGTGACATGGAACTCTTACCAACAGTAGCTCTCGGGCTGTGAGATTCCATGACACTGCTCACATGAGGGATCAATCCCGATGGTGGCAAAGTTGGGATCTCGCATGTAGGAGATGCTGAGCCCCCCCCCCCTCACTCCCCATGAGTGATAAGTCAGGAAGAGGGCTTATGAGGCAGGATGGAGCAGCAAACAAAACTGAGATTCCTGCCTCTGGGGGGAGCTCAGGTCCCAGGAAGGTAGATGAGTGGCACAGAAGCCACAGATGGCAACTGCAGTGAGCATGTCAGCCCTGCAATGAGAAATCTCCATCTACTGGCCCTTTCTGAACATGCGTGGGCATCCGCCCCTCTAGACCATGAAGCTAACTGGGTGCACTGCCTTACTAATCCTATAAGCACAGGGTCAGGCCATCGGCCACTATAACATCCAAATCCAAGAGAGTACAAGGCCTCCACGGAACCACAGTTCTGAGACAAGCCATTGCTGTGTTTGTCCTCCAGGGAGGCCTTGTCCCCACCATTCCTCATCCCCATTGACTTGGTCCTGCCCTTCAGTCATTTTTGGGGTCACTGGAGAATAACTTGATGGGAGACAGACACACCCACATCTTGCATTTGAAAGGAGCACTCCATGTTCTTAGAGACCTTCCCAGGAAGACCAAACTCAAGGGCAGCAACAAAGACCCTCCTCCAGCAACATGTTCTTTAGCAATGGTTCCATGACTAAAAACTACTCAAAACATGACTGTGGGGACTTCTTCACAGCACACAAGGCTGTGCCCCAGAGCAGTGTGGTCTCAAGTCTGATGGAGGGATTAGACTTGAAAGGAATATCACCAAGGAGGTCTTCAGGAGTCCATGGAGCTTGGCTCAGTTTGGGGCTGGAACACTTACTGCCAATCATGGCTCCATGTGCACCTCCTTCCACCGATGTTTGAAGCAGCACTGCTGGGAGCCGCAGGGGTGGGTGTACTCAGCATGCCCACTGTCCCTCTTCTCCACAGGGCAAGCTCCTGTCAGGTCCTCAGAGTACAACCTGATACATCCTCAGCCACAGCCCTGCTAGCCAGATCATGCACTGGGGGTCTCCTTGGCCAGCAGCTGCCTTTCTCTGCCTTTCCCTTTCTGTAATGTGAGGAACAGCAGGAACTCCAGAGTGCAGAAGGACAGGCTCTGGGATCCGGCCATGCTGGCTGTGGATACAGTGACCCATGCACCAAACACACATAGTTGCCACTAACATGCAAGGGTAGTGACAGGATCCCACGCAAGGCCATGCACATGCCCTGAAGTTCTGCTTGTGTGAGGAAAAACATATTAGAGATATTAGAGTTAGAATGGGACAGGGAGCTCCAGTGTGAATTTATCTTTTAAAATTCACCTGTTGTAATTGTAGTCTTGGAGGCTTACCGCCTCTGTCTGCTAACCTAGGCCTAGTCCTGGAAGCTTCCAGCCTCTGTACAATCTAATCTAGGCCGAGAATGTTTTCAGCCTCTGAGACTTACTGCTGAATAAGCTCACCCTCTTTAGTTCTTTCTGAACTCTGGCTGGTTCAATTCAGCTGTTCTGCCTCAAACTCCTCTCCAATATGACTTTCTCTACTTGGCCTCAAACTAACTCTAGCAATCTGTTCTAATTCTCTGGCTCCTCATTCTCTGGCCCGTTCTGTCTTCACCTGTGTCTAGCTTGTTCTCTCTTCAACCTGTCTCTGTAAAAGTCTCCCAGTAAAACTGACTCCTCCTTTCCTCCCTCCCTCGGTGCTGCTCTTTGACTTCAACTGCCTCTCAGCTCAATGACTCAACCGAACTGACTAGACAGAGCTCAGAGACCTGCATGCCTCTAACTCCTCAGAGCTGGGATTAAGGGAATGTACAACCATGCCTGGACCTAAGCTTTTCTTTACCTGACTGAAACTTGCTTCATACCAGGCTGGTCTTGAACTCAGAGATCTGCTTGCCTCTGTCTCCTGAGACTAAAGGTGTGTCTGTATTCCAGCTGGATCACACAGACCTAGAAGGTCTTTGGACGTGATCTCTTGCCAGAGCAGCCAGGTTCTGAATTAAAATTCCTCTACATTCCAGAGCTGGGGAGGGTAAGAGGGTGCCAACGAGCTCAGAGATTCCACTTGGATGAGAAAGTTCTGAAACTCAGTAGAGGTGCTAATGACACAGCACCATGAGAGCCTAACACGACACCAACTGTGCTCCGGACTGGAGGAAGTGGTGGGTCTCTATCATTTTTGTTGCCACAGCTGAGGTGGCTGCTTCCAACTCTCTCTTCGCAGTGTGGATCAGCCTCTACTACGCTGGCTTCTACGTGGTCATGACCGGGCTCTTTGCCTTATGTATCTACGTGCTTATGCAGACCATTGACCCCTACACCCCAGACTACCAGGACCAGTTAAAGTCACCAGGTAAGCATCAGAATGGCTTCAGCAATGCTCTTGGAGTAACCTACAGCAGGGCACAGCAGAGTCCCTTTTGCCCCCACACCCAAGGCAAGAGTCCCCACAGTTTCCTGAGAGGGACAATGACCCTAAATTGCTAAGTCTGACTTTGGCTTTAGTTTTAAGCAATGGGAGGGGCTTAGGGAGAGGGTCACAGAGACTTCTTGTCTGCGTACTCACAATATATGCTGATGTGCCCACGGGGAAGTATCTGAGATGATGCACAAGAGGTTGCTGGCAGGGAGTAGGCCCGGGGGGTCCTAGGAGAAGGTCTAGGGTGGACATACTCCCTTGCTCATTAGTCCCTGGGCTGGAGAAGAGGAGAGAAGAAGCCCAGCCATCTGAGGCTGAGAAACATGAAAAACAAAGCCCTGGCTCACAGAAACAGAAAGTCAGAACCATGGATGGGCCAGGCTGAGTACATGATAGATGATTCTCCACCAATGGCCAGGTGGTGTTGCAGAAAGGATGAGCCACTTGATATGAAAGCAGGAGAGAATATCAACACTAGAAGAAGACAGGGGGCCAGGGTGGCTCCAGGCCACTCTTTCATGAGTCTGCATCATGAAGTTACATCCTGTCTGTCAGCAGAACCAAGACAGCACTCAGTGGATGTCCGGCAGACAGCAGTGACTCACTGACCCCTCTCTCTCTCTTACACATAACTTGTTAAAAATGCTTTTGCATGTTATCAGAGTCAGTGAAGCATTTTTTCAAGTATTGTTGACATTGTTCATTTGTGTGAGTACGTACATTGAGAGGACAACCGACAGCAGTTGGTTCTCCCTTCCCGCCCTGTCCCCACAAGGTCCCAGGCATCACACTCAGGTCACCAGGGTTGGTGGCAAGCACCTCCACCTCCTAAACCATCTTGTAACACAACTGAAAAAGATTGTGTTTTTGTTTTTGTTTTGTTTTATGCACATGGGTGTTTTGCCTGCATGTCTGTCTGTGCACCGCATGTGCCTAGGACCTGCAGAGGCCAGGAGAGGGTGTCAGATGCCCTGGAACTTGAGTTACAGATGTTTGTGAGTTGCCACGTGGATGCTGGGAATCTAATCTGAGTCCTCTGGGAGAGCAGCCAGTGCTCTTAACGACGGAGCCATTTTTCCAGACTCCAAATGAAAAATCTTTTTTTCCCCCCTTTGAGACAGGATCTCTCTATATAGCCCTGTGTGTCCTGGAACTTGCTCTCCATAGACCAGGCTGGCCTCAAACTCACAGAGACCCGCCTGCCTCTGCCTCCCGAGTGCTGGGACTAAAGGCATGCACCACTGTATGTGGCTCCCAGGTAAAGAATCAGATGTGTGTTCAGTCCCTTTTCCCTAGAGACCCACCTGCAAGCCATGGGAAGCCTTCCTCAGAGGTTCACATGCCTTGTGCCAACCCTGCCCATGACTCCCCCAGGCTCAGTGTCCCCTATGGAGCGTGTCGCTCACTGTTGCTGGGACTGGGCATCCAGAGTCTCAGGCACAGACCTTCATGCCCACTGTGCTGCATTCCACAGAGGGCAGGGACCCCAGACCCGTGTTCTCAGTGCTCTTCTTTATAGTGTTACTACCGAGCTTCCTTGGCTGTAGGGAGCCTGTCTTGTAGTTTTCACCTCGGACGGTGAGGACCTGGAGCCACCTCAGGTGTACTGCCTGTGGCTAGGGCTTGCGTGAGTCTAAACACTCTAAGGGCCAAGGGCTCAGTGTAAGTAAGCACTTGGAGAAACTGCAAGGAGGTGTTCTTTCCTGGCAGGGGTAACCTTGAGACCTGATGTGTATGGGGAAAGAGGGCTGCAGATTTCCTACAACGTCTCTGAAAACATCTCCTGGGCTGGCCTCACACACACCCTCCACAGCTTCTTAGCAGGTGGGTAAGCGCGAATTCAGCAGTGTGTCTGTCTCCTAAGAGAATCACTGGGGCCTCAGGACTGCTTCCGTGGACAGTGGGGCGGGGTGGGGGGGCTGGCTGCTGATCGGGTTGTGTTCTACAGGCTACACCCCGGCATCCCAGCAGGACAGCATCAACTGTACGTCCGAAAAGTACTTCTTCCAGGAGAGCTTTGCGGCTCCAAACCACACTAAGTTCTCCTGCAAGTTCACTGCAGACATGTTGCAAAACTGCTCAGGGCTGGTGGACCCCAGCTTTGGCTTCGAGGAGGGAAAGCCTTGCTTCATTATTAAAATGAACAGGGTGAGTACCAAGGGCCCCGAGTCAGAGACAGCCCCCTCCTCACACTCAAAAACTTGGCCCAGCCGGGCGATGGTGGCGCACGCCTTTAATCCCAGCACTCGGGAGGCAGAGGCAGGCGGATCTCTGTGAGTTCGAGGCCAGCCTGGTCTACAAAGCGAGTCCAGAACAGCCAGAGCTGTTATACAGAGAAACCCTGTCTCGAAAAAAAACAAAAAACAAAACAAAACAAAACAAAAAAACTTGGCCCTTCATCTACCCAACCCTGACTCCATACACATTCATCAGTTCAGCTCCTAAATACGAATCTAGAATTTTCTACTCAGTGTCTTGCCAGCCCTACAGCTATAAATGCTGTGCAAATAAGACACAGAGGTAGTGGAGAGATCTTAGCCAGCAGGCGCCTTGAGATGTGGATTCGGGGTGAGAGAAGCTGGGGACATTCTACATGGTCTTCTGCACCAGAAACAGGAGTCTTTTGGGGTCAGTCCTATAGGAGTCACTGAGGCTTTGGTGGTAATGGAAGCCAACTGACAGCAAGTCTTGCCAACGCCCTAAGAACAGGGACAGAGTAAACAAGAGCCAGAAGGACAGTCAGGATGAGAGGCGCTCAGGCAATAGGGGCTCAGACTGTTCAAAAGACCAAGTGACAGGTGACACCGAATTGGCCCCACTGCTTATTTCCATTTCATGGGGCTTTAGAAAGCCACCCCCGCATGCACTGAGCCTAGAAAGCCACCCCCGCATGCACTGAGCCTAGAAAGCCACCCCCGCATGCACTGAGCCCACCACAAAGCCCTGTGGCTGGGGATGGCTCCCCAGAGCTGCCTGACAAGTGGGCTGTGATCAGGGATCCACTGTCCCATGTGGCAGCTGACACTTTTGCCAAAGGCAGGTCCTGCTCAGAGTTCAAGAGACAATGACTAAGGCTGAAGAAGTCTGGGGAAGGAATGTGGGGATGTGGGACCCACTGAGAGCAGGAGGTAGCCCTATTCTGCAGCAAGAAAGGAAGCTTCTACTCAGCACAGCAGGCCTGAACATGGTGCCAGTGACTAGGGTCCTCTGACTCAGCTCTGACACTGCCTCCCACCCTCCTACACCACGGTACCATGGGTTGATGGCTCAGAAGCATGCGTGAGTATCCACCTGCACACCAGGGCACATCGCAGCCTTTCTTCTAGATTGTCAAGTTCCTCCCCAGTAACAACACAGCCCCTCGAGTGGACTGCACCTTCCAGGTGAGCACAGCTGGGGCATGGTGGGGTCAGGGATGGGGATGGGACCCAAGTTAACCCTGAGCACATGCCAACTGTCACCTGGTCAGCCAGTGAGTGCCAGGAGTAATAACACAGGAATAATGCTGTAGAAATGGCTTCTCCCTTATCAGCTCTGTGCAGTTACTCATGTTTTAGAAAGTCTGGCATCGATGTGGGTGACACACCATTCTATGACCATTTTGTCTATAACATTCCATATCACCAACAGCATAGAGGTTTAATATGTCTACTTAAGTGGCATTAATCTCAGAGAAACCCTCTTATGAAATGACTAAGTACAATATCAAATATTAAACGTATCTTCATGAAATGTTTTCCAAGGCTTGTTTTCCATGTTGAGCCCTAACCGACCACATCAAAAGGGCATGTCCGCCGGGCGGTGGTGGCGCACGCCTTTAATCCCAGCACTTGGGAGGCAGAGGCAGGCGGATCTTTGTGAGTTCGAGGCCAGCCTGGTCTACAAAGCGAGTCCAGGACAGCCAGAGATATTCAGAGAAACCCTGTCTCGAAAAACCAAAAAAAAAAAAAAAAAAAAGGGGCATGTCCATGAGTACTCCAAGAAGATCTGTCCCCTCAGAGCTTTATCCCTAGGACTTCAGGCATGGTCTTCACTCTTTTTGTTTGGTTGGTTTTTGTTTTTCTTTCTTTCTTTCTTTTTTAAGATTTATTTATTTATTATGTATACAGCGTTCTGTCTGCAGGTATACCTGCAGGCCAGAAGAGGGCACCAGATTTTCATTGTGGATGGTTGTGAGCCACCATGTAGTTGCTGGGAATTGAACTCAGGACCTCTGGAAGAGCAATCAGTGCTGTTAACCTCTGAGCCATCTCTCCAGCCCTGTTTTTGTTTTTCAAGACAATGTTTCCCTGTGTATCTCTGGCTATCCTGGAACTCACTCTGTAGACCAGGCGGTCTTGAACTCAAATGACTCTGCCTCCCTAGTACTTGTGCTGGGATTCAAGGCAAGTGTCACCACCACCATTCGGCTTCTTCACTTTAATTATTTTGCCACACACAAGCTGACCTGAGATTTGAGAGGTCATTGTTCCTTCATGATGTAAGCTACCCATTGGGCAGGTCTGACTATGACTATGAAAGGGAATAGATTGTATTTATACTTAACCCAGAAAACTGCACAGACTCTGAACCTGGCTTTGGCCAATGAGCTCTTGGACGTGTCAGCTCTGATCTCACATACTATAAGGAAATACCAGCTTCCTTGGTCCCATCGCTCAGTCAAGACCCTGAGATGGGATAAGTGGGGTGGAAAGTGGCTGAGGTTTGGCATTTTGAGAAATTATGCTCTTGCGGGACTCTCAGCCCTGACTGTGAAAGCTGACAACATGCAAGGCTAATTCTGTTGCACTAACATGCAGAGAAGTTTTGATGTGATCACTGGCATTGGTAGCAGTGTGTGCCAAACAGTACACACACAACTCACACATGTACTTGTGCACAAATGAACAGGTGTCCTAGTGCCTATTACTCTCAGCTGTGGCTTCTCCTCAGGATGATCCCCGAGAGCCCCAGAAGGACATCGAGCCCCTGCAGGTTGAGTACTACCCTGCCAATGGCACCTTCAGCCTCCACTACTTTCCCTACTATGGCAAGAAAGCACAGGTGGGTCAACTTTCCTCTGCCCCAACACACTTGCTGGGAAACCTCAGACTGAGCAACAGCAAAGCCATTTTCTACAAAAACAAGACAAAGGCAGAGCAAAGTGATTCACACCTATAATCCCTGCACTTGAGAGGTGGAGGCAAATGGATCAGGAGCTAGAGGTTATTTTGGCTACACAGCAAGTTCAAGGCCAATCAAGGCTGCATGAGATTCTATCTTGGGAAAACAAGCAAGAAACAAAGAAAATGAGTGAAAGGTATAACTTAGCCAGTCCTGAACATTTAGAAATGCACTCCCCCCAAAAACTGAATATCAACCTGATTCCCCGAGGGTGCAGTCCCTCATGCTCCTGGTATCTGTTAATCCCTCCAAAGCATTTCCTCTGCACTCCATGCTTCTGTCCTCATTTGACTTTCATATCCTCTTTGCCCTCTGTACTCCCGAGAGTTAGTGCTCCTAGCTGCTGTGGCCAGAAGCCAGCCTGTCTGTGATCCAAGGCTCCTTTGGGTCCAACAGGCCTGACCTCAAGACAGACCCACAGTGGAGTCCTTTGTCCCCTCCCTTCTTCAGTTAGTTTTGTTTTTCTTAACATAGGTGATTTTCCCCAAGCGTCTCACCCCCCCCGTGTTTCCACTTCAGCCCCATTACAGCAACCCTTTGGTGGCTGCAAAGTTTCTCAACGTCCCCAGGAACACAGAAGTCCTCATTGTGTGCAAGATCCTGGCAGACCACGTGACCTTCAACAATCCCCATGATCCATATGAAGGGAAAGTGGAGTTCAAACTTACAATACAGAAGTGAGAAGCAGGAGTGGTTGTTCACACTTACTGCTACCCAACAGGCCACTCCCTCCTGACTATTCATCCTCTGCTGGCCAGCGTGCAGTCAGTTCAAACACGGTCCAGAGCTGGCACCACTGCCCATCTGCTGACACAGGAAGTGCTCCTGTCCAGCACTCCCCTGAGCATCACCAGCTTTCCACTAAGTTCTTATGTGTTTGCAATCCAGCTGTAGCTGTGGGGTTAACACAGGAAACCAGTCTTGCTGTCACTAAGGAGACCCCAGAGTGACCCACCTGTCATCATTACTGTCCTGTGATCATTTGTCTGTCCTGCACTTCAATACGAACTATGGGTCCATATCAGTGTAACACTGGTCACCCCAGCATGACACATGCCCAGTTCGTGGTTCTGTGACTACAATCCCTATGCCATAAAACCAAACTATATTGAAGTTATTCTTATTCTGTGTGAAAAAAATCATGTTTTTCCTGACCTGGGGGTGGGGAGTTTACTAAGAACCAAACACTCCTTTCTTTAAAACCTTTCTATGGTTTCAATCACAATACAAGTATCTTTGACACCTCAGCCACTGGGGTCAGGCATCTCAGAGATGGAGCTTGCAAGGTGCAGGGATGCTCTGAGCACTCCACACAGCCTGCCACTCTGGCCACAGTCCTACCCTGTTGCCACCTCCTGTCTCTCAGCCTCGAAGGTCTCAGACCCATTCCTTGAAGATGTTCTCACTTCATACTGCCTCCTTCCCATGCAGCCAAAGAGCAAAAGAGTGTGCATTTGTCTTTTCCCAGCTGAGACGGAACACTCAGGAGGACGGACACACACACATGCAACCAGGTATAGGGCTTCCTGGGGTGTAAGACCTAAACATGCATCTACACAGACCACTCTGTGTACCCTTTTCATGTTCCATAACCTGTAAAATATTTTAAAGTAACTCAAGAGTTGGGGGAAAGGGTCAATTTTCATTTCCAATAGCAAATAAATAACTGGTTTCAAAAATATCCACTGATTTGACCAAGCCAAATAAAACATCTAACCCTCTGTCTTAGGGTTATTGCTGCTCTGATGAAACACTGAGACCAAATTGGGGAGGAAAGGGTTTATTCGGCTTACACTTCCATATCATCGTTCATCACTGAAGGAAGTCAGAACAGGAACTCAGTCAGGGCAGGAACCTGGAGGCAGGAGCTGATGCAGAGGCCATGGAGGGTGCTGCTTAATGACTTGCTCCCCATGGCTTGCCTACAGCCCAGGTGTATGGAGGCATCTTAATTGAGGCTCCCTCCTCTCAGATGACTTTGAGTCAAGTTGACATAGAACTATTCACACAAGTGACCCCTTGTCAACTTGACACACAAACACATCAAGCCACAACCGTTCCTTTCTCAGTCATCCCCGAGATCTCACATTAAAAAATAAAGAACTTTAAAAGTTTTTACATCGTCTTTACAAATTGGAACACATAAAAAGACCAGTACCTTTAAAATATCCAGTCCCTTTAAAAATCCAAAATCTCACCGGGTGGTGGTGGCGCACGCCTTTTATCCCAGCACTTCGGAGGCAGAGGCAGGAGGATCTCTGTGAGTTCAAGGCCAGCCTGGACTACAAAGCAAGTCCAGGACAGCCAGGGACTATACAGAGAAACCCTGTCTCAAAAAACCAAAAAAAAAAAAAATTCAAAATCTCTATTAAAAGTTCAAAATCTCTTAACTGTGGACACTTGTAAAAATCAAAATTAGGTTAAATACTTCCTTACTTCAAGAGGTAAGAACCAGGACACAGTCACAATCAGATCAAAGCAAAACCAAACTCCCAACAGTGTAAATAACACAATGTCTAATGTCTGGGATCCACTCACAATCTCCTGAGATCTTCCAAGGACTTGGGTCCCTTCTCAGGCTCTGCCAACTGCAGCACACAGAGCTTGTCTTCTAGGCTCTGACTGGCTCCACTCCACCACTGCTGTTCTTTGGTCATCCCATGGTACTGGCAGCTCTAAAATGTACTGGTTCTCTGCTACACTGGGGCTGTACTTTCACCAATAGCCTCTCCTAGACTCTCTTCATGGTGCCAGCCTCAATGTCTCTCTATGGCCCCTTCTATTCTGGGGTCTCAACTACTACAGAGGCTGTACCTTTTCCAGTGGCCCATCCTGGCTTCTCACAGTACCAAGGCTCAGCTGCTTTTCATAACAGCATCCCCTTCATCCCATCAAAACCAGTACCACCTGTGTGAGACTCACACTTCCAAGTTCAGCTGGCAGCTGGAGATACAACGTTGGCCATCTTTGGAACACAGCTTCTATGTGTGAACTCTGAAGAAACTCTTCCCAGATTTTGCCTCAATGATGCCGGTTTCTTCTTAATTACCTCTAATTTCTGAGCCCCAACTGACCGGTATCTGTTGTCCTGGTAAAGCATGGGCTTTACTTTTTTAGTTCTGGTCTCTTGTTAACCACAGCTGATTCTTCAGCTCCAGCTGACCAGAATCAGATTCTTAACTCAAAAGTCCCACTAAAGTCTGTTTCCCTCTTAAGCTTTACAGACAGGTCTCCATCATCTGTACAGCTGTCAACACTCTTATCTTCCAAGCTCCTACAGAACAGCTCACTGAGCTCCACACATTCAACGGCTTTTCTAGCCCAGAGTTCCAACCAAAGTCCTTCCACAATCCTCCACAAGTTACTTTGGTCATGGTGTCTCATCACAACAATAACCCTAACTAAGACAAGGATAGTAGGATAGTGGGGTATTGCTGTGATGAGACACCATGACCAAAGTAACTTGTGGAGGAAAGGGTCTATTTGGTTTACACTTCCATATTGTAGTCCATAATTGAAGGAAACCAGGACAGGAACTCAAATAGGGCAAAATCCGATGCAGAGGTCATGGAGGAGTGCTGCTTACTGGCTTGCTCCTCATGGCTTCCTTAGCCTACTTTCTTTTAGATCCCGGGACCACCAGCCAATGGATGGCCACACCCACAATGGGCTGGGCCCTCCCACATCAATCACTAATTAAGAAAATGCCCTACAAGTTTGCTTATAGCCTGATCTTTTGAAGACACTTTATCAGTAGAGGTTCCCCTCCTGTCAGATGAGTGTAGCTTGTGTCAAGTTGATATAAATCTAGCCAGCATGCCCTCTTTCATGCCTAGCAGTATTTCCTTCCCAACTAACACAAAATCTGCTAGCTTGAGTTTTTTAGGGCAGCCAGGGACAGCAGCTTGTTCACACAGCTGGACATCTATTGTCCCATCTACCTACAGTTCTCTTTTCCCCACACAGACACTGTACCCACCAAGCACCTTCTATCTCTATGAATCTAACTTTGGGTGCCTCACGAGTGAATCACACACTATTTTTTTCTGACTAGCTGATGTTGAGACTCAGGTTTCATCATGTGTCAGAATTCCCTTTTCAGTCGAGACTAAAGATGTAGACCACATCCTGTCCTTTATGTGATCAGTGGGCACTTAAATTATTTTACCTTTCTGTTATTGATAACTAATGGTGTTGTGATCACAAATGGAAAACTGTGTCGAGATCTGCTTTCAAGGCTTTGCACATATACCAAATTTTTGTTTTTAATTCTCTGAGGGGTAGTCCTGTTTTCCACCAAGGTGACTCGATTTCCTGTCCCCACCAGCAGAAATTCAGTTTCTCACATCCTAACCAACATGTGTGTGTTGTTCAGCTTTAGCAAATGCCTCAGATAAGCCATTTAGTGAAGAACAAAGGTTCACTTTGGCTCATAGTTGTGGACTTCCAGTTGACCAGGTTGATCTATTGCCTAGTAAGTATCTGGTAGGCCACCATATCATGGAAGGGCACAGTGAATGGATCTGGTTCACATCATGGTCAAGAAGCAAAAAAGAAAGGACTCAGATTCTAGGATCCCTCTTAAGGGGTGGTCTCCAAAATGGCTTGAATACTTCCCACCTCTTAAAACTCCACAAGTAAGAATTAGCCTGTATGGGCCTTGGGCTGGGAACAGGGCTCAGATTAGTAGCATCTACCTAGCTTACACAGAGCCCTGGGCTAGAACCCCAGCATACATAAACTGGGTGTGGTGATACATGCTTGTAACCTGTACTTGGGAGTCGAACAAAGGTAGAAAGAACAGATGTTCATGCTCATCTTCAGGTATGTAGCAAGCTCAAGGCCAACCTGGGATGTGGGAGACCCTATCTTAAAACAACAAGAACAAAACAAAAACACAACTACCATGCAAACAAAAGCTTTTAGGAGTCATTCCAGATCCAAGCCATAGGAACTTGACATCTTCTGTATTTTCTTTCATGAGTCTTCATCCTAGCAATGATGTGGTATCTCTTTGTGGTTCTAATTTCCATTACTCAAGCTCTCAAACCACTGCCAACCTTCATGGGGAGGTGCCTAATCACAGTCTTACTCCCTTATCACCATGCTCTTTGCTTGTTGTTATTCAGTTTTAAGGGTTCTCTTCATTCTATACTATTAATTCTCTATGAAATTTTGTAAAGTATCTTTCATTCTATGGCATGATCATCAATCTCATTGTCAACCTGACTAAACTTAGAGTCACTACAGAAACACTTTTGGGTATCTATAAAGATGTTTCCAGGGAGGTTTAACTGAACAGAGAAGATTCACCCTAAATGTGAGTGATCATGGTACCGTCCCATGGAGTGGCATCCAGACCTGCACAAAAGGAGAAAGCACCCTGAGCATTAGCATTCTTCTCTGCTTTCTGAGCACACATGAAACATGGCCAGCTGTCTTCCCATGCCTTCCCACCATAATGAGGTATACCCTCACAAGGTGAGCAAAAATTAGCCCTTTCTTCAAGTTAATCTTTGTTGGGTGCTTTATCACAGCGATGAGAAATGTAATCCACGTCAGTTAGCATTGTTCTATTCATAGTGTCTTTCAATGTACTTTGAATTTTTTCCTGAGGCTTACAGTGTTTGATGTCTTTGGTGTCATGAGGAAATTATTGCCAAATCAAACACTGTAAGGTTTTGCCTTGTTTTCTTGTTTCCAAGTCTTGGCTCTTATATTTAGGTCTTAGATCCATCTTAGCTTGATACTTAAATTTTATTTTGTATGTGTTTTACCTGCATGTATGCCTGTGTACCATGTAGAAGTCAGAAGGCATGAGATCCCCGTGGAATTGTAGTTACAGATGGTTGTGAGTTACCATGTGGGCGCTGGCAATCAAACCTGGGTCTTCTGCAAAAGCAGCCAGTGCTCTTAACTGCTGAACCATCTCTCTAGCCCCTCCGTTAGGTTTTCATATGGCATTCCATCAATCTAACTTCATTCACTTGGATGTAGTTCACCCAACATCATTTGTTGAAGTCTGCTTTCCCCTCTGGACAGTCCTGGCATCGTTGTCTAAAAACACTTATCAAATGTGTGATTTGCCCTTGCTTTGCTAGTCCAGTAGTCTGACCTCCTGCCCATACCAGTGTTCTATCGTTGTAGCCTTGCAGTGGGCTTTGAAGTTAGGAAGTCTGGGAACTCAGAGTTTTATTCACTTCCAAGATTGTTTTGGAAATTCAGTGACTTGAATTTTTTTTCCCTACAAGATCGTTTGTTGGAGTTTGGGTAAAAATCCCTGCGGATAGCACTTATGTCCTCTCGGCAGCGTCATCTAGACCACGTGGCATGTGATTTCATTGCTGTCTCTTAAAATTTCCCTCAGCAATGTTTTGTAGATCTCTTTCATCTCGTTGGCTAGTTATGAAGAATTTTATTCTTTGATAATGTAAACTTATTTCCATCTCTTCACTTTGCCTTATTGTTCGAACGTGAAATGTCCTTCTCAGGTTTATGTATGGAGTGCCTGGTCTGTAGCTGGGAAGACTACTTGGGAAAGTGATGAAGTTTGGGAGGTGGAGTCTAGCTGGAGGAAGTAGGTCACTGAGGGTGTACCTTTAAAGATTACACCTGACCCCACCTCTGTGCTAACTTCCAGTCTGCCATGAGGTAAGCAGCCTCCTCCTCTGCACACTGTGGCTGCCATCATGTTCTGCCTTAACAGGGCCTTAGGATCAACAGAACCAAGAACTGCGGATGGATTCAAATCTCTGAAGCCAAGTCCAAATAACCTAACCGTGTTGTTCTCGGATGCTTTGGGTGGGTGCAGTTTGTGATGGTTAATCTTCTCAACTTGAAGGGATCGATCTGGGGATTAACTAAGACACAATTCTGGGTAGGTCTAAGAAAGATGAGCCAAATGGAGAAGACGCTTCCCCAGAGTGGGTAGCAAAAACAGAGCTACATTTCTGGAATTCTCCCCAATGCTAGTGCATCTGCACTGTTGTCATCCTTAACTGACAGCAGAACCCAAACTTCCTCAGCCTCTCAACATGGACTGAAGACCAGTGGCTCCAGACATCCATCAGTACCAGAGGGGACTGCTGAGGCACCTTATGAATTAAGCAGCTCGCCCAGAACGTAAGTAGCCACTGGTGGGCACTGACTACCCAGTCCTCAATGTGTCAATGAGTCTAGAAAGTCCTTTTTGCTGTATGTTCATTCTATGGGTCCTGTTTCTCTCAAGAACCCTGATAGCTACACAAAAGTATGCACCTTGCACTTCATACCCTTATGTATTTTAGTGGGTTCTTTCGGATTTCCAATACATAAAATTGTATCATCTACAAATGGAGATCATTTTACTTCTTCCTGTTAAATGTGGATGTTCTTCACTTTTTTCTCCTAACTTCCCTGGCTAGAATTTCTAGTACTACTATACTGAATAGACATCAGTGGCCCCTCACCCTGTTCTCAACAACTCCTCACACCAAGGATCACGTTCACTGGCTGTTCATTTATGACTTGGCAGGTTTTCTATTCATTTGACGACTATCAGATGTACTAACAGTCACTGAATTCTGTATCATGGTTTTCCCATATCAGAGATGAACGTATGGGTTAGTTTGCTGGTGTTAATTACATTACGTGCACAGGAGCTGTTCTACTTTTTTCAGAGCGTTAGTTTTAAGTTATGAAGGAAACAAAATGTGGAGTTGTTGTTCCTGTGTTTACAGGGGCCTGTGTCCTTCCTTTTGGTTCTGGTCGCTGCTCAACACCCTTCCTCTTATCTGATGGGTTCTCATGAGTTCTGACTACTGGACAGTCAACTACAGTGGGGATGAATTCCCTCACCTGTGATTTGGAAATGATTTCATGTCTCCTCTTTGAAAAACTTTTTAGGGGAAAAGGAGTCCAAGTTGAAGCAGGGTCTTACTCTGTAGCCTAGGGTATGAAATTGAAAATCAATTCATAAAAAGTCTTTAAAACGTAGTATATATGTGCATGTGGGGAGGGCACATGCTGTATATGTGCACATGGGTGGGCACGTGTGGCCAGAGGACAACTGTGCTGACAGTTCTCTACATGGTTTCCAGGGGTTGAACTCAGGTTGCCAAGCTTACACAGCAAGTGCACTATGGTCTGAGGCGTCTTGTCTGCCTGACAAGATTCTTTTTCTCCAACATAATAGTTTTATTAATTATTTGGGAATTTTGTACAATGCACCCCAATCATACTAGCTACTTATTCCTCCCAGGCCAACCCTCCCACCCTTGCACCACACCCACCCCATAAAACCACCAAGCCCAGTTTGTGCTGCCCATATACACATTGGAACATGGTCAAAATCCCAGCAGTCAGCCCTTAGAAAACGGAACCCTTCCCACCCAGAAGTCATCAGCTGTGAAAGGGCTACACTTCAGGATCTTTCTCAGTTAACGGCTCCCCTGACAGGATTCTTGATGGATGCCCTTTTACTATGTCTAGTGTTCTGAATGTTTTCACCTATTGTCTCATGGCCCCACAGATAACAACTCTCTGGATGTTACTGAGGAATTTGGATAAACATGACAGATTCCCTTCTTGCTGCTTTCAAATTACCTTTTAGAAACCTAAAAAAATGTCCTGTTACCCTCAGTTTACTTGGAATTCATTTCTTGAATGCTTAGTTAGGTGGCCTTTCACCAAGTTCGAGTTCTTCAGCAGCTAAAGTTCTTCATAGTCTCTTATCCTTTCTCCTCTCCAAATGCATGTGTTGGTGCTGTCCCTTAGATCTTTAACACCATTGTTCCTTCTGATCCTCAGACTCAGGAACTGCACTGTAGTGTTTGCCAGTTCTCTTCTGACACCATCTAAGGAATTTTATTTCAGTCCATTTCTGCCCTGGATTTCTTTTCTCTTTAGTTCGTGAATCACTTTCCTGGCTCTCATCTTTCCTCAGTTCTTTGAGCATCTGAGATGTCTGTTGACAATATTGTGAGGACACATGGTCATCATTCTCAGGGAGTGTCTGCTGATTTACCTCTTCCTCAAGTGGAACACTTTTCACTTTCTTCCTGTCCTCTTTGGTGAAGACAGGACATTCAAATCTGCTCACAGAGGCCGGAAAGTGAATTCTATCTCCTAAGGGTTGTTGCAGTTTGTGTTGATAGTTGTAGGCTATCTGCATTTGGATCAGCCTGAAATGGCACCTCAAGGACTTTTCAAGCCTATTCTGTGCCTTGCCGTGGGCATGCCAGTCACCTCCCCAAATGGAAGGCTGTTTTTAATGTCTGGGTCTTCAGTGTCTGGATTCCCAAAGGGGAAGAGAAAATGGAGAGGAGGGGTAGGAAAGAAGGTGCCAACCTTTAAATCCCTGGAAATCTAGTCACCAAGGGCTTGAAGCCATGGTGCAGCTCCAGTGTCACATACCATCTTGTTTGTACCTACTTCAAACAGTCCCTGGGCAGTTGTCTGGCAGATTCTACCTGGCACTTGTCAAGGCACAAAAAGTACTAGTGTGCCCACTCCTTGTCTTCCCAGACTGCTCTCAGTTTCCTAGTTTTTCTGAAAGTCAAACCTACAAAGTGAGCCTCACCTGTCAGGATAGAGGAAAAAGTCAGAGAACCAACTTCTTTCTGTACTTGGCACTCAGGAAAGACACTCATGACTCCTCCTTTCCCACTTCCTGCCCCAGTTCTGCCTGACAGTAGAGGGACTCTGTCCGTGGGCTGCCTACCTCCCACCTTTCCACTTATGGCAATCCAGAGTAATTTTGGAGTACAGTCCTGAGTTACAGAAACACAGAGCTTGTTTAAAATGCCCATGCGCGTTTTATTAATAAAAACTAACAGTGCCAAGTTAAACAAGTCCAACAATTAAAGTCTCTTTATATTCCATAAAATATTACAGAAAAGTTTATTTGTGTTTCAATAAAAAGACCATCATTTTAGAACAGGCAGCTAAGGGCAACTGTGCAGTTATCGAGTTCTTGTGAATAAATTTTAAGAGACTATTGCCTGTCAAATTCCTTTTTCTTTTTATAAAAAAAGAACTATTAAAAATGATTGACAAATTTTGAGTTAAAAAACTGTTAAAACATTCTCTATGTTTAATTTCAACTTTATAATAGATTACAGGAAGATGCTTATGAAACAAATACAACATTTGTTTCAGTACACGTCTTTAAATGATAGACTTATAAGTATGTAAACAACTATATAATAAAAAGTTTCCAAACGTAGCCTGTAAGAAATCAGGCAAATTTACCATAAGCAAACTTTCTAGACATTTCCATGGCTGCACCAGCGTGGCAGTAAACTTCTTCCAACAAAACAAACAAACAAGAAAAACTAATTTGCAATTTGTTGCTGCACTAGAGAAAAAGTGTACAAACCTGATGGAATTACGACAGTCAATATAATTTAAGGAAAAGTAAAAATAGTAAGACATATGGCGCTTAATGTTTAAGAAGCTTTGCTATTGGCTTGGTTCTTTGGACACTGCATGATTAACAAGTGGAAAAACTCATCCTAAAGCCTGGCTGTCCAACAATTGGGTGCTGAATGTCCAATGCAGGGTAGCATTTTATTATTGTCACTGGTGTGGGCGCAGTGCAGTTTCCTCAGCAAACCCAGCAACAAAACTGTTGAGGGGCAAAATAAACTTCAAACTTAAAAAAAAAAAAAAAGAAAGAAAAAAAAGAGAGAGAGCAAGAGAGAGAGAGAGCAAGACAGAAAACACAAAATCCTAAAAAGCAAATACAGGCTCTGCATCAGCACGCTGGCTTCAAAACACATGCGCAGTGCGGCTCAAACCGCGGGCACAATCCTTACTGGAGCTGCACATCTAACTCCACAACTCATGGGCATCTTCTTGGGAGTAAGCCAAAAAGAACAGAAAGCCCTACTTTACAAGTTTCTCTTCTCTAGGTATTTTTTTCCTGAAGCTGAACTTGAAGGGGAGAAGGAGTCTAGAGGCTGAGTAATCAATCCTCCTCGTCGTTCTCATTAAAGTCATCGTCGTCGTCATCATCATCCCCAACATAGGAAACAGGGGTCTCTACCCTGGAGCCGCTGTACTGAGACCCATTGGAGCTTGTAGCCAGCATCCCATCCGCACCATTGCTCAAATCACTGCAAAGACAGGTCAGTCAGTGGGTAGAAACCTGCTCTGTCCAGCCCATGAAAGGCTGGACATAACCCTGAGGGGTGGGGTTTTAATTACACAGCTAAAACAGAAAAATTTCACCATCTGCAATATTAGAACCATAACCTGCAATGAGGTTCACTCTGCCGGGCTATCCCCCAATCCATCTTTTAAAACATGTAACAGCACAGTGAATGGTCACTAGAACTCACATAAGATCCCTGAGGTATATATAGACAAAGGTAGTGGATCAGGAAAAAGAATGGGTTGGGGCATCAAACACCAAACAAGAAACACTGTCTTTGTAAGGCACAATCCTTAATCAATCAATCAATCAATCTCTTTCTCTAACACATACACACACCCCAGCAACATGGGTCAGAACCAGAATCACTAGGCAGCATCACCAAATATCCAATACAGGCTGAGCTGATGGCACACTCCCAGCATTCAGTACTTGTCAATTACTATAAAGCCATAATCACTCTCCCTAATCCTTTTACTGGTACTTGTCGCTGGAGT
>CAJQZJ010033015.1:8741763-8781647 GCA_907164525.1 Lophiomys imhausi | reverse complement strand
CCATAATCACTCTCCCTAATCCTTTTACTGGTACTTGTCGCTGGAGTTACGAGATTCCCACCATTAGCTTTCCCAGTAACCACCAAAAGCCTCAGATATCAAAATACTCGCTGTTTTAACTGTAAGTTTGGCCATTTACAAAGAAATTGTAAGGCTAACAGCCTCAGAGACCAAAATGGCCAGCATGGCAAAAATCATGGTACTTTTCAAGCCAGGTGGCAAAATGGCCTGCGCATTAACTCTGGGAAATACAGTAACAGCACACAAGCAGTTCCTGGTGGCAGAAAGTCGAGATTTCCTGGAATTTGTAAACTTTTTGGGAAAGGTCAGCATTGGACAAATGAATGTATGTCCAAGAGGGACATACAAGGTAATCTTTGGCAGTCAGGAAGAAACTTTGGGGTCCTATCTCAAGGCCCCAGAACAAAATGTGGGAGCCATTTCAGACAAGAGCAGGTGAGAGTTGTTACCAAGATAGAGCAGTTGACAGTTACCAGGTTATAAAAATAAACTACTGATACAAAAAGCACTTAATTCATCAAAAATGTCTGTTAACTCATTTAAAAATGCAATTTTTAGTTCCAGTCCATTTGAAAGCTACTGTTGAAAACTGTATAGGATTTAAGAACTTATAGTTTTGTAAGATACTAGTTTAGTTAATTGCACAAACATGCTGTATTTAGTCTCTTGTATATGTTTTTGAAGTAGATAGTACATAGATTAAAAAACAAACAAGCAATGTTTCTCTATTTAGATATACAGACAGATAGATAATAAATGGTTTTCAAAAACCTCAGAGACCTACAGAAGATGGCATTTAAAATGTTTTAATAAAAGGTTTTTCTGGGGCTGGAGAGATGGCTCAGAGGTTAAGAGCACTGGCTGCTCTTCCAAAGGTCCTGAGTTCAATTCCCAGCAACCACATGGTGGCTCACAACCATCTACATTGAGATCTGTTGCCCGGGCATATATGTAGAGCAAATACTGTATACATAATAAATGAATAAAAAAAAAAAAAAAAGGTTTTTCTGACAGAGAGACATCTGCTCCTGGCAGCACCCTGAATATAAAAGATGACAGGCATTAGAGAAACAATTGTGGCAAGATAGTCACCGGACAAAAAACTGCTGATAGCAGGCTGTCTGTCCGATCTGTGACCAAGCGGGGCACTGAAAGCCAACTAACCAATGTTACGGAGGTAAGGTAGGCCAGTCCTTTCATATTCCTCCTTCACAGAAAAGTTTGTCTGATATTCTGGGCCAGTAGGCTGAAGACTGGATGCCCTAACAGTACAGAAAAAGCCATGGGTGAACTGTTCAGGTAGCCAGCAACCTCTGTCATTACTACAGTTTTGGAAGTTGCTTGCTCTACACTTCCTACATACTTAGGTAATAATTAAATTTCCTTGTAAAGTCTCTGATGGAGCTGAAAACTAAATAATTATAATCTTACAATTAAGATTAGTTGTATAAGATTTAAGAAATGTTTTAGGTCTAAAAGATATTATAGGTTGATAAATGCAAATAAAAATAGAAAATGATATAGGTACAAAACTCTACGCTAGGTATTAATAATAGATACTTTCTCAAAGGTTGCTAAATACAAATGGACTGGACATTGTAAATATAATTCTTGATAGATATGATAAACATCTTTATTATATGTAGCACACACACACACCATTTTTTGAACTAAAAGGGGGAAATGTGATCTGAGTTTATTAAAATAACCAATTATGAGAATGTTTTTGTTTAATCCCAGGTGTGAGGCTGCTTAAGACACAGGTGTAAAGTATTAACTGTCTCATGAACTGGCAGGGGCGTGGCTTAGCCAGCTGAGCAAGTTTAACACAATGGACTTTGAGAAAGGGATAAAAATCCAGAGCCCCAAGGAGAAGGGGGCTCTACAAAGAAGAGAAGGGACTATAAAGAAGAAAGAGGTTGCTGCTCTACAGGCTGCTGCTGCTCCCCCAAACTGCTGCTTGCTCTTCCTGCTGCTGTCTCCAGGTTTGATGGACTTCCACTGAGACTGGTATTACCCCCAAAGAACACAACAACCCTAATCAGCAAGAAGTAGCCTAAAGAGACCTATGCCTTTCACCTTCAACCTGCATAGTGTTGGGGGGTTGGAGGAACAAGGAGTGAAGGGAGGTAAAGTATTAAGTAAAATAAGTAGAGTATATAACATAATAATAAAAGCCTCTTGCTACAAGTAAAAGGTCTGTCAATATAACACAGGAAGTAAAAAGATGAAATAAAATGCAAAGTATTAGGCTGGGGAGATGGCTTACTCATTAAAGTGTCCTGTACTCATGAGGATCTGAATTCAGATCACAATGGAGATGGCTGAGAGATGAATGGGTAAGAGATTAAGAGCACTGGCTGCTCATGCAGGACCTGGGTTCAGTTCCCAGCACTGATATAACAGCTCACAAGTCTGTAACTCCAGTTCCAGAGAACGAACACCCTCTTATGGCTTCTACAGGTACCTGGCATACATGTGGTGCACAAACATACAGGCAGACAAAACACCCATGGACCATACAAATTTTAAAAATACATAATTTTAAAAAGCCATACTTGGTAAGTATGTGCCCATAACCCTAGAACCAGAGGACCAGAGGGCAGAGACAGGCAGATCTCTGGAGCTTGCCCAACCAGATTAAGCCAGTCACTGAGCTCTGGGTTCAGTGAGAAACACTGTTACACACACAGACACACAGACATACACACAGCAAACAACAACAAAACAAAACAACCCAGAAAAGTTGAGCTATTGTCAACTGGAAGTTGTTGTTGGAGGGAGTCAGTTTGTTCAGGTGTTCAGGGATGTGGGCCCTAGGAGTGCCCCAACAGCTCCAGCAGATGCCATCCACATACTGGTGATACTCAGCGACCAGGAATGAGAGGATGAAAGGGACAGAGAGTGTAAGGATGTGAAGCCAGGAGGGAAAAGTGTCGGGGAGAATAAAGGGAAAGTTGGAGGGAGGGAACAATAGGTGGGTTTGATCAGAATACATTACATAAGGGCTGGAGAGATGGCTCAGCCGTTAAAGGCTAGGCTCACAACCAAATATATAAGAATACATTACATAAGTGTATGAGTATTAAATAAAATACTTTCTAAAAAGAAAGACAAAAAAACAGTACGCTTTGACCCAGATATGAAGACTTGAATTCCCAGCACTGAGGGAAGACTGAGGCAAGGGGATTCTAAGGTCACAGTGGGCCTGGCTGTAATAGTGAAACTGTCTTGATTTTTAAAAAGTTAACGACACTTGTTATGCAAACCTGATGACCTGAGTTTATTCCAGGATCCCACAAAGAAAGGGGTAAAGCTGTCCCCTGACCTTCGCACTCACATCAAAAACATAATAATAGATTTTTAAAAACTGGGTCGAAAAGCACTTGCCACACAAACCTGGGACCAAACTTTGACTCTTGGAACCACATAAAGGTAGGAGAGAATCAACTACATACATACATACATACACACTCCTTTGACCTCACATCGCACAAACACATAAATAGTAACAATAAATAAAACAAAAGTTTTTAAAAAATATAAAGTGTATAGAAGCAGAAAATGAGACTGTATATATACTGTACCATTAGAAACCATTTAAGAAAACAAGTAAGGAGCAATTAAAAACAAAAAGAACAATGGCCAAGTGTTGTGGTGGTGCACGTCTTTAATTCCAGCACTTGGGAGGCAGAGGTAGGTGGATCTGTGAGTTTGAGGCCAGTCTGCTATAAAGAGCAAGTTAGGACACCCAGGGCTACACAGAGAAACCGTCTCAAAATAACAGAACAACAACAACAAAAATCCAAAAAAACTAAAAAAAAGAAAAAAAAAAAAACCCCATCGTTGTCACTTTTCCTGCCAGGGGGACATGGGTAGATTTGTCCCCACATTAATATGTAATACTTTTCTAAAAATAAAAAACATGAATTAGTTAATTTTTGGGAATCGGTGTTTTACGGGGAGATAAGCACACTGTGTTTCCTTGCCTGGGAAGAAGACACCTGCTTGGGCCAAGCCCAGCCCAGCCTAGCTGACACTTGCTTGGGCCAAGCCCAGCCCAGCCTAGCTGACACAGGAGGGCTGCCCCACCCCCAGCTGTTGTCACCTGGCAGAAAGCCTTGTGCCATTGGATGTAGAACCTGTTGTCGTGACAAATACTCCTCCAATGGATCCCTGAGCCATTTCTGAAAAGAGACAAAAGCAAACAGAAATAAAACTGAGAAGCCAGATGTGGTGGCACCCACCTTTAACCCCATCACTTGGGAGGCAAATCTCTGAGTTCCAAGCCAACCAGAGGCAGAAAACCCTGTCTCAAACAAAACAAAATTCCTGAGAGACCTAATGTATGAGAAAGAAGAAAAGTCTGCATGACCAGCCACAGCTTTGGGGAGATCTGTGGACACCCTGACTTGCTTGCTCTCCCCTGCCCTCTGTGTTAAGAACCAGGGGTGGTTGGTTCCCAGGCAGGCAGGACAAGCTCAGCATGTGTCCCCTCAGAAAAGGCTGCCAGTGCTGTCCTGTGCACTTGTAGCCCCCGAGAGCAGAAACAGGGACTAACAGCATGAACGCACAGCACCCCATCTTCCATCTGAGATCTCCACAGAGCTCTACAGGAGCAAGACAAGAAGGAAGAGCCCAGGCCAAGTATCAGACTCAAGTGCTGGCCAAGAGCTAATGTTCCCATGTCTTAAACAGGGCTGAACAGATGCCCATGATATCTGGGACACAAGTCCCTGACAGCCTTAGAAAGTAAGCACACACCAGGCATTTCTGACCATCGACAAGATCTTCCATGGGTCATCATAAGGTTGTCACAACAGCATCATGACCTGGTGACTCAGCAAAGTCACCCAAACAGAAGCCCAGGAAACTGGCAGCCCTGCCCCAAGCTATCCTGACATGCTCACACGGCTGTTCTTGCTGCTGGGACACAAGGACCAACAGACAGCCTTAGGAACGCCTCAGGTCCACTCGGGAGACAGATCCTCACTCCATAACACCTTCATTAGAAAACCCCAAGTGCCACTCATGGAACGTTAACATGATGTTCAGCCGACCTCGGCAAACACCCAGGCACTAGGGATGCACTGGGCCATAGCATGGCCAGTCACAGGGCACAACTGACCTGTCACATACGGTTCTAGAGCTTTTGGTACCAAACTTCTCGCCACCTTGAGGTCTTCAGCAGAGCAGCTGCCTGACTCCAGTCCGCATGCCATGCCCATGCGCTTGAGCACCTCAATATCATCATGGATTTCAAATGTGTTGTCAAAGTTAAACAGATACTCAAATCTGTGGGAAAGGGTACCATGAGAACGTGGCTTCCAAGGGACAAGCAGTACTGTGAGTAGGAACCAGGCAGTGGCCCCTCCCCATCGCCCTGCTCACCCTCAATCCCAGATCCTGTAATTCAATTTCTCTAAAACAGTTCCAACTAGGGGAATGAAAGACATGCCATTGCATAATTTTGCAAACTGTTGTCTTGCTCTAGGCATGGCACTGGGCCAGGACACAATGCTACCTGCACATGGCACATGTTCTTGTTGATGGGTTATAAGGACTCCCAGAGACCACTGATACTAGGCAGCAGTAAAAGACTGAATCCTGATAACAATATATCTCGGTTTCTTCCCCTAACAAGGGCTACACTTGGAGGGCCCACTGATGACGAACTTGTCATTGGAGATGCTGCAGTCAATGACAGTCTTCCTGCTGGTGTTGACAATTATGAAGGGCAAGTGGATGACAGAGTTGGGAGGAGGCGGCCTGCGGGCCTGCTGCTCGGCTTGGCGGTTTCTCTGCACCAAGTTCTTGAAGGCAATTTGCTGAAAAAGACCAACAGCCCCCCACCCCCCACCCCAGGGGATGTCAATACCAGTAACACGATCCCTGTCCTTCCTGCAGACAGTAGACTGTGGTGTGAGAGCCCAGCCTGTAGCAGCCTTGATATGTGCTGACAGCCTACAGGGGACAAGGAGCACAGGGAAAATAGCCACACTGGCACTACCCATGTTGGTCACACCTGTAGGGAGGAATGACCTCTAGAGGAAACTCTGTCCTCAGCTCATAGCTCTCCTTGTAGAGCACGAAGGATCTGTCTCTGCGGTCCTGGAAGCATGAACCCAGAGTCAGTGGTCCAGTGGAGTGCCTGAACTGACCACACCACAAGACTCTGATGTAACCCTGCCAGTCCCTTTCCCCTCCCTACAGTGGAGGTGCTGCCATAAAGACATGTGCAACTTCATAGGCAGGAGGTCCTGATCGCCACGTGGCAAATCAGGCTACAGACAGTAAAAACCTCAAGCGGGCAGGTGATGGGGAGTTTGTTAGGCCACTCCTACCCAGCTTCCTTTTCCCTCTGGAGCCAGGATCCCTGATTTCCCAGATCTTGGCACCATGAACTGGCCTGGCCCTACCATGCTTCTTAGACTGACCACACAGGGAAGAGCATGTGTCACCAAGCACTAGGTCCTGACCCCACTCCTTCACCAGTCACATCGTATTTTAGGCAGTTAACAGGGCCTTTTGAGGGGCTAGGATCATGCTGGGATCTCCAACTCTGACCACTAGGTACCCTGGACACCTATGTCATGACCAGTACCATCACAATGCTGGTGCACCTCAGGCAGGAGACCAGTCTGTCCTGCCATGAGGCCTGAACACACTCTCTTCCCTGAATTCTCAGGAAGAAGTCCAACTCCCAGGCCCACTTCACATGAGCACACAGGATGAGCCACCATGCTTTCTTTCCCTGTCCAGTAACTATTAAGACCAAATACACAGAGTTCACAACATGCCTAGTGCAGCCATAAAATCCCCTTGGATGTCACGCCAAGGGGTGCTTATGCTCACACTCTTGAGAACAAGGCCTGAGGGTGGCGGCGCTCAGCCAGGCCATACCTGCAGGATGAGCTCCTGGAGCTGCGACTGCTTCTGCTTGATCCTCTCCAGCCTCCGCTGTCTCTCTGCCTGCAGAACAGCGAAGAGGGGTGCCCATCAGTACACGTACTGAACCCATCTGCCAGGCCACAGCATTAGTTCACCAAGAGCATCAACCACATTAAAAAAGACAAGGGTGGACACAGCAGAAGCTCTGGATGAAGGCCAGTGTTCTTCTGATGTCAACATTATACTAATCCTTTCCTTTCTTAGAATTGACCACGCGCGCACACCCATTAACAAAGAGTGGGAATTAAGCTCCCTGCCCAAAAACCAAGAACCTGCAGAACTAGTCAAAGAGGGAGAAATGCATCTGCAGTCATATGTAAAACCTGTCTGGCAACAGGGCTAATAAATGCAAAGGGACCCTCATTACATCCACTCAGCCACCTGGGATGGCCCTCTCAAGTAACCAAGGACAACCACCGCCTGCTTTAGGCAGCGCACCTCTAAGTTCTGGCACTCCTGAGCTGAGTTGGTGGGCAGGCCAATCCACTTGATCTCCTTCTTCTCCTTGGAGATGATGTTCATGGCCATCAGCACATTTAAGGCATCGTAGACACGCCGCCGGATGTTCTTCTGGTCATAAGCCTAGAAGACAGAGAAACAGCCTTCTAGGTGACCCAATGGTTTGAAATTAATATCTGAGGTTAAGAGCACGATCATGTCCCAAGGGGATGCTCCTGATTCATCCATTTTGACACTGGTCCTGCAGCTGACCTGCGGCACACTTTATACTGAACCACACATTTTCTAGCACTTATCACTGCTTCAACCTGAAAGGCTGAGCCATACTCTACCAAGTGGCTTGCAACCCAAGCCCCATGTGCTGCCAGAATACTTACTGACTCATTTGGTAGGATATGGTTGTCAGCAGCACTGAACTCTGCAACCAGCTCATCAGCCACCTCATTGTACGAGGTGGTCCCTTTCCTCTGCACCTTCTCACACACCTTCATAGAGAAATGCCGTAGGCCCTTGCCATTCTTCTCACCTTTCCTGTTCCGTTTCCTTTCAAATACCAGAAAAACAGACACTGTTAGTAGTCATGGGAGCCAGACGTGGATCAAGACATTTTCAGAGAAAGGGCCTAAGGCTGCAGAGCCCCCAGAGGCCCGTCTATCCCCACAGCCCCACCATAGGCAGCAGGGACTCCGCCCTAATATATCAAGGACATTGGCAAGTATCAGTGTTTCTCAGGTCAGAAAAGAACATGTACGACGAGGCCAGTTCACACACCTGTGCCTTTAAATGTCAGGGAAGATGGACAGACATCCGAAGGGCAGAAATCTGCATGGGTCTGATCCGGACCACACACTAGGCACCACTGTTCTAATCTGCTGGCATCAGATCACGGCACATTTTAGTGTAAATTTAGGAATTTTCAGGTCTAATTTCAGCAGGCTACCATGTCATAAGGCAAATGCTTAGATTGATGGGCATGTGACAAGTGGAAACAATGGTGTGAGCTTCAGGTCAGGGAGCACACCAAATGTGTCACGCTCACTAAATCACACCAGGAACAGTCACTATGTTCCTCTGGAGAGCTTTTGGGCACAGATGATTTTGAACTTAAGAAACAAGACATGGTCTCACAATGGTCTGTTTTCAAGAACAGACACACTTGTGACCTTTAAGAAAGACCGCTTCAGCGATTACATCAGCAGCAGAGCCCTGGAGGAGTCGTCCACAGGACGGAGTCCTGAAGTGGTCCACACTAGAGGTCAAATCTGCATTTAGGCCCAGCCTGAAGAGTCCAGGTTTCTAAGTGGTTGTGTGATATTAGAGGCCAGTGTTCTCCTCTTTGTGGCCCAAACAGTCGCTGGCATGAGCTAGGCTTGCACCTTGTTGCCTGACCCAGACAAGGGTAAGACGGGCGCGCTCAACTCTGTGTGCTCATTGAAGACCATGTGACACATGGCCAGAGGAAAGAGGGACATTCTCGGCAGTTGCCACCCTAGGGTGGGGGTGCTCACCCAGCAGACCAAGGTGAGGAGTCAGACGGCTGGTTCTGGGACACAAAGTGAGTGTTGGGAGTGTGTGGGCTTCCTACCACAATAGTGTTTGATGCTGCAGGTCTCTGAGGCGTGCCAATCACCTAGTCAAAAAAGAATTCAGAACAATCAGACATCTCTATATCACGGTGCTGCCCCCTGCAGCATCTGCTTGCTTCTGCAGCACGGCAGCACCCATCAGCCGCAGTGAGAAGGGCAGAGACGCACACACCCCAGGGCAGCAACATCAACGGCGTGGCCACTCTGTCCGTCACTGCAGCTACTCTGCATTTGGTACTACCCCATCAGCTCAGACACCTCATACCTAACAACAGCATCAGCAAGTCTCAGCCAGGTGGGCAAGCTTGAGAAGACAGAGCAAGCCACAGTGCTAGTGGCTGGAGGGGACAAGGCAGGCCTCCTACGGCAAAGAGCATTGAGTACCCACACCAAGCAGGCAACTTATTGATAGCTAGGTTTAATAACAGGACATTAACACATTTCTGGTTTATATACTCTTAATGAGATAGACAAGATTAAACCTGTCCTTCTAAAGTATGAAGGTAAACAAAAAGGCTAGGAAACAAGTGTGAACCTGAGACAGACAGCGGGTCCCTCTTCCAGCTCCAAAGTGTACCAGCCCTTGTCCAAGTGGGGCTGGTGCATGGCTGTTCTGCCTGGAATACTTCTCTACAATCTCGGTGGTCTTGGGTTCTATAAGAAAGCAGGCTGAGCAAGCCAGGGGGAGCACAATAGTAAGCAGCACTCTCCATGGCCTCTGCATGGGTTCCTGCCTCCAGGTTCCAGTCCTGCTAGCCTTTGGTGATGAACAGCAATGTGGAAGTGTAAGCCAAACAAAGCCTTTCCTCCTCAACATGCTTTCTGTTCATAGTGTTTCATCCCAGCAACAAAAACCCTGACTAAGACACCCAGGATCCAAAGAACATCAGGACAAGAAAGGGACAGGTGGCTTCCTTGGGAGCACACAGCCAACAGTTCGCCTGCCCAGAGACGATGGCTCCTGGGAGTCAAGGTGACCAGCTCTGCCACAGGGCTGAAGTGGTGACCACTCTTACAGCAATGTCTCTGATGTCTTTTGGTAAGAAGTCTGCTGTTTTGGTTCCCTCAGTTAACACACAAACCTGTTATTCTGGAGACAGACACTGTCCTGCACAGACAACAAATGTCTCAATATGTCAAAAATCTTGTTACATACATAGCTGTAAGTCAGAAAGACCTCTGGTAAACCCCAAACTACAAAGTGCCTCTGTGATCAAATTCTTATGGGGATATCCCCACAGGGCCTGAGTGGAGACAGCTAGGTCCCCAGTACCCTTCCTTTACCCAGTGAAGGTGTGGGTATGCTTTGGGAGCACTGGGTCACACAAGAAAGTAAATGCCTCTTGGCTCGCTGTCTCAGGTGGGAATAGGAGACCCCCCTCTCTATCCTTGCAGACGACAAGAACAATTATAACAGGAGCTTCATCCTCTGCCAGTCGCATTCACACATCCTACACCAGCAGAGAGCTGTGCTGGGGCTCATGGGAGGCCTCAGTTTATTCTGCAGCATGAAGAATAACAAACCCTGGGAAGATACACAGCAGGACTCAAGAGTGGCATGGGGTCACCTATCTGCATCTGGCAGCTGTGTCTGCACAGGAGGCCACTTGTGGCTGGCTTACCCACTGACCACAAGGAAGTTGCCCAATGACTGGGTCTGAAGAAAACAAACTTGCTCCCAGCTTCAACTCCTCCATACAGCACTTCTTGAATTGCTATGCCAAGGAGGGGCAGGTGGCCCACTACAGGTAGCCTCACATCTCAGACCTACATCTGTTAGGACACACAGACATAAGCTTGCCCAGAGAACCTGTGCACATCCCAGGTATAGCTCTA
Organism: Lophiomys imhausi; assembly: GCA_907164525.1. Lineage (NCBI taxonomy): Eukaryota > Metazoa > Chordata > Mammalia > Rodentia > Muridae > Lophiomys > Lophiomys imhausi. The sequence goes on along the minus strand of CAJQZJ010033015.1, from coordinate 8,770,794 downwards.
TGGCTCCCCAACCCTCAGGTACATACACCTTCTCTATGGATCTGACAGCAGAAAGAAGGCAGGCTGTGCATACAGGAGCTATCAACCTTTGGCATGCCCATGTTTCCAGCCTTATGCGTTTATGCTCCACCTTCCTACACAGAATGCTTGGCAAATGCTCAACCCTCCGTGTACACACATGGCTTAGAACAAGCCCTGGTTCTGTGTGCACATGCTGCTGGGCACACGATCAACAGAAACAAAGTTCAACTGCAGCAGTGGGAGGCCATGGACACAGGAAGAAAAAATGGGAAAGAGACCAAGGAAATGTTAGCAAATGGGATTGGGAAAAGAGGAAAGTGCAAGAGGAGAGCCAGATGCCCAGGCCTTAAAGGAGATAGAGGAAAACTGGGTTGTAAAGTAGCAATTCCTTGCTGGTGTGGCCAGATAGAAAAACAGCAGAAAAAGCCCCGGGGAACACAGTCATGCTGGCAGGAAGTGGGTCCCAGTCCATCTCACCTCACCCTAACACTGGGAACCCATAGTGTGCTCCATGGTCCACCATCTGCATACATGTACTTGCAGCATGGAGGAACTTCAGAAGCTCCCATGGACACTGGCCCTTCAGACAGCCACTTCTGCACAGGTACTCTGGTTGCTACCCCTCGGGACAATCCCTGCTTCACATGAAGAAACAAAGGAGGCCAAGTCACAAGCAGAGTCTCTTCTATGGTGACCACTACTAGCACTAAGACTGGCTCAAGCCCAGTCTTCTGGACTCAAAGCTCCAGCTAGCCACATGACCCTGCTGATAGGCAGATGCTGAGAACTCAACACCACACAACTGGGAAATGCAAGCGAAGCCAGCATTGGATCTCAGAGGACCCAGTCTTCTGGACTCAGAGCTCCAGCTAGCCACATGACCCTGCTGATAGGCAGATGCTGAGAACTCAACACTACACAACTGGGAAATGCAAGCGAAGCCAGCATTGGATCTCAGAGGACTGGGACCCACCTCACCCACAGTTCCTCCCTAGCTTTCAAGCAAATCCAGGGGTCCTGTTGATACTGCTTTGCCTTGCTAAGGATAGAACACAAGGCCTCCCACATGCTAGGCAAGCATTCTGCCACCAAGCCACACCCAATACCGAGACCAAAAAGTCTTTCAAGACACCCTCTTCCCAAACCACCCTACAGACTCAATTTGCACCTTAATTTCAAATATGAAAATAGCTGATTCAGTTTTATACACTGCATGACTCTAGTTACATAAAAAATAAAATTTAAACGACAAAAGCAAACTACAAGTTTCAAAAGGTTCAGGGAAGAGAAAATGCTAAAAGAACGATTAGGTAGGCTTTATTTACCATGAAACTACAAGCAGGGCCCACACAGTGCAAACCAGCAAACTAGACATGTCTGCGCTTATCTGTATCAAATCTTCCAACAGCACACCTAGCCTCTCCTACTATCCTGGTCCCAGAACTTCTAGCCCTTGTGGGCAAGCACAAGGGACACGTCTCTGCCCTGGTCACATTTCACATGAAATTTAACTATCATCTCCTGTGCTAGTCAGCCAGCCATCTCCTTAAACTTTTGATATATAAAACAGTTTAAGGGTCACTTGGAATATGCCAGGCTGGGGACACAGCTTAGCAATATGCTGCCTGCCTGAAAGGCGTAAGGCCCTAGGTTCAATTGTAGCCCCACCAAAAACCAAACCAAACAAACCAATTCTTGCAGTGTGTGAGAACTGAACCATTACTATACTGCAAAGATAAAACAGCAGTCACTACGCTCCTTTAGCGAAGTTTAATTCAAATCAGATGTTGACTCTCAGATCAATAAAGTCTAAATCACTTCATATTGACTTTCTCCCCACCCACTGGGGCACAAATTTTGCCAAGACAACTTGTTGAAACTCTTGAGGCAGGCAAGGCTCAATGAGAAGAGCATCTTCTTCTCACTGGTCCAGGAGAGCCCAGCTCCACACCACAGGGTTGCAAGGTCCTTAGAGCCCCGGGGCTCTCCCCACAGCCATGACACTTAAAACTCAACGGTTGCCAGGTGTGGTGACACATACCCTTAATCCTGGCACTCAGGAGGAGGAGGCAGAAAGAGATGAGTCTTCAGGAATTAGGGACCAGCTTAGTCTACACAAAATGATTTCCAAGCCAGCCAGTGGTTCATGAGACCTTATCACAAACAAAACAAACAAACAAACAACAATGAAGAGCTTGCAAGATGGCTCAGTGGTTAAGAGCATTCGTTACGCCTGCCAGGGACCCAGCTTTGATTCTCAGCATCCACATGGTGGCTCATGCATCTGTAACCCTAGTTCCAGGAGATATGATGCCCTCTTCTGAATTCTGTGGGCATCAAGTACACACACATGTGGTACACTCAGGCAGGCAAACCACTCAGACACTGGTAATTTTAAAATGTAAAAAGAATAAAAGAAAAAACTCCAATGCTCAGAGTCCACTGACAAGACTTAGAGGATGCCAGTGAGTGTGAACGCTGCACACTGCAGCAAAGCTGAAGCACGGGGCGAACGCTGGGGACACAACTGGGGTCTCTGGAGAAAACCTGACTGTAGTTTCCCCAACAAGAGCTGCAAAAAGCCCAGTCTAGAACCCTCTTTGGGGATAAGAGACATCTGGGAACAACTGGTGATGCCTGTGCAGCAAACCCAGGAGGACTGGAAGGACAGCTAGGGACACCGGTGGGATGCTGTGGAGGGGTTTGGTGGAAATAATTCAGCTAATAAAGCCACCTGTCACCAACCCTAACCACCAGAACCAATCTCCAGAACCCACATGGTGGAAAAAAAAGAACCAACTCCTACAAGTTGTCCTCTGACCTCCACACAAGCACTTGCTTTATACACATAAAAACAACAAAAGTAATTTTTTAAATGTTAAACTACAGAGTCCTAAGGCTCCATAATTACTTTATAGATAGCACCAAGACACTGTGGAAATGGCAGCACATGGGCAAGGGCAGAGGCATGCATGTCACTGAGCCCCAGGCTTCCCAGGAGAGGTCAGAACATCTAGAGGCTAAAAACCCAGAGCCTGGATGAAAGACAATACTCTGTTCACTACTGGGTAGCTGTGCTCTGTAGTACCGCCTACTGAAGCTCCAGCTATTCCACTGACCCTGAGGCCAAATCACACTGAGAGAGGCTCAAGGCTCTATGGGGGCTCCTTATCTTTGATGCATTACTCAATGAAGAAAGGGCATCATGCTGATCCCTTCCTGTGGCCATAGCCACACAGCCACACCCTTCCTCCACCCCCTCACAGCAGGAGACACAGTGGCCATAGAGGAAGGACACAGAGCTTGCTATACAACACAGAAGAAATCTCTCAGCTCAGAGCTCTGGCAAGCGAAGCCATGGAGCAGGAAGGTTGCTCAGGCCTTAGTCTGTCCGCCAACATCCACTAGTTACTGCCATGTGCACAGGGGCCTAGACACTCCCTGACTCAGGCACACTGAAGACAGTAAGACTGAGTGCTGTGTGTGAGCCACAGGAAGCAGTGCACACTGTCAGGAATCACAATGCCCGAGAGCAGAGTCGCTCCTCCAAGCAACCTCCACAATTCAGGAACACTGTGGCTCATTCCACAGGGCGCCTTAGCACTTACCACTTGCTGTGTGATATTGACATTGGACTGTCCGAAGGTTTTTGGCAAAAGCTGCTTTCCAAGTGTGTTCACTGTGGACGGATGTACAGCTACAAGAGATACCACACCTGCAATGCAAGGACACAGGTGAAAGTGCTTCTGCAAGCTGCGGTTGAAAGGGGCAGTTCCAGGAAGAGGTCTACCAAGACCTCGGCTTCCCTAGGTCAGATATTGCAAACCTATGGCTCAGTCACAGATGTCCAACCCCAAAACTTGGTCCTGAGCCCTCTAGTTCTCTCTCTGGGGCACTGGCTAAGGAAGGTACTGGGACTGGGGACTACCATGGTTCACTCTACAGCAGGCACTGGGGTTGCCTCAGCACTTCCCCAGGGGCTGCTCCAGTCACTAACAGCCCCCACCCTCAAATCCTGAGGACAAAATGGCCATTTCTTTACTTTAATGTGGCAAAATAAAGTAGAACACCTAACATGTTTTCCTAACACGAAGACTGACAACACAGACTCCTCAGGGAACATTGACTTTTCATCTACAGAAGAATAATCAGAACGTGAACTGGAGCTAACTCTCACTAAACAAAGTGTCTCAATATAAAGTATATTATAGAGACTTCCAGAGGAACAAATACTTTTAAATATAACCATATGGATAGTACCAATTGCTATAATGCAAAGATCCTAAAACATTACATATTTCTGTAATTGAAAATCACTCTCTTACTATCTGCAGATTTAAGGCAGCAAATTATGAAAGTGTAAGATTTAGGGTTTCCTCCAACTGACCTTAGCCACAGGACTGACAAGTGGCAGTTTCCCACCTGACCTTAGCTACAGGACTGACAAGTGAGAGATTTCCCAGGTTGTTGCTTGGTTTTCTCTTTCGTGTGTGTGCCAGGGATCAAACCCAGAGCCTCACACAATGCCAAGCAAGCACACCATCTAAAGACCAATTTAAGAATGGTTCTAAGCAAACGGCCCCATTACCAAAGAAATGTACAGGTTCAATACGTGGGCTGGAGAGATGGCTCAGTGGTTAAGAGCACTGTTTGCTCTTCCAGAAGGTCAGAGTTCAATTCCCAGAAACCACATGGTGGCTCACAACCATCTATACTGGAATCTGATGCCCTCTTCCGGCATGAAGGGGTACATGCAGATAGAGCTCTCATCTATGTAAAATAAATAAATAAATCCTTAAAAGAATATACAGTTCCCGTTAAAACACAAACAGCATTCTTTACAGAACTAGAAAAGCAGTCATCATATAAAACCCCAAATAGCCAAAGAAACCCTAAGCAGGAAGAGCGGTGCTGGAGGAATGGCAATGCCTGATCTCCAATTACAGAACCACACATCAATGGGTTAAAACAGAAGACCAAGAAATACATCGGGGCTACACTCGACTTTCAACCGAAAACATACACGGGGTAAAAAGGCGACCTCTTTCAAATGGTGCTATGAATACTGGACTTCCATGTGCAAAAGGATGAAGATAAATAATCCTGCACAAAAACTAACTCAAAATGTACCAAAGACCAGTCAACGTAAGACCTCCAACTCTGAAACTGATGGAAGAAAACAGGACAAACACAGCAAGCTGTAGGTGCAGGCAAGGACTCTCTAAAAGGACTCTGACCACACAGGAAGTCACTCCAAAAACTCACGGATTACATGAGATTTAAGCATTTCTACAGAGCACACAATCACCCATCAAGAGAAGGCTTACAAAATAGAAAAATCTTTGCCAGTTACTCATCTAACAGGGGATTCACATCACTATATAAAGAAATAAAATTCAACACCAAAGGAACAAATAAATCTATCAATAGCTGAGCAAATGAATTATACAATTTGAAAAGTACAAATAGCCAATAATAAAATAATAATAACTGTTCAACAACCTTAGCCAAGAAAAGTGAAAATCAAAACTACACTGAGACTCCACCTGCCCTAAGGAAATCAAATACAAATGCTGGGGATGTAGGTGAAGCAAACTCTTGTGCACTGCCAGTGAGAACACAAGCTGACAGTCAGCATGGCGAATCAATATGGACGTTCTTCGGGTATTGCACTCATGTGAACATACCCACACACATATACACGTGCATACGAATCACTGAGAAGAAAAGTAAATCTTGGGAAACAACAACAACTAGGGGCTAGACAGGTGTCTCAGTGGTCGAGAGCACTTGCTGCCCTTGAAGAGACCTGGAGTGGCTCACAACTCCAGGGAATCCAAGGCCTCTTCTGGCCCCGAGGGGCACCAGGCACATAGGTGGTGCACATCCAGCAAACAACCACATACATAAATTAAAAAAAAAATGCTGGGAATGTAGCAGGGCCTTAGACACACTAGGTGTTTTACTACCCAGCTGAGTACTGTGTAATCATGTCTGTATCAAGAAATATGCGGAGGCCGGGTGTGATGGTACATGCCTTTAATCTCAGCACTGGAAGGGAGAGGCAGGTGGATCTCTGTGCGTTCGAGGCCAGCCTGGTCTACAAAGTAAGTCCAGGACGGTCAGGGATGTTACACAAAGAAACCCTGTCTCAACCCCCCCCCCCCCCAATACATATGATGTCATGAGATACACTCTAATGGCACTGTCACCACAGTAACAAAGGTCAACATCAGTCATATTGCTTTAGGGGCAAGAGTGGCTAACACATCTCAACAAAAATTCCACATGACACCACAGTCTGATGCCTAGAGGTCTATGCTGCATGCCAACAGAGGGACCTACCACACTACTTCACCAACATCCTCATCTCCTCTCCCTAGAACCCAACCCCAGGCAAATGGCTATGCTCCCTCTGCACACTATTTTTGTTTTTTAATTCTATGTAAGGGGGACCATGCAATAATTTTCTGTTTCTGGATTACTGTCTTAGTGTGACATCCTCCCTGCTCACCTCCTCTGTGGCAAATGGCAAAACTCAATTTATAATTCCCCAGCTTCTTTATCCATTAAGTCACTGACAAACACAGGTTGTTTCTGTGCCTTGTGAGCATTGCTACAGTAGGTGGGTACCCAATAGAGGAGGCCTTACCTCCCTTGACAAAAGCCCACAAGAGAAGTGGCCAGGCCCTGCGGCAGTTCTTGCCGGCACACACAGAGCAGTGGTGTGCGTGCTGATGAGCAGGTGCTCAGCTGTCCTGGTCCTCAACAAGCACACCTCCACGGTTTCTTCTCACTGTATTTTAATTTTTCATTTTGTGTATGTAGGTGTTTTGCCTGTTTATGTCTGTGTACCACATGTGTGCAGTGCCTGAGAGGGCCAGAAGAAAGCATTCAAGTCCCTGGAACTGGAGTTATAGACCGATGGGAGCTCTTGTGTGGGTGCCAGGAAGAGAACCAGAACTTCTGGAACAGCAGGGATCTGAATTGCTGAGCCATCTCTCCACGCCACCCACCCTTACCCTTCCTAGAGGGTCCTGTTGGGAGGGGAGGCATCTCTGAGGTTCTGATCAGCAACAAAACTGCACACATCTCTTGGTCACCTGTGTCTCCTTCAAATCTATTGAGAGCTGTTCCACTCGCTGTGTCAGAAGCACTGTTTGCTGGTCTTGTAAGGCTCTGAGGGATAACCCACGTACACGCCGGCTGCTGGTGGGTGCGCGACATCTATGACATAGCTGTCTTCCTTCAAGGGGTCTCCAGGGACACTTTCCCCACACAGACAGGTCTCCTACTCACCCACCCCACCTCTCAGGCTAAGGAAAGCAGCCTCTGAGCCAACAGCCGCTTTAGCTTAGGATAATGTGGCCACAGTCCAGAAGCTGCCCTTTGCCACCTGGATTCTCCCTCCATCAGCACTCACACACCACATATCATGTAGGCACACAGAACAGGGCACAACCCCTTCCAGGTGACCCCACAGGACCTGGCTTGTGGAGGAGCCCTTCAGCAAATGTCACCATCCCTTGCCTCTGACAAGGTTTATAGCCTCTGAAATGTCACTGTGTTGCTAAAAATGAAAACTCAAGTTAAAAACAAAGGGACAAGAAAACAAAATGTGAGCCTCTCCTGATGCCAGGGGGTTAACAGTAAAAAAGGGTCTCATTAATTGTGTGCCTGTACACCTGGAAAGATCTCGTGTAACTGCTACATGGCCAGGCCAACAAAAGAAAAGAAAAATCTGATCCATGTCCACCATTCACATTAGCTAACACATGTCCAAGAACATGAAGATCACTCTAGACTCTGGCACACACCACCATTAAAATTTCCTCACCTTTAAGTCTCATTGTGAGGCCAAAGACACAATCCTGAAGCAGAAAGGAAATGCAGACACATTACGAGAGCAAATGTGATCCGCATCAGGCAGGTGAGGATGAGGAGCAAGAGGCAAAGGCCCTGTCTGGAGCACACAGAGAAAAACCAGCCTAACACAGCACCCTAGAGCAGGCAGGAAGCCAGGCTGCTCTGCACCACAGTAACCTACAGCAGGCAAGGACCATTCCATACTATGATGACTCTGGATTTGGATACCTTAGAATTTTGGGAAAAGGGGATCAGACTAATGTCCAAACAAGAGACAGAGTTCTAGATAAATGGTGAATAACGAAAGGCAGGCAGTAAATGGCATTACACCATTCTTAGAAACTGTGGTGAAGGGGCTACGTGCCCAGGAACTGAACTCAGAGTAGAGACAGTGACTGTCATCACGAAGATGTTCCCAGCACACACACACCAGGATTGGGAAGGGCCCCAACACAGCACATGTGGGCATTTTGGCATGCATGCTTGGGCAGGCTGGTGGCACTCCACGGAGCATAATTCCTCAGTTACTAGGCCAGAGGAAGATGTGTATGTGCGAGGTGCCCCTGGGGAAAAAACTGAGAGATGAGAAACATTAGACTTATTAGGAAGTCTAATGGCAGCAACCCTGGGGCAGGGCGGGTGTTCAGGAAGGAGCCTCTGACAGTAAGGTCCCCAGGGCAGAACGCTGTGGGCAATTCAGAGTCACAGAGGTAAGAGTTCAGCCACTGGTAGTAAAGAAGTCTGAAAACCCAACACCATCACGTGCGGGCAAGGATGTAGGCACTTGGAACCCACTGACAGAAGTGCAACACGACAGCAGATGGCGGTGTCACTATCCAGGAGAGTGAGCCCACACAGTGACACCATGGTATGACAGTCTACCGAGAACCATGCTGCACTTAAGTCAGAAGCAGACAAGACAGCTGCGCCAGAAAGCCTGCTGTGTCATATTACTGCTGAAATTGAGCTGGGAAATGCAAACTGTTATGGTTTGATGTATTCTTCTGGGGGTAAAGGGCTGTAAGTCTCAAAGAGTGCAAAGGTCAGGTTCATGCATCTGCCTGCTTAGACCGAGCTGCCCCCTACTCTGTGGCCCATCAACCTAGAAGCCTCTGCAGAGACTTTAGGTACAACAGTCTCAATGTGGTGGCCCTCATCTAACCAGGTGAAGGTGTTACAAGCAAGCCAGAGGCTTCCCGTATAAAGTTCTCCCTCCTAAGACATTAGTATCCACACCTGCCATGCAGCCTTTGGCCCTGCTGCCCCACAGCCTCTCCTTATGTGCGCAGATGAAGACTTTCGTCACTCTTTCTCTGTAGGACACTGACAGGAACAGTGGGACTAAAAAGGGCTCCTCTGCGGCATCAGAGAAAGGGGGAAGGGGAACAGGACAAAGGTGACCCTCGGCCTCCCACAGGCTAGGAGGCCTGGATGTGAACGAATGGGTTTAGGCTGAGGACATAGCAGATTGCAGTTGCCTGGGCTCAGCAGGAACAGAGAAATAACAAAGCAGGAATCCCATGTCATTGGTCCTCCTCATGAGGGAAGTGCCCCTTCTCTAAGATAGGTCACCACTGTGACCAGTTTACTCATGCACAGGACTCTGTACAGTGACTTCTAACAAATTAAGAATGTAGCTGTCCTTAGGGCCTTGAGGAGACTGGTAGGTGAAGGGAGTGGCAGGATGCGGAGGGAATACTACCTTCACACACCCCAGCTTCTCCTTGCCTCTTGGCCAGCTCCTGCTCCATTTTTTTTCAAGATCTGATGTCTCCCGTGTGAAATGCTGTGATTATTCTGGCCACAGTGTAAGTGAGGGTTGGGGTCCTGCTCTCTGCATTGCTGGCTGTTAAAGGATAAGTCTGTATGCAAGTATGTTCACCCAGGCCTCTCTGAAACCTCCATTTTCACTGCCCAGGGCACCTGTCAGGAGCAAGGATTGCATATCCGGCAGACAGTTATACCTAGGCAAATTCTCTAGAATGGTCACCAGAAACCAACAGCACTAGCACTGTTCATCTTTGGAGAAGGGAAGAAGGTCTGGAGGGAAGGGAGACGTCACTGTGCATTTTCCAAACATCAGAACTCCAAAACAGCATCAGTGTGTAGGATGTGTGACAGTAAGCTGAAGCAGCTGCTTGTGAGGTGACATGGCTCCAGGCACCAGGCAGAGTACTGGTCCTCACAAGGTGCCAGGCAAGCCAGTGAGCAGCATCAATCTGACCCAAAGCCCATGCAGGTGCAGAGCCTACTTGTCATGGCTGACAACAAAAGCCAGGAGTAAAAGGAAGCAAAGGAAGTGGCCAGCCTGACCATGACATGCAGATGCACATGTCTTATGTCCTAACCTTCCATCGAGGTCACACCTGTGTGCATCTTCTCATCACACACATGTGGAAAAGCAGGGAAACGGTGACAGGGGCTTGGCAGATCACAGCAGAATGCATAACAAACACTAAAGGAGGAAGCACCATTGCCAGGGAAAAGAGGTCGCTACTTCAGCTCCATCACTTGGATGGAGAATGTTGTGTCTGAAACTCCTGAAATACTAATGTTCCAAGAGTGATACTGAAGTAATTTCTTGCAAGCACAGGAGAATGCTGCCAACCATGAAAGCAAAACCCCACCTGCACCAGACACAGCCCATCCCTACCCACTAAGCAAACAAGAAGGAACCAGCCTTGATAGACACACAGGCTTGCACAACCCTCATGACTGATGGTCCGTGTGTTACACTGTGAGCAGCAGGGACCAAACAGGCACCAAAGATCAAGGCTTGGAAGGGGGGATGCTAAGACCAAGGTCAAATTCTCTCACTTCTATGTCCATACCGAGGGTTGGGGAAGTGACAGGGGAGAACCAGAAGAGGACATAGCATGGCCCAGGTGCATCTGGACCTGGCCCCTGGGGGCTGGAGACAAATGATGCCTGGGTTCCAATACGTGTAGAGTGTAGACCACCAGAAACAATGGCAAGACTGGGCAAACCCAGAGAAGGCCAACGAAGGGCCAGATCACCATTCTCAGACCTCATAGCCTCTTCTGCAGGCCAGAGTCACTTTCCTGGGGCTCAATACTAACAAAATAGCTAATTCTACACATGTAAACAGTTCAGAGAAGCCAGTTCCTTATTTCAGAAACTCTTCAACAGAACTCAGAACCCTGACATGCCATGGTTCTGGCTCCTACACAGGCTGTACATTCACGGGCCCTCACCTGACCTAAAGGAAGTACTTCTAAGGACAACAGGACCTTCCCACAAGTTTGGTCCTTAAAAGTGCCACAGCACTGTAAGGCCACAGTGCTGTGCAGAAACAGCTCAGCTTGATGGGGATGTGGTGCTGCAGGGATTGGACATAGCGGCACCGCCACACACACACACACACACACACACACACACACACAGAGAGAGAGAGAGAGAGAGAGAGAGAGAGAGAGAGAGAGAGAGAGACAGAGAGAGAGAGAGAGAGACAGAGAGAGAGAGAGAGAGACAGACAACACAACCCAGGGGTCCATCTAAGGAAGCCACCAAGTAAGCGAGTAGGATGCTGGCAGCAGCTTGCTGTTACAGAGACCAAGGGTCTTGATAAGGATGCCCTCTGGCACATGAAACTCCTGCTGAACCAGGCTCCCTAAGAAAACATAGTGCCCCGTGGGAGCACTGAAACACAAGCACAAGCCTGAAAAGACATGCACTCCACACTCCCCTGCCATCTCAGAAGCTGCAGCAAGCCTTGCGGTTAGCGCAGCATCAGCAATCCACACAATCATCGGCAGACTCACATTTCCAGGACAGGCTCCCTTACCTTTCCCAGGGCTAAGATTCTGGTCTATAAAGACCTTTAGTTCTCCGTTGGCTTCAATTAGACTGCCCTGCAGAGAGTAACAACAACAACAGTAAATACAACATCTCAAGAGCCACACAGCCAAAGTTGTTAAGCACACCCAGCCTTAATTAAGTGTGCGGGCAGTGTTGCCACTGCTATGCAGAATGGCTCAGCAGCAGCAGGAGCCCCAATGCTACACAGATCCCAGTGGCCACCGCAGCTGGGAACAGTATGACCTGCAAATCCAGTCATAAAAAGCCAGGACTTCAATGGCAGTGGGAAATGGTCACCAGGTGATACCTGAGAGACAGCACATATCTGATAGTCAGCAGGACACATCAGGAAGGAATCTTACTAGACTGTCACTCTCACCCTTCTCCAGGAAACTGTGGAAAGCGTTTATTCCTGCCTTTGCCAAATAAAAGGTCAAGCCTGGAAGGGACATCATGGCCAGGCCTCTCCCAGAGAGAAGCCATATTTTCACCAAAGTCAACATGGCTACTGGCCTGAGGCAGAGGTCAGGAGGTAGCAATGGAGCCTACTGAACATTCATCCAAAAACTCTTCCACAAAAGAAAATGTTGGTGAACACAAGTAAGGAAGAGGACAGTGGCCAAGAAAAGCCCAGTGGGAGGGACATCTGTTGGGGACAGTTACAGGATCACCTGAGTGTGAAAAGGCCAGGTGAGGTGGCCAGGTTGGAAAGCTGAGCAAAGTCAGATGGTAACACAGTTACAGATGGGACACCAGGATGTTAAGAATGAGCAAAGCAGGATTCAAACAAGGCCAGGTAGGTAAGGGCACAGGTTCAAGTCAGGTTAGTAAAGTTAGGGGAGTAAGTAAATCCAGGTGTGTAAAGCCCAAGTTTAAAGCTGGGAATTAACATAACACCAGGTAAATCTAACATACTGAGGTCAGGTGGGTAAAGCCAGTAGGCAGGGCCTGGTAAAAGCCAGAAGGCTCAGGGAGGAATTTAATGCAAGAACTTAACAGGGATAAGACTTAGTGACTACAGGAGCCCAGTCAGTAAAACTATGTGTGAAGACCAAGGGGAACAGTTAGCGGCCTAAAGTTAATAGGTTTGGGCAGCAGTGTTAAGCTAAGCGTAGAAGAGCTGCTTCTAGGCATGCTCAAGGCCCCAGGCTCCAACTCCAGCACCACCAAAATGAACAAGCAAACATCTAAAAACTACTCTAGGTAGTAGGAGGGCTAAATTGGGAGGACCAGGTTGGGAAGGGCAGAACAATAAGACTAAGAGATTAGAAACAGCGGGCTGGCCCCCCTAACCCAGGGCAAAGGGAAGGCTAGTAGGTTAAAACCCACTGATGAGAGTGAAGAAGTTAAGACCTGGAGTCTAGTTATGGCAGGAGAATGGGGGCTAGAAATGTCCACAGGAGAAAAGCCAGGACAGAAAGGCCAGTGGGCAGGCTAAGACAACTACAGTCAATGACTAAAACCAGGGAAAAGTCCAAGTTGAGGCCACAGAGGTTAGGGTCAGGTGAGGGAGGCCAGAAGGGAAGGCGAGGTGGGTACAGCAAAGTAGGTAAACCAGGATGTTAAGGCTGAGTGGGGAAGGCCATCAGATGGGTAAGGCTGGTGAGAACAGTCCAGCAGGAAACTCCAGAGAAGTGGTGTGCTAAAATCAAGGAGTTCTGAAGCCGAAGGCCAAGGCTGACTACATTAGGCCTGCTACACAGAGGCGGGCTTGGGGCTAAAGCCAGGTGGGCCAGGCCAGGAGGCCAATGGGGAAAAGGGTTAAGGCTAGAAGGAAGAAAATTGCTAGGAGGCAAAGACCAAGCAAGCCCCCAGGGCCAGTGAGTAAGGTATACTGAATACCGGGTCAGGCCAGGTAGATACAGCCTGGAGATCTGAAACAGGTCTAGTGATCCTGAGTCCCAGTTTTAGCAATTATAGCTCAGAGCAGTGCTCCTTTCCCAGGCTCCCTCAACTCCAAGGGCTTAGGAGGAGGTGGGGTTCCTGTATAGTCACAACATATAGTCCAGTCTCTGCCCCCATGTGTCACAACGGGGTTAGGTTGGATCAAGTAGGATAGACTCACTCTCATACTGGACAAGGAGGTACTTGGCATTACCCCTTTTGTCATTCTCTGGCACCTACTGACGATGCTGCACAACTTCCCCACACACTGCATGTGGGTTCTACTGGAGAGCTGCTCTCCGAAGTCAGCATGCTACGTTGCAAGTATCCTTCCTGACCACTGGCTGACCAATGAAGCAGCACAGAGGAGAGCACATTGGGGCAGGCTTGGAAGAGCAGCTGCATTTGTTATTACTGGCAGAAAAGGCTTTCTGTCGATTACGGTGAGGACAGTATGAACAGAATCACCTCTTTCCTTTCCATTAAATAGTCTACCTCATGCTGGGTATGGAGGTGCACACCTTTAATCCCAGCACTTGGGAGGCAAAGGCAGGTGGGTTCTCTGTGAGTTCGAGGCCAGCCTGGTCTACAAAGTGAGTCCAGGACAGCCAGGGTTACACAGAGAAATCTTCTCTTGAAAATCCAAAAAAAAAAGTAATCAGGAAGCAACAGACCAAGACAAAAGAAGAGAAAGAGATGAAGCCACAGGTCTGTCATCCATCATTCCAGTCATGTCTGCAAACAAGACATGGGAGGAGTAATTAATTGTATTTCCCCCACATCCCCAGTAAATCCCTTATTGATGCCCTGGTGTTTGTCGCTTTGCTCAGAGAGCTGCCATAGGACCTGGCTGGAAACCTGAGTCTCGGCCTACTGATTCACCCACCCAAGTCTGGCTGGACCCTCGATGCACACTTGTATCCCACGGGTCCCTGGATAGCTCCCAGGAGGGTTATCCTTCACACAATGCGTTCAGCAAGAAACATCCCTGGACAACTTCTCACTCACTACATGCCACTTGTACCTCCCAGAGTGACAAACAAAATCATCTCCAGATTGCAAAACTGCCCTCAATTGAGAACCACTGGCTTTTGGGCATGACTTCATGGCAGTGCCTCTGAAAGATCTGCTTTCCAGAGCCAGCAATAAATGTGCAAGTTTATCCTCAGCCCCTTTTCAAGTAGTGCTCTGAGACCAGTAGATAGAATCTGACCTGAAAGACCCAGCAGAAGGCTCCTGGGGCCGGCCGAGGCCCACCACAGCTTGTCCCAGTGTCTAATGACAGAGGCCATTGCTTCATAACACATGGGTGTCAACATCAAAAAGGAAATGCAAGCTCCTTCCATAAAGGAAACGAGAAAGCAACAACACTGGGGGTTCTCCTCACCGAGGTCTGAAGACCAGCAAAAGAGTCTCTGTCTAGCTGACGCTCCAGGCCAGCAGCCTTCTTGCAAGAGACCTGACCGTGCTGGAAAGCTTGCTACCCCTAAATCAATACCCCAGACCACAGTGTGCCATGGAAGACAACCTCCTACAAGTATCTGCTACAGTCACATGTTGAATGCAGCCTTCAAGTAGAGAAATAGGACATTTAGGAAATCATGAGGCTGAGGGATGGAGCCTTTGTGATGATTAGGCCCCCACAAGAGGAACCCCAGATCGCTGCTGGGCTCTTTTACCATGTGGGGACAAGTACGGAGAAACCACAAGAATATTATTCCTGTGGAGCCACCTCTTTCTCAATTTTCCTTAATAAATCTACTTCTTTAAAAGGCCAGCCATGAGCCACTGCTAAGCACCAAATCTACCTCTGATCTTGAACTTGCAAGTAGATTTCACTGTATCGTTATTACAGCAGCTCAAATGGACCGAGACAGATGTCACCCCCACTCCCATCCTCCTAGCCTGACTGAACTGAATTCTACAGCATAGGCAGCTGAAATGCTAGCACAGTCTTTGCAGTCAGCATGTTCTCTCTGGGAAGCTGGCAGTCTGGTGACAAGAATGTTTCAGCAGCCTGTGGTGGGCAGGGGGATTCCTGTCACAGAGGTAGGCAGGACTCCAGACAGCTTCAAATGTGTGCACTGTCCAACCCCAAGACAGACATTCCCAGTCACAGCACTGACTGCACAATCCTGGCCCTCAGAAGCCAGGATTGGTTGTCTGTACACTGTCACTCAGCCCTGAGAATGCTTGTCCACAGCACCAAGTGACTGACAGTGGTCCCCAGTCGGCATACTGTCACAGGACCCGAGCAGATCTAGGTTTACATAGGGAGGACACTGTACCACTACAGCTCTAGAATTCTATGACCAGAACGTATAGCCATATTCACACGTGTAATACACGTGAGTCACACCTACCCTGCCTGGAGATGATTACAAACGATGGTGGAACCAGATGGGCTGACCAGACACAATGAGAACCCAGAGTGCAGACAACACCCTTAGCCTCTCTGGAATAGTGTCACTGATGCAGATTCAACTCCATCACGTGGACTATGACCCTCCGCCACACAGCACCACAACAGCAGGAGAGGCTGCTCTGTGAGCCAGACCCTTCTTTGCTTGTCACTCCTGTCTCTGGGGGGTGGGGGTGACATAGAAAAGACCTGCAGAGCTCCCTCCCCTCCCCAACTGGGGCCACAGCAGAGCCCAGCCCAGTCAAGGCCAGAGGCTACTGTGGTGGAATGTGGCAAACAGCAACGTCACCCATGAGCACCAACCATCTATCTAGAGACTGCAGTATTTCCAGGGTCACACCAGGTACACTCAAGACAAGGGGCCACTGGTAATTAGGACAGCAACATGTCCAAGGGTGGAAATTGACCCGAGTACCCACACGACTTCCAAAGTCCCCAGCAAGACCCCTATCTCTCTGCCGACTTTCCACTGTACATTAGACATTGGCATAATTGCACTAGACTTTGCTCTCCTACAATACCTTTAAGCTGTCGAGCCCAGCCAACTTCCAGGAAGACACTAACTTTTCTTTAAAAAAATTAAAAAATAATAAAAATCTGCTGACACTGGCTGGTCTTTTCTGTCCTGCTCTAGGCAGGACTGTATTATAAGAAGCAGCAGCGGATGACAATGACCACAACCATCCTTTCCAGAGAACAACAGTGATAAACAGAGAACTTTCACAAACATGACAGCCCAAAGTGGTGACCACCATCCTTTTAAAAATGCACCAGTCACCACAATGTAGACCTGCAGCTACGTATATCAGATGCCGACCAAAAGTAGGACAGGTGGAGCGGCACAAGGCACAAAACCTCACCACTCTTCCCTCCCAGCTGCATTCTAGGGCTACTCAAGGCAGTTCTCCCCAGGCGCAATCCCAGGGCATTGCCTTGCAAGACTCTTCCCTATGTACTTCCCAGTTTATAACTGATTCATTTTCCTACGGCCCATCCCTCTTCTCTGCACACATGTCTGGTGGGTGTGGGTCCTGCTTGGTGGCCTAACCACTGACCTCTGGCCAGGAGCACTCTGGCCAGGAGGTTGGGATGCACAACACAGTATTCCTACCATGAAGGCCAGGCAGTGAAGACCTGCAAGGGAGACTTTCTGCTGGAATCTTTTGCTGAGGCATCACTTCGGGGCTTTCCTGTTCGGGTATTTTCTAAGCCCCCACTTGTGTCCTGTGTTTTCTTATTTTCATCATATACAGACATGAGGTCACAAACAGATGCCCTCATAAAAAGCACTAGAAAAAGTATTAAGTCAGCAGTTTCCTGTTCCACCAGCCAAAACCCATGAGAAGAGTTAAAAATTAAATCCCTTCTACAATGACCATGAAAATGTAACACACGCTGAGGCAGCCAGAGACCTCTTGTCATCTTTGGGGACACAGATGACCAACGAATAGACAGGTAACACGCAGATGTTAAGAACCACATCATGTCATAAACATTCTCCGCAGCAGCCGAAAGTGAGTGAGTGGCCTAAGGGGGTCAAGAGGCCAGCTTGGAGAATGCCTGTCGGGGAACCTGCAGGACACACCCAGCAACACCGCCCATCAGCCCAAAGCCCCACAGCAGCAAACTGGACTCTCCTGGGAACTCTATTCACTTGTCTGCCAGCTGAGGCCACTCTCCCTCAGATGCCAGGACAGACAGACAGACAGACCGGCAAATACTTGCACACAGGCACCAGGCCATGCGTCCACAGTTTTCAGAGGACTGTACATGCGCAAGTCCACTGCTCTCTTGAGTGATGTCTTTCTAGACCAGGCAGGTGAGAGAGGACTGAAATAACCCCACACCCTAGGGAAGGTGGGTCACTGACCTCACTAGACACAAAATACATGTCAACTTCAGAGCTTGCTGGAGAGCTGAGCCCTGGAAAGGTTGGGCCTGCTGGCTTCATGCTCATCGTCACACATTGTGTCAACATGGCCACCACCTTCCAGCATTTTCATGTGTCCTAACATGACTGCTGTGGTGGTCAGTCAGCTCCTCCCCACGTGTACACAGAGCTGCAGATTCAGCTTTGGCCAGATGGTGCTGTTCAGCAGCAGCTTCCATCCATAGCACCTAGACTCCAGCAACCAGGAACACACCACTGGTGGGCATCATTCCTCTCAGGGATGATGCACTGTTAACCTAAAAGACATTCCCTCCAACAGCACTGAACAATATAATTTCTGAAACCATACTTCAGTATTCTCCTGACCCCTACACGCTGTACAACAGGCCAGGCCAGCTGGAACTGTGCAGCCCTGAGGCACCCGAGTAAAGAGCCTGGCACAGTCCCTACCTCTGGGAGCCACTGTCACCTCTGGAGACCATATGAGCTGACTTACCAACTGGGCTTCTGACCACCAGATCTGACAGAAGAGAGCTGAGCTTGCTAAATCCATGTGTCCATCCGTCTGCCTGTACTATTCACCTTCATTCTGGGAAGTTGCCTGATCCAATGCCTTTGAGGGAACTCAGGTTACCCTCCCTCCAGTTGGAGGGATAGAACCCCACCAAGGGATGCTGCAGGTTCTAGGTAACCACTTGGGCCAGTCTTCTGAGCCATCTTGGTCTTCAACAGGGTTATGCCAGAGCAGCAGGCCACAGCCATCATTGACGCAAAGGCCACTATATCTGGAGTGGGTTCCAAGCTCATCTAACAAACATGCTCCAGGTGGAAAACAGCAAGTGAAGTACAGGGTTGAGCAAGGCCTATGTTCAAACCACAGAATGAGGACAAGGCAGCTGCTGAAGAGCACCAAATCCTCATGCTGAGGTCAACAGGAAGGGAACCAAGGGCACCTCCCCAACCTGAAAGACCCAAAGGGAATTGAGGCCCCAAGGTATCCATGACACTGCCCAGAGTTGGGACTCCCCAAATTAAACCTTGCAGACACCTGAAAATTACATGAAAAAGACCCTAGGACACAAGGCTCTGCTACCAGGACCCCGAGCAGCTGCTGGGAAGCATGAAGCAGAGGAAGGGCATCTTCTGCAAAAATGCCTAACAAATACACTGAGTCAAGGGGTGGAAATGGCAGAAAATTGATGAAATAAATATTTCTCATTAAAAGAGGCACGTAAATGCTTGTCCAACTTGTGCAAAAGCCCCAAGTCCAATCCCCAGTGCCACAAAAGGAACTATTTAAAAAATACAGAAGCCAGGCACAGTGGTGTACACCTGAAGTCCTCGCTACCAGAAGTGGTCAGACGACTTGGGGCCAGGAGTTCAAGGGTAGACTGAGCAACCTGGAAGAGATGATCTGAAACAAGAGATGGAAAAAGAGAGCTCTGACCCAGGGTCATGTCAGTGACCACTCCGACTCCTTCACCAGAAAGGGCATGTGAGTAGACACTTAACAGAGGCCAACCTGAAGGTATCCAGCAAAAGATGGGTGCTCACATCTCAGTCACCAGGAAACAAACAGTGTCACCAACATACAACTAACAATGAGGACAGACCTGCCAAGAAGCTACACAATACAGCAGGAGAGCCGAGTGGAAGGGCTCGTGAGTGGCCATCGGTGTCATGGCTCACCCCAAAGTAAATATTCACAGACAGGAACAGACCCCAATCAGTATACAGCAGTGAGAGACATAGATAGCTGTTCACAGGACTGTGGAATAGCTCAATGGTAGAGTGTGTGTTTATCTACTGTGTATGAGGCCCTGGGTTCCATACTTAGTATTTGGAAGAAAAAGTCTTATAGCCACAGGAAAATAGAAAGCAACTAAATAATGACATGTTCATAGCTTTCACAAGTCTGGGAGAGGTTTCCGTGGGTGAAATGTTTGCCATGCAAGCCTGACGACTTGAGTTTGAATTCCCAGAACCTACATAAAAGCCAGACATGATGGTACATACTTGTAATCCTAGCAGTAAGAGGCAAAGACAGGAGGACCCTCGGAGCTTAATGGCCTGCCAAGTCTACAGCCAGTCAGTAAACTCCAGGAGAAGGGAAAGACTGTCTCACAAGGTGGTAAGCCAGGCATGGTCACGCATGCCTTTACCCCAACACTCAAGAGGCAGAGACAGGTTTGATCGTTTTAAGGGCAAGGCTAACTTAGTCTACATAGTAAGTTCCAGAGCTACACAGTGAGACTCTGCCTGAAAAAAAAAATATGGTGTAGAGTTTTAGAAGAGGACATCCAATGTCAACCACTACGCATGCACACACGCGGTTATCTTAGCATCAGGGAGTCTAAGACAAGTGAATCCTGAGGCCTACATAACAAGACCCTATCTAAAAAAACAAAACAATAAAATAAAGAGTATTAACTATCAGTTTATATTTGCTGCCATGAAAAGACCTAGGGCAAAATGCTGAATAATACAGCAAGAAACAAAGTGTAAATGCATTGAGAAACTGTGTGGCACATGGGCGTGTCTGAACCCACCTCTGAGGGTTGCCTCACACATGCCTATGGAAGGGCTGGAGAGATGGCTCAGTAATTAAGAGTGCTTGCTGCCCTTGCTGGGAACCTACATTTGATTCCTAGTACCCACAGGTAGATCACAACCATCTGTAACTCTTGCAGGGCACCCAATGCCTTCTTTCTGGTGTGTATGGGCACCAGGCATGCACATGCTGCACATACATGCATGCAGGCAAAATACTCATACACATAAAAATTTTTAAATCTTTATAAAAAGTATAAAACAAAATTAAAAAAAAAAAATCACACACATGGCACTGATACTACAGCAACCTCAGCAAGGACTCCAGATGCCCACTACTGGATTTTCTGGTTTCTTCAGTACAAATAGAATCCTGAATAACCATTCACCTGGATGAAGCAATTAGGGTATTTCTCTTCCCAGCATAGCACGATTTGGTGGGTTGTAGATACATGATGAAGCTAAGCCATCCACAGATGACCACAGGGTCCGTGGAAACAGAGGCTCACTTCCTAGAGAGCAGGCAGAAATGCCCAGAGTGGATGGGGACAGGTTTAGACAGCAAGTGAGCATGTTCAGTAATGAGGAAAAACTGGAGTCTGAAAGCCATGGTCCCAGCTGGGAGGGTCTGGGCTAAGGAAACACCATGGGCAGTCCCGGCCCAAATAGGCAGCAAGAATTCATGTCCTCAAGGAGAATCTAAAACCTTTAAGTGATGATTAGCTGATGGCTGGGAGATATGCTGGAATATTAATAAGATGCAAACTTCCCAATCTGGAGAAGGGAGAGGAATGGGCTGGCATATCAAGACCTGCCAAATCGGGAGACCCACATGAATCCTGAATGAGGTTGCAATGCAAAAGATGCCAGGATCAGGGACAGGAGGAGTTATGAGCGATGTACAAGGGAGAGCCCTTGAAAACAGTCAGAGAGCTGGGGCTACACTACAGTGGTAAGAGTACTTGACCATCACAGTGAGGCCCTAGATAAGCAAGAGGAGCAGCAGTGGAAACAGTCAAGCATCACCCACACAAGCTTTTTCTGCCGTCCTCTCCTCCCAGGCAGACTCTGAGCTTGACCAGCAGACCTTGCTCCCCTACAGAACTGCAGTGTCCACATCTCCTTCCTCCCACAGGCCCACCATGCCCTGAATGACCTTCAGTTCTGCAGCTCCACGTATATACAGCTGGGTTCAGGGCTCTCTCCCAGCCTTAGCCCTTCTCCACTGGATTATTTGCATTCATGGTGGTGTGACTACCGATCTGGCCCTACAAGAACAGAGAGGCCACAGAATCTGCTGCAGCCCCAAATCCAAACAGTTTCCTGAAGGTACCTAACTCCTGCCAGAAGACGCCAAATGGTACTTCAATACACCACAGACCCAAATGCACAACTACCTGGGAGTGGTGTTTTCTATGTCCCACTTCCTGGTGTCAGAGGGCAGCTTAGGAAAGGGAAAATGAAGTACAACAGTGGACGGCTAGGACATAGCAATTACCACAGGAATAGCCAAGGCAGGTGGGGCTTCACTGAGCAGGAAGTGGCTGCCCCACAGCACAGAACCTCACTTTCTTGCCCAACTACAGCAGCTGCCTTGGCCCTGCCGCTTTCCTAAGTCAGGCATGCACTGTATTCTGAAAGCAGTACCCTCCAAATAAACTTCACAGCAATGACCTCAGTTTCCTAGAGATAGAGAACTTTAGAGTTTAGTCAGTCCTGGTGTCAGCCTTCCGATGCAGGCTGTGAGTGTGTGTGGAGGAACACAACAGGCAGTGCACATGGAGGGTGCCAATCAACCCATAAGCAGCAACATTCAGGCTACCTAGGTGAGTCGGTGTTCTACGCCACATTGTTTCAAACAAGTGATTGAAATAGGAATAGCAAGATTGCTGGAAGTGTTCTAAAGCTGTAATTATCTTCAGTAATTAGGCTGGCCCAAAGCATACTGGGCCTGAGACAGGTGTGACTATGAAGCTACCCCCAACTCAGCCACCAAGACACACACAGAGGCTAAAGAATAATTTCCAGTTTCTCACTTCTGGTCATGTCCCATGCATAGTAGTGTCTGGGTTAAAGCAAGAGAGGTAGCCCTAAAACATCTTAATTCAAATCCCAGGAGCTAAGAGTCGCTCAGAGTTACAGCACATGCTCAGCATGCACAAAGCCCTGGTTTCAACACCCAACATCAATAAAACAAAACAAATGAAACAAAAACTGACCCCCCACACACTGGGGGGGGGGGGGCTGAATCTAGGGCCTCTGGTTTTTCTAAAAGCAAAACAAATAATAGAATCTAAAAATAAGACCTCTAAGGACTCAGAAGTGGTCCAGCAGCTGAAATGGTCTGACAGGCTACAACAATGCATCATATAACCACTAGAGCGACCCTGGGCCTTGGAGAACCTTAAAAAAAGATTTATTTCTGTGCTGGGCATGGTGGTAACAGTACTTGGGAGGCAGAAGCAGGAAGATCTGGTTTCAAGGCCAGTCTCATTTACACAGTGAGTTCCAGGACATCCAGGGCTACATAGAGAGACCTTGTCTCAAAAAAGAAAGAGATGTATTTATTTTTATGTGTAGGAGTGTTTTGCCTACTGGTATGTATGCACACCACATGTATGCCTGGTGCCCTTGGAGGTCAGAAGAGGGTGTCAGATCCACGGGCACTGGAGTTACAGATGGTGAGCCACTGGAACCACCACGTGGCTGCTGGGACTCAAACCTGGGTATTCTGCAAGAGCAGCCAGGGATCTTAACCATGAACCCCTCTTTCCAGCTCCAGCCTCAAAAAATCTTGATGGCTGTGCTGAAGAACTTCAGCCAGGCATCGTGACAAAGGCCTGTGATCCCAGTACTCAGAAGGTTGAAACAGAAGGGCAGTGAGTTCAAGGCCAGATAAACTCCAGAAGGAATTCAAAGGCAGGAAAGGCAACTCACTTAAGACTATGTGTCAAGCAAAAGTATGAAGAGGGCTGGAGCTGTCACTCAGTGACAGAGCCGAGCAGCAGCAGTGGAGCACCGGGCTCAACCTCCAGCACTGTAAAGGGAAAACAACAAAAACAAAACCACTTCCTACAAGGCATCAATTTCTGACGTTAAAATCCAAGGTTTGGGGCTGGTGAGGTGGCTCAGTGGGTAAACATGCTTGCCACCAAGCCTAGTGACCCACATGGTAGGACCGAGAACTATTTTCCCAAGGTTGCCCTCTGATCGCCACATGTATGACGTGGTACATGCGCATGTAGACACACAAACATAATTTCTTAAAAATGTTTTAAATTAAAAATATGTTCTCCTTACATTTATAAACAGATAGAAAAGAAAGTGAGAAATCAAGAAAAAAAAGGAAATTTTCATTTCTAAATTCTTTTTTTTGGGGTGGGGGGGAGCAAGGGTTTCTCTATGTAACCCTAGCTGACCTGGAACTCCCTATATAGAAGAGGCTGGGCTTGAACTCAGAGATCTGCCTGCCTAATGTCTTCCAAGTGCTGGGATTAAAGATATACGCCACCATACACAGCTCACTTCCATATTTCTTAAAACAAGATGCAATTTATTACTTCATGTATCAGATTAAGCAAGTTTTGTGACTTTTGAAGTATTGTTGCTGAAGTTTATGCTAAGAGGGAAAGTTAAAATGGGTGCTTTCCAACAGCCTAATGACCCAAGCATGGCAACCTGGCATCATCTTTCTAGAACAAATCTGACATCTCAAGGACACTACCTGTGTATAGGCAGGCATGCACACACATCACAATCACTGCTCCAAGGATTTATCCTCAGGTTCATGATGGCTTTGTGACCATTTGGGAAGACTGACCAGGAAGCCACAGAACCCCCAGCCATGTACATATGCACAGCAAGAGGTCCAGGCGCTCATCCACCTCTGGATTCCAGCCTCTCCCTTTCCAGAACACTAATGCAACAGGCACTCCCAAACAAGCTGCACTCTGGGCTTGAGATGCTAAAACTTGGCCCCATCCAGACCAATACCCAGCTCTCTTCATTATGAAGAGCCTGAACACTTGGATTCTGGTGGACTGTGGTGTCCAAGTGTCTTTTTGTTCTTTATCCATGTACAGAATCAGAACTGGACATTCTAGAGACAGTGCACACAGAAAACCAAAGCAAGTGGACTTGCTCTCCACAGCCCGTGGATAAAGGCTGTGGCAGGTATCACTGGTCTGAACTACACTGAAGTTTATTTCCATATTAACTCACCTGTTCGGTAGTAACTGTCTACAGTTCTACACTATATCAAATAAACAAATAACCACTAAAAAGACAAAAATGATAGTATAATAGTAGTTTGAAAGTAAGCCTAGAATGATGAGACTTCCCTGCAGGATGACTGATGCCTCAAGTTCACTGTTAGGTGGACACTGGATGTCTGGGGCGGTGTTTTCAGGGAGGTTTCTCTTGAGGATCCACCCTGAACATGAGCAGCACCATCCTATGGACTGGGGCCTCATAAAAAGGAATAAAGAACTCAAGCAGCTGACACCCGCATTCATCTCTCTGCTTTCTGATCATGGACACGTGACCAGCCACCTGCGCTGCCTCCAACACTCCCTCCAACACTCCCTCACCACCTGCATGGTACCTTCTACTATAGGCCAAAATAAACCTTCACTGAAGTCACTTCTGTCACAATGATGAGAAAATTAGCTAATGTGAAAACTGGTATTGAGGAATAGGTCTGCTGTGATAAACCATCCATGATTTGCAGGCCTGTGGTATGAAGATGTCCTGGAATGATCTAAGCAAAGCTTACTAGGCCATTCTGGTAAACATCTGAAAAGACCAGAATGTTGATGGACATCTGGACACTGAAGGCCAGGCTCATGCAGTGTCGGAGGGGAACAAGGGCTCTACTGGGAATTGGGCCAGAGGCCACTTGTGTTACATTTTGGCAAACAATCAGGATGTATTCTGCCCATGCCCTTAAAATCCGAGTGAAGATCAATTTTAAAGTAATGGGTTAAGTTATCTATCTGGTGGAGGAGATTTCAAGACAGCATGGCATCCAGGCTGTGGGGCACAGTCACTGCTTACTGCTCTGTCAGATGGTGAGAAGTAGCATCAGGAAAAAGGAGCATGCAGGTGTGTAAAAGCTGCAGACAACACATCTACAATTGAGGAGAAATTTTTTTCTTATGGCCTTTGCACCAAGGCCATAAGAAAAGCATCAAGACTCACTCACAGAAAGGTCCAACTAGTGAAAACGCCAACTCCAGATGGCAAGATGGCTCATCAGGTAAAGGCAAGTCTGGCAAACTGGACTCTGTCCCCAGAACCCACATAAAGAGACAAGGAGAGAAACAACTCTGCAGAGCTGTCTTGCTATCTATCTAAACATGTGACACGGCATGCATGCGCACGTGCACACCCATAAATACTTTTGTTTTGTTTAAAGAAAATGAAACTCATTTGAAAGAGCTTGAACTGAGAATGCCGTCAAATGAAAACAACTACCTAGGAAGTATTTTCCCAAGTTTAGCTGACAAGAAACAGAAAGCCACTACAGCCATAGAATACAGGGTACACATCTATCTCAAGCTAGTACCAGAATTTGGTACTGTCCATGGGACGGTTTTTGCAGGCATGTAAAATGTTAAGAGGGGACAGGGTTGGAGTCTCTGCAAAGAGGCTGAGAGGCCATGCACAGCATGACACTGGGAAGATAAGGCCTAAGTTGCCATGGAGACTTCAAGATACAGACATCAGGACCAGACCAAGGAACATCTACCAAAGAAAGCTGCAAGCACAAAATGGAGCAGGCTGTAGAGGCCTCAAGAGCTACAGGCAGTGTTACTAGAGGGGTAAGGCTGCTTGCCCAAGTCTGTTACAGCCCAGAGGATTCCATTACAAGCGTAAAAAAACAGACATGGAGTTGCAAGGTTTGACGCATGCCCTACTGAATTTTGGTTCTGAATTGGGCCAGTCTTTGCTACTGAGTCTTGGAAAGGACTGGACCTAGGCCTTAAAATTTTTTTCCGAAGATTTTTCTCTCTCTCTCTTTCTCTGCCTGCCTGCATGAATGAATGAATCAGAGTGCAGGTGCCCAGGAGGCCAGAAGTGCTGGCTCCTCCTGGAGTTGGAGTTTTAGGCACTTATCAGTCCCTTGATGTACATTCTGGGAACTGGATCCTCTGAGAGACCAATTTGTATCTTAATCACTGAGCCATCTTTCCAGCCTTTAATTTTTTAACTGTTTTTACTATCTTTATTATTACACTGACTTATATTTCATTGGGGAGGGATGCAGATGATACATGAACAGTCAGCTCTCTCCTTCTGCCATGGTTGGCCACAGAAAAGGCCCAATCCTTGACTGTCTGCAATCTTCACTTCTAGCCTGAAAACAGGGAGGGCCACTTCACCGGTTCCTAGGTACTTCTGGCCTGTGCGCACGTGTGGTGGGGCTCAGCCGCAATACCATTACCGGGTCACAGCACTGGCCTAGCCACACAATAGATAACCCCAAACCAGCTGGCCTCACACTCTCAGCTTGACACGAAATCCCAACCACCTGTCACCAAAGTGCACTGCGCCCCCTTCACCAGGAACATGGCATGTGGAAAGGGGAGTACATGATGCAAAACTAAGACGGCAGCACTACGAACGTACTGACTCACTGAAAATGCAGTGTTCCCTGAAACTATTCCATGCCATGGTCTCACAAAGGCATGGGAGCCAGGATCCCATTTACAAACCATTTACCAAATCTAGCTACTTTGTGGGCATGTACCGAGGGAGAAGCACGTCTTAAGACATACATATGGAGGAGAGGTGGGGCATGGGTGTAGACAATCAACTGGACAAGACAAAGACAAGATCAAGCCAACACCATACATGGTTGTCATTTCAGGTGACCGACACAAGGTCTCCCAGGGTGTGGCAAGACTCCCAAGAGCAGGCCCAGTGCTTGATGACAGGGAGAGAGGCACCAACTGGGCCATGTGGGTCATTACCCATGGCTGAGTACTTGGGCCTCTAGTCAGGACTGGACTCAGCACCTGTCCCTGGCCAATCACCACAGACCCAGCTTCCTTACACCTGGGCACAACTCTAGCTGGTGCAGTATGTCTGCCTGTAATTCCAAGGCTGCACAGAAAATACATAAATCTAGTAGCCACAGAAGAGTGAATGGTGAGGAACAGTGAAAAGGACACCATTAGTGTTGGAGGGAGTTAGCAGTGCAAAAATGTAAGTGATCAACAATACAGACTACATTTTGCAGCCCCAAAGTCTAACTTCCCACACTTATTTCAAAAAATTATTCAAAGTATTCAGTAGTTTCATGATAAATATGAAGCTAAACCAACCAGTATTTCCACCATGTTTCATTAATCACCAAACGTCATCTTTCTGTGAAATATGTACCCAAACAAGTTGGTATTCAATCCATCAAAGCTGAATTATGGTCCTACATACTACATAAAACAAGTATAGTGTAAGGCCCATGCTGACAGTTCTCCCGTGGGGAGACTCACTAACAACACCCCTTCACGAATTCATTTTAACTGAGAGATGTGTTCAGATTTTTTTTCCATTTAAACAGTCTACATAGATTAAGGAAAAAAAATCAAGACAGCATCATCCAACCACAAATAATGCGTCACGCTTCAGATGACAAAGAACATTTGTACAGAGGGGAGGCACCCAGCTACTGATTCTCCATCCCTCACCTCCATCCCAGCTCCTGTGTGCAAAATGTCTGAGTAAACCATTGCCGTGCTCACATGGCCACTCTCAAATAAAGGGCGAAAATTACAACAAGCACCAAGCTGCAATCATACTTACATCTTTTGCCATGTTACCAGATCCAGGAAATCAAGGCTGTAACTTCGTACCCTCCACAGAAGAAATCGGACTTATCTGGTAAAAAGGAAGGGACAAGTAATGAGTGAGAATGAAAAAAAGAAGTTTAACACACATTGCATTTCAAAGGAAACATCTCCCCACCAGCGCGAGGCAGGCCTCCAGGCATCAGGGGCCTTTCTTGCACAATCCCGACAGGAGAGCTAGCCAAGCAGGTCCCACACGGGGATTTTAAGTCACCTCTCCAAATGGAAACGCTCCCCGCGAGCACCAGCAGCTCCCACTGGCAGCGGGGTCAGACCCCGGCCCCTTGGCAGAGCAAGGCGCAGCCGTCGGGCTCACCTCACCTGGGCACGCGGGCCCCGCCTGACCACAGGCCCTACCTCGGCACAAGGCCCCCTACTTGGGCACACGACCCTGCGTGGCTCCACTCGGGCCGCAGCAGGCCCTTGGGGTACCCAAGACCCCGAGGTGCCGCCGACCACTCTGACAGGTGGGCTCCCAGCCACCCGCCCGCCTGCCCCACCTGTCACTAGGCCCGGCCACCAGCCCCGTGCGCGGGTGCAGAGTAAGGTGGAGGGTGGCCAGGACCCCTGCCCGCCGCCCACGCCGCGCCGCGTCGCGTCGAGGCCGACTCCGGGCTGAGACTTGGCGGCGGGCGGGATGCGGCCGGACGCGGGAACCGGGCTGGGGCGGGAACGGGGCCGCGCGCCCAGCCCGCGCCCTCCCGCCGCGACCGGCCGGCGCCCCCGCC